>CM046455.1:6119925-6719925 GCA_025506515.1 Flaveria trinervia | reverse complement strand
CCCAAACGTTCAGCATCTTCACATCAACACCAACTTCTTATTGTTAATCTGAAGCTGATAAAATGAAGATCAACTCGTGTTTTGTTTTTGCGCTTCTTCTTCTTCTCGTTTCCTACGCTTTGGCCGTTGAGACATCGCAGCATGTGCATGACACCACTCAAGGTTCGTAATTCTTACACGTATTCACATCGAAATACAAGGCATAACCCGTTAAATTTAATTAAATTTCACAGTGAAATGCGGATGGTATAAAAGTCTTTGTGTGTGTTTGTTCACTTTTCATGACGCTGGTTTTATAATGTGGTATAACTAGTATTTTAAAAAGATAGAACTGATGGTTACGTAATGTATGTTTTTGATCACTGTATGCAGATGCCAAGGAGCTACGGATAAAGTAAAACCAGCATACGGTGGTGGTGGCGGTAACTGGGGCGGCGGCGGTGGCGGAAACTGGGGCGGCGGTGGCGGTGGAGGGTGTCATCATGGATGTGTTACCATGGACGATACAGTTGTCAACGCTGTTGCGCATCACCGGAAGAAGCCAAAGCTTATGCTGAGAAACAAGCTCACCCTTAGAAACCATAGGCAACATGTAAACCAGTGAATTCGCATGTAGTGTGTGAACAAATCCATGTATTTTACTAGTAGACTCTAAATAATACGGTACATGGTAATGTAGTACGAGTATGAATAAAAAGGAAGTGGAAGAAAACTATCTTCTTCCACCTTTGTGTTATATTTTTGCACGGTGGTGATATATTAGGATTTGTTGAAATGCCAAATACCTTTCTTCTTGTTCTTAATGCTTACATGGATCACATCTCTCTAATAAGAGAGGACATTTGAAATGAGAATGAAACTAGTTCTTTTAACTCGTGTTGCGGTTGTGACTATAATCGTAATAATTTTATATTTAAATATAAATTAACTCGAATTTGTACCGTCGAACGAAAACCTAACCAACTTTTTTCCAAACAAAAATTATATTAAATTGTAGATTAACTCAAAATATACTTAAAAATCAAGAAATTAAATCTTTTAAATTAAACCTTTTATATTAATCTAACTCTTTCCAAATATAATTTACATTAAAACGTAAACAAAGGGAATCTTTTTATGCATGTTGCGGCAATAACGTTAACATGACAAATATATAAAAACATGTAAAGCTGCAACATTGCCATATAAATACAAACTGTTGAAAATAATAATCTTGACAGGGATTGTCCCCATCGCTTTGCTCTTGGGCCGCCCGTCGCCCACAGGGACGGCGCTCGCGAAAAGGATGGCGATGGAGGAGAAGAAGGAAGATGCCCGAACCATGGGCAAGGGCAAAAGGGGTGGCGGTCCCACCACCATAAATAACAATTAAAAATAATTTTAAATTAAAATAATTGTAAGTAAAATGATTTAATTTAAATATAAAATGCTAATTAAAATGAGTTAATTAAATAAAATATTTTATTTTTTTACATTTCTAGTATTATAGTAATTAGTTAGAGTTAATTAAATAATAATTTAATATGAATTAATTAAATAATAACTTAAGTATATTATTTTAATTTTTTAAACATTTATAGTATTAAAAATTTTTAAAATTTTTTTATATTCATAACGGCTAGTGTTTTTGTTTTATTCATAACGGCTACTTTTTGTTTTATTTATAACGGCTACTTTTTGTTTTATTTATAACGGCCAGTTTACCTATTATAAATATGTTTTATTCACTTGAGAGTTTTTCACAAATCATACTTCATCATTTTTTAAACATTACAACTCTCTTTTAAACACAATTCAAAATTAATTCTCATTAGATCCAAGAGCTCCATTCTTTTTCACACAAATGTTAAACGATAAAACACCTTGGGTTCTCGATCCCAACTCCCACAACATAGGGGATTCCCATATATTCAACAATCTAGGGGATTCCCATATGTTCAACAACCCGAGGCATTCCCATATGTTCAACAACCTGCCTTCTCACAATTCCACAAGTCGGGGATTCCCATATCTTCAACAATCTCAGTCTTTGTTGGAAGACTATCAACAATATCAAGCATGGGTTAAACATGAAGAACTTCAAAAAGTGCAACAAACACAATCACAATCACATAATGAACAACTAATTGATGAAGCACCTTCGTCACCGAAACAACACCAACAAAAAGAAAGGAAAAGGAATAGGAAAAGAAAAAATTGAGGAGTCTGTTCGTATCAAGTGGGTAGCTGATGATGAATTCTTGTTGGCTAAGTCTTATGTAGCCATTTCTGAAGACCCAATAATTACTAACAGTCAAAACCAACAAGCATATTGGGGGAGGATAAAACAACATTACAATGTTGGGAACCCTCAAATTCCAGAAAAAAAGCACAACATTAGATGTCATTGGCATATGATCAAAGGTAAAGTTGTTCACTTTAATGCATGTTATGTTTGTATCAAATCACAAAACAAAAATGGTTGGTTAGAAAACCAATTTATAACTCAAGCAAAATATGATTACATGAACACTAATAATGTTGCCTTCACATACGAGCATGTGTGGAAGATAGTTAAAGACATTCCAAAGTACTTTGGGCCTACAAAAGTGTATGGTTATCAAGCTTTCAAAAGAATAGAGACAAGTAGCACAAGGGGGTATGCATCTTTTACTTTAGATGCAAACTTGGCAATACTCCCGAATCAACTCAAGAGTGGGGGTATCATTTGATGATGATAATAATGATACAAGAAGATCAAGAGGAAGAAAATCTAGAAGAAGAGTCTCGAGAAGAACCTCAAACACGTCCAATGGGGAGAGACAAGGCAAATAAGCTGGCCAAAATAAAGGGTAAATGCATGACTTCTTCTTCACTTGTATACGAAGCAAAAAGACTAAGTCTTGTTGAAGACTTGGCCGAGACGACAAAGGCAAAGAAGAAAGCTATCCAACTTTTGAAAAAAATTGATAAATTTATTGAGTAGGAAGAGAAGACGATCCTTTTCATCAACACAAATCATATAAATCCATTCTAGCGTGCCGAACATGAAGAATTGTGTAACGAGATAAGAGAGAAATATGGAATGTCTCGTCGCAAGTAACAATTTTAGTTTAATTTATGTTGTGGTTCTAGTTTAATGTTGTATTAGTTTAATTCTCTATTTTAATGTAATGGTAGTTAATTAATGAATTTTTTTCTAACGCCTAGTTTATTTTATTTTTTCCTAACGGCTAGTTTTTTTATTTTTTCCTAATGGCTAGTTTTTTTATTTTTTCCTAACGGCTTGTTTTTTTATTTTTTCCTAACGACTAGTTTTTTGTCTTTTTTTTAACAGCTAGTTTTTCCTTGTTTTTATTTTATTTTAACTAATTATATCTATAATAAATTAAATATCTTTATTTAAAGTTAATTAATAAAGAAAATATGAGGTGAAAAAATAAAAGATATTCGTGGGAATGATAGTGTTGAGGGTAAAAAGTGTTTGTGGGAAGAATGATAAAAGTGAGTGGAAAGCTGATGTGACATGCTGATTATGACTGTTTGTGGGAAGGATGGGATGCACCGTTATAACTGTTTGTAAAAAGTCTAATAGTATTGAAGGCTTAATTATATAAATATGTAGTTAGGTCAATATATGTAAATAAGGGTCGTAGGATGTATGTATGGGTCAAATTAGATACGTCCGGTTATAGTTAGTTAGTGGCGGGATACCAAGTGTCATTCCTAATTGTCATGTAACTCTCACTTAGATGGGTATAAGTACCTTATATTATAAATTATATGTATGTTGACATGTTCCTTCAAATTCATTCTCCATATACAAAATAGTGAGTGTGTAGTGAGTATTGTGTTTTGTGTAGAGCAATTTGGATCTGCAAGAGATCCTTCAATTGGTATCAAAGCATTGCGCTCTTGGGGAAAAAACCTATAAAGTATTGATTGCACTTGAAAAGGAGAAGAAATTGAAGATCACTATATTGTAGAGAGCATCGATGGCATGGATGTTTTAGTGATGAATATGGCATAGCGATTCGGTCAAGAGGACCAGGGTAAGTCGGATGTTTGTGGTTGAGATGGAGAATTCAAGTGAGGAAACATTACGTATGAAGGTTGATAATTGCTTGTCTGATCAGGAAGAAATTAGTAGTCGAAGGAAAAAGAAGGTATTGAAGAAATTAAGGACATGGTGTGAAAACGGAACAGAAGAGGCGTGTTTGAAAATCACACGTCCTTACTGCAATCAACCTGGTAATTTCAAAAAGATTTATGAAAACCGAATCTGGTTTTTTCAGAATTCATGGTGAGACGGACCAAAGGAAGAAAATGGAATCAAATTTGGTATGTTGGTCTACATCAAAGGAAGCATGCGGCCGGGAACAAAAAAGAGTTCAAGAAACTAAGGAAATCTTTTGGCATCGAAACTTTCATACCAAATTACACTAAAGCATGTTTTCGTGGGAAAGGTCAAGTTGAAGTAAATTCAAATGGGATAATTTGTGATATGGAATCAGTATACTATATCCCGACAATGAAAATGAATGTTATAAGTTTAGAACAATTAGTGTTACAAGGATTCGAAGTGACTTTTGAAGTGTGTGTGTGTGTTATATAACAATACATTCTAAAAAGAAAGTGTTCAGGAGTTAGAAGATGATAAGTAGGATCATATACATCAAGGAAAGGTGTGTGATAAATCATTGAAATGGGGAGATGTTGAATATCATCAAGGAAAGGAGTGTGATAAATCATTGAAATGGGGAGATGTTGAATAATTGGCTGAAACAAATGACATGTTGGACAACTTTGACTAATTAGACCTTGAAAGGAATAAAATTGAAGATAGTACTGATGATATGAAAGCAAAGAAATCAATGGTAGAACAAGATAAAGAAGTGCAAACATAGAAGAGATGATCATATTTTTAGATCTTTTTAAAGGCTATAAATCTGGGAATCATACAAAGACGGGATAGTAAAGAAAAGTTTATGAAGAGGGTAAAGTGGTTTGTGAACTATGTATTAAAAAACAAAGTATCTTTCCACCAAAGATCGTTGGTCAAGCAGTTGATCTATATAATTTGTATATAGGAGTTCAACTAAACGGAGGCATGACTCAAGTTGATAATAAGGAATTCTGGCACCTAATTGTAGCGGATTTGGGTGTAATTTCACAGGATTACATCAAGTTAGTTATAATCTATATTGAATATTTGGATTTAATAGAGTAGTATTACCGCACGTCAAAAGAAATACAAGGGAAGGTTGAAAATATATCAATTGATGAAGGTGAATGCAGTATAATATGCAAGACCATTCAACAAAAGTCATTGGATCAGATGTTGCCAATAAAGAAAAGAAGAATGAATGTAGTTCGAGACTTGTCACCGCATTACAGTCCGGCCAAGTAAGGAGATATATTGATGTCAAGTTGGGGGGAACAATGTTAGAAATAATAATCTTGACATCTATAGTATTGAAGGGTTAATTATGTAAATATGTAGTCGGGTCAATATATGTACATAAGGGCGTATGGTCAAAGTAAATAAGTCCGGTTATAGTCAATTAATGGCGTGAAGCCAACTACAATTCTTAATTGTCATGTAACTATCACTTAGATGGGTATAATACTCGTGTATTATCAATCATATGTATGTTGACATGTTCCTTCGAATTCATTCTCCATATACAATGAGTATTGTGTTTGTGAAGAACAATTTGGATGTGTGAGAAATCCTTCACAAAAGAGTATAAAGGAAAAAAGAAATTGGAACCTGCACACTACAAGAAATGTCTCAAAAGTCTCCTGACTCAAACTACAAAGACCTAACTATTTCAATCAACTCAAACTTGAGTAATATAAATGAAAGATCATTTATAAACAGAATCAAGAAAGAATAAAAAGTTGAAGAGAACCTCATTGACATTGGTTTTTAAATATAAGTATAATACAAGGTTATGAAAATAATATATGAGTGGTTTAAATGGAGCTTAGAATATGCTTAGAAGAATATGTAAGTTTTGATCTTCCCTAGCTTGTTCTTACGATGGTTTATCTTTTGGTTTTGTATACAAGAGTGAGTAGGAAATATGGAAACTACCTTAATTTATATACTTTAAATTATAATTAAAGTGAGTTACAAGTATTCATACTGAATACGCATAACGGTAACTACCAACTGTTACACATCTATTACCTACCTAACCGACTAACTATATTTAGCTTTTTGTAGAAGAGTGACCCTCATTTATCTACTCATATCTACTCAGGATGAGGTGAAACATGTACAATTCACCACTACAAACAAATCTACCCATTGATAATATTTAACTGTACATAATAATTTACGTATAATGATAATAAGAAACATAATAATATCAGCAACACCAACAGCAGCACCACCAAACAACTTTTATTAAATTGAATTGCCTCCTTAGATTTTATTTGTTTCTTCGAGATAATTTACTCCGATCAATCTCCTTATTTCTTCAAACTTTATTTTTAGAGCTTTTTAAGTAAATATGTCCTCTACTCCTTTAGAGTTTGCCACTTCCATGTTCAATTTGAATTATACTCATTATTGATGCACTTACATATGAAGTGTACCTTGTGTTTATATTCATTGATCTTTTATGTGATATTGGATTCTTTATAAGTATGGATTCTTCATGAGTAATATGGCCTATTCATTATCAACTCTTAGTGTAACTTTCTATATCTCCTAATCTCTTAATTAATCTAAAAATCCTCTCAACCATGGTGATTGTCATGCTTATATTACTACAGCCGTAAATTCTAATTTACATGAAATTAATGCTATCGTTTCTTGCTTGTGACTATCCATACTACTTGTCCATCATAAAAATATAAAACTATTCGTGTTGTTCCTGTTTCTTCATAAGATCTACTCATAGCTTTTATTTTTGTAACCAATAAGATCCTCCAATCCATAATGAATAGTGCATTTCATATATGGAATAAAGTGTTTCACAACTTTCATATGCGAAACCTTTGGTTTTTCCATATATCTACTAATAAATCCAATTGCAAATTTAATGTTAAGTGAGCGAGTTATCTTAGACTTCCAATCCTTGTGTTAGATAGTTGTGGTGTGGTTTTGGGATCAATCAAATGCAGTATGTGTTTCGATCATAACGAAATAGTTGATCATATGTTAAATTCATGTCCCATGGTTGCTTATATATGGAAAATTATTTTAAGCTGGTGTCGTAGATCGGTCAGAGTGGCATCTTCAATTCGCCAAGAATTATTCGATCTCAATGTCTCATCTACTAATAAATCCAATTGCAAATTTAATGTTAAGTGAGTGAGTTATCTTAGACTTCCAATCCTTGTGTTAGATAGTTGTGGTGTGGTTTTGGGATCAATCAAATGCAGTATGTGTTTCCATCATAATGAAATAGTTGATCATATGTTAAATTCATGTCCCATGGTTGCTTATATATGGGAAATTATTCTAAGCTGGTGTCGTAGATCGGTCAGAGTGGCATCTTCAATTCGCCAAGCATTATTCGATCTCAATGTCTCATCGACTAGCCTGAAGTTAAAGAATGTTTCACAATGTATCTATCCAACGACTTGGTTGTTTATTTGGAAGGCGAATAATGAGCTAATTTTTAACGGAAGGTTGATTAGCGCTTCAAAAGTGGTGGACATGATCAAAGTTAATACATATTGGTGGATAAAGAATATGGTGTAGTTAAAAACACATAGACTGATACCATTTGTGTAATTTTGATTTATGTAATCTATCGGTGTAATAGGTGGTCTTTGATCTAGCCTCTTGCTAAGTTATTTTGAATAAAAATTAACTTTTCCTTTCAAAAAAGTAATTAGTTGCATTAGATTATTCTAAGCCTACTTACTTTAATACTTTTCTTGCATAAGTCGCTTGGTTTAAACAAATTCTTGCATTTCTTTGGCTTACTTCAATTTTGAGATAACAAGTTAACAAATCTAGGTCACTGATTTTAGATTCTATTCTAATAATTTCTATAAACGTTAGTGATATCCTTAAATGAGTTTTATGTGATGATGAAATGATCTACGTAAACTCCAATTATTACTTGGAAGTTAGTAGTAACTATCTAATAAACAATTTTTTAGGATATTGAACAACCGTAATTCTTTTAGAGTTATCTAGTCTTAAATTTCATGCATATGAAGCTTGTTGTAACTGGTGAAATAATTTCTTCAGCTTATAAACCATTTTCTTTTTTTCTAGCTTTACAAATCCATATGCGTGACATATGTAAACATCTTCTTTTAATTCACCATGTGTAGGAATACTGATCTTACATCTAAATAATCTTTTTTAAGGACATCATGACTTTGCTCCTAAGGTTGAAAATAAATAAGTTGTTTCCATCCGTGCTTCTTCACACTTTTGCCATTAGTCTAGCTCTATATGTACTATTTCACCTTTTGCATCTTTCTTCTCTTAGAAGACCTATTTTGAACCTATTGGCTTTTGATTCATTGACAAGTAAGAATACATTAGTTAATGGTATGTATAGTGATAACACAAGACTCCAATGACATGATTGCACGAGACAAGCCTCCAATAGCATTCTTGCATAAAGCACATCAATCCAATGACGTGCTTGCACAAAGCGAGGCTCTCCTGATAGGTAGAGCATACTTTACTATATAAATGTGACAACTTTATCATAAGATTTCAATGAAACATAATTAGAAACATAGATCCAAGCTTAAACATGCTATAGGAGGCTTAAACCTTACATTTCTCAAGGAAAAAATAAGCTAATTTTTGTAATGGACGAGAGTTTTTTATGAATTCTCCTAAATACTACCAATTATCAACTCACAAATGTGAAATCAATATGAATCGATGCTCATCATGATCACATTGAGATAAATTAACTTAAGAAGAACCAAATCAAACAAAAAGGCATAAAAAACAAAGTTTCTTCAACAATACTTTATAGTAAATATGAACCGACAGAGTCAACAACCAACACTGAAAATGACATACAAAACAACTATATAAACACAATAGTGAAAGTTCTCACAAAATCAAATTTTTTCACATGTAGGAATGTTTTCACATACAAGCATCCACTTCGAAGTTCACGCACATCTTTAACCTTGAACATAGTTTTCACAAACACTCCTAGTTTTTACATTTGGATAAATTTTCACAAAAACATAACTCTTTGACATATTGAGCTTCTAATTGTGAAGTTTGCATTTCTATCTAGTCTTCATTCTCTCTCTGTAGTCATACACCCCTTCCCTTTTGTTGGTAACCTTGAACCGTAAGTTTGTGTCTCAACAACCCCTATTACCTTTCATTTCTTACACAATTAACCAAAGTTGAACAAATCTTTACACTTCAGAGTGTTACACTAAACCTAGATGTAAATTTAGTTCATATGCAATGCATTATTTCTAGCTTGATAATATATAATCTCAAATATATTTAAGAAGATATATATACACCTAATTATACTAGATAATAGTATTCCTCACCTTAAGTTTCCTCTTAACAATAAAAATGAATAAGTACCTTTAATTCTGAAACCACATTAAGGGTCTCTTTCTTGCTTTTATTTTGTTCTCGTAGACTACTCATACACACATACACTTAGGGTTCAAATTTTACCGGCAATCATGCTTTTAACCTTGCTTTTTTCCAGCTTGCTTTGAGTATAAGTGTATTCTCTTCCATTTAGTAGATTGGATTTTACGAGACCAAAAGAGTGAGAGGGAGAGAGAGATAGAGAGAGAGAGAAAGTGTGTTTGTGTGTGTGTGAGTGATGGAGAGAGAGAGAGATGAAGTTCATAGAAGCATATTGAGGGTTTGCTTACAATTTAAGTGTATATAAACCCTATTATGAGAATATGTTATCGCTCAGTCAATGTTGTTGCTTTTATTTTCTATTCAATAATATTAAATTTTAAGAAATTTAAAAAAGTTAGTGTATGACAATGAAAAGTCAACACTATAGGTTTGATGTTTTAAATCTATAACCGATAATAAAATAATAACTCTTATCCGCATGACACCTAAGTAGATTGTACATCTAAGTGCTACGTAGACTTTGCCACATGTTTTCAACATATTCACTTTTGAAATCTTTACTTTTATCAACAAGAAAAGTGTTAATATGTTATTAGTTATAAAACTTTCCAAATCTATTTTTTTCATTAAATATAATTATATAAATAGTTATAAACCATAAAGCTATAACAAATTAGGCGAATCCCACATCGACCGTGGATAGAAAAGATTTCTTGTTCATAAGGAATGTCTGGCACCTATCACCAATGCGTTTTGGTTGTATTGTCTGTGGATGAGAGGAGAACTCTACAGTTAAGTGTGCTCATGTGCAACAATTCAAGGATGGGTGAACTCCCTTGGAAGTTTTCACCCGGGCAGCCAAAAGCAAATCCGTGAGCTTCTTGTGGGCAAAACGGACAATATTGGTGCTATAAGGGGTCGAGTGTTGCAGAATGGTATTAAAGCCACTCTTGCTCCATTGACGATGGTGGGGCAAACATCATCAAGAATGGTGAGTCCCCCGGGGTGTTCAGAATTGACACCTTAGACGAATCCCACATCCATAGATGGGATGGTGGGGCAAACCTATCGAGGACGATGAGTCTAAGAGAGGGGTGTTTGTAACATCCTAGGCAAATTCCACATCTGCCATGGACAAGAGAGATTCCTTGTTCATAAAACATGTTTGGCATCAATATTATCAATGCGTTTTGGGTGTATAGACTATTGATGAGAGGAGAATTCCACAGTTAAGCATGTTCAGGCGACAACAATCTAGGTATGGGTGACCTCCCCGGGAACTTTCCACCCGGTCAACCAAAAGCAAATTCGTAAGTTCCTCATGTGCCAAGCAGATAATATTGGTAGTATGAGGGGCAACCAAAAGCAAATCCCTTTCAATCCATTCCCTATTGAATAATTATAATTTAACAAACAAATTAGAAGTTAGTATATTTAAATAATAGGTAAGATACCCACACACTAGTTGAAATAAGAAAACTATATAATAAATATTATATATGTATAATGTAATATATATTATAAATAAGGCATTAATAACAATATTATATATAGCAAACATAACTAAGTTATAAACAATAATATACAAAAAATAAATAATTATAAGACACTTATGCTATCAATGTAAATAAAGTTTTTAATATGATTGATTATAATAATATGAGTTAATTACATGAAAGGTCTGTGTAGTTAGGTCTGCTTTTATATTCGGTCCCTAGGTTTGAAAAACAGAAGGACAATCCAAATGTGATCATGTAAAACAAACGGTCCGTCACATGGATGAAAAGTTAACTTTTCTGTAAACTTTTAAAAAAGGACGATTTTACCCTTATAATATTCTGAACAAAAAAATAAATAAATGTATATATATTAATATTAATAAATAAGTGAACCTAACCTAGCACCACAACCCTACCATTGCCGCCAACACACCCCCCTCCGATTCCGGTTGGATTCTGCCTGCCCACGGTAGCCCTCTGATGTTTCTTCTAAATCATGATAGTGTCGGCACAAAACAACCATAAAGGCAATGTTGGAGGTAGTTTCTGTTAGTGTTAAAGGGGTGGATGCACACAGGCATAATGAGGTTGTTGGTCGATTACGGTGAAAATGATTACGCAAGTTGTGTGAGTTGATGGATAAAAGAGGTTATAGTGGTTATTAGGGCTGTTATAGGGGTTATGATGGTGACTATGATAGGCGTTGATGGTGGCTTCAATGGTGGTTCATAGGGGTGTTAAGGTAGACTGGTCGGGGAAGGCGGTAGAATGATGGTGTGGTGGTGGTAATGGTTGGGTAGAATGATGGTGGTTGGTTTAAGTTAGGGTATGAAGGTTGAAGATGAATGTGTGGGTCCTATCTGTTATATATAAGTATTAATATTTTTCTATAATCAAGGGTATTTTGGTAATTTTACTAGTACTTAACAAAATATATAACAACCATCCATAGTAGGGAACATTTGTGATACGTTTTGTCAAAGTCTTGAACCGACTTTGTAGTTTTTTAAACCTAGGGACCAAAAGTGAAAATGCCCTAAGCACATGAACCTTTCATGTAATTAACTCCAATAATATTATCTTTTAAGCGTGTGATAATAAAATGTTAAAATATAGCTACAAACATACCATATTATGATAATTAAAATCAAATCATATATATAGCAATAAGAATGAAATTTAAATCCTTAAAATCATACATGTCAATTTTTATACATTTTAAAAATGAAATATATGCTTACAAATTTTGAAATGTTAGTTTAGGCGGTTTGGGTCGTCGTTCCGGCCCAAATCGTCTTATTTTATGAGTATTTTTAACATTTTATGTTATTTTTGTTTTTGTTAAAAAAAATTTATAGCCTAGTTTTAGCCCGATTATGCTTTTGAGACTCATTAGAATTTTGCATACACATTTTATTCTTGTAATGTTTGGAAGATCATTAGTTTTAGAAGTTTATGAAAATTATTTTTTTCCCGATCATAAGTGTGTGTTAGGGTATGAATTTATTAATTATTGGTATTGCTTGTGAATCAACAATAATTAGAAGAATTGTTTTAGTTATTTTTTGTACTATAATAATGTAATATATATATATATATATATTAACCTACACAAATAATATAAAGTTTTAAAGCAATAACTGATTTTTTAAGAAAATAACCTAATAAAATTCTTTCTTAATTCTATATATATCCTAATCTTTTCAGGTTTTTTAAATTGAGTCTTCAAACACTTAACTTGTAGGAATAGGAATTTCATTTTGTTCAAATATCATTTATTCTAGTTGTCTACTATATATATCCATACAATCGGGAACAAAGTTTAAGGTGGAAGTTCAAGCTCCATAGTTCGAGACGATAATTACGAACAACATATTTGACCAAACCTCATGAACACATTCACCTCCATTTTCCACGTCCCAAAACCAAGACACCTGCCACAACCCCAATCGATACACCAACTTATAACGAAATCCTTCGAGTTTCTCATAGTTGACCATCAACCCATAACAGTGCATCTTTATCCTTCATGCATGCATCATACACCACCCTTTATATTTCACTATAAATACCACCCCTAACATCCACCATCTTCATATCATCACCAACTTAATTAGTGTTTCTGAACCTGAAAATATGAAGATCAACTTGTGTTTGCTTTTTGCACTTCTTCTTCTAGTTTCTTACGCTTTGGCAGTTGAGACATCACAGCAAGAGACCACAACTCAGAGTTTGTATTCTTATATTTACGTAGAAAAATTCTCAGAATGTTCATCTGACAAAAAAATATCATCACCCAACAGAGTTGTCTTTGTCCCTTATGTAAAGTTGTCCAAACTTCCGTTTAATGGACATGAATTGTTCACTTCGACCGAGATTAATAACTAATTCGATCGAACTGAAACAAGGTCGAACGATCCTATCTAAAGTTCGAATAACTTTACTGATGTATACATGTTTTATGTCACTTTATGCAGAAGCCAAAGGAGCTACAGATAAGGTAGAGCCGGCATACGGCGGCGGTGGTGGCGGAAACTGGGGTGGTGGTGGCGGAAACTGGGGCGGCGGTGGTGGCCGTGGCGGTGGCGGCCGTGGCGGATGGGGCGGTGGCGGATGCCGTTACGGATGCTGTAACCGTGGATACTACGGTTGTCAGCGATGTTGTGCCACTTTAGAAGAAGCTAAAGCCTTTGCGGAGAAACAAGGCCACCCTTAGAAAAGAAAACATAAGTAGTTGGCACCTTGTGTGGGAACAAATCCATGTACTCTAGTGGACAATAAATAAAACGTTACATGGTAATGTATAACAAGTATGAATAAAAATGAAGTGGAAAATCCACCTTTTTCCACCTTTGTGATAATAACTTTGATCATCCAGTTATATACTGTATGTCACATGAGAAGAATTTGATTAATATCAACATTTATATTCCTATAAATAATATATATATACATACACATTATATATACATATATGTATATATTGATCTACATATATATACGTATACATATATATGTATATATGTATGTATACGTGTATATATATATATATATATATATATATACGTATATATATATATATATATACGTATATATATATATATATACGTATACATACATATACGTATATACGTATACATACATATACGTATGTACGTCTACATACATATACGTATGTACGTCTATGTATGCATATACGTATGTACGTCTATGTATGCATATACGTATGTACGTCTATGTATGCATATACGTATGTACGTCTATGTATGCATATACGTATGTACGTCTATGTATGCATATACGTATGTACGTCTATGTATGCATATACGTATGTACGTCTATGTATGCATATACGTATGTACGTCTATGTATGCATATACGTATGTACGTCTATGTATGCATATACGTATGTACGTCTATGTATGCATATACGTATGTACGTGTATGTATGCATATACGTATGTACGTGTATGTATGCATATACGTATGTACGTGTATGTATGCATATACGTATGTACGTGTATGTATGCATATACGTATGTACGTGTATGTATGCATATACGTATGTACGTGTATGTATGCATATACGTATGTACGTGTATGTATGCATATACGTATGTACGTGTATGTATGCATATACGTATGTACGTGTATGTATGCATATACTATGTACGTGTATGTATGCATACGTATGTACGTGTATGTATGCATACGTATGTACGTGTATGTATGCATATACGTATGTACGTGTATGTATGCATATACGTATGTACGTGTATGTATGCATATACGTATGTACGTGTATGTATGCATATACGTATGTACGTGTATGTATGCATATACGTATGTACGTGTATGTATGCATATACGTATGTACGTGTATGTATGCATATACGTATGTACGTGTATGTATGCATATACGTATGTACGTGTATGTATGCATATACGTATGTACGTGTATGTATGCATATACGTATGTACGTGTATGTATGCATATACGTATGTACGTGTATGTATGCATATACGTATGTACGTGTATGTATGCATATACGTATGTACGTGTATGTATGCATATACGTATGTACGTGTATGTATGCATATACGTATGTACGTGTATGTATGCATATACGTATGTACGTGTATGTATGCATATACGTATGTACGTGTATGTATGCATATACGTATGTACGTGTATGTATGCATATACGTATGTACGTGTATGTATGCATATACGTATGTACGTGTATGTATGCATATACGTATGTACGTGTATGTATGCATATACGTATATACGTGTATGTATATGTATATATGTATCTATATATATTCCTATAAATAATACACGCACGCGCACACACACATAAAGAAATTTATCTATTAAGATTGTTTCTAAATAAATTGATATTTTTAATCAGTCAAAATTTTCAAAATAAAAAATAATCAAATTTGGGAGTTGTAATAAGAAAATTTTTTAAACATAACATTTTTATACGGTTTGTTTTAGAATAAAATGTTTATTTATTAAAAAAATTTAAAAAGTTGATATTATTGTTTTATTATTTATAGTCATTTCTGATACGTAATTTCAATCGTATCATATCTTAAAATATAATTTTATAATTATTAAATTTATTATATCAATATTTTATTTATTCAGATCGTGTAATACATAGGTTTACTAAAGCTAGTATATCTATATGTATGTATATATATTTATATATGTATGTATATATGTACGTATATATACATATATATATATATACATACATACATATATATATATATATATATGTATGTATGTATATATATATGGTGCTTTCTACACGTCGCGTTGCGATGGCATCATATGAGCTGTAATAAACTATAGACTATAATTCTCACGACTTGTCTTTGGATTAAATTACGTTGGCGAGTAGAGTAAGTAGAGTATTATATTTGACCCGACGTCTTTCCATATGAAACTTAAGTAGAAACATAACCCAACTCAAAGCGTAAATTAAGATAAGGATATAAACATAATATATTTGACCAAACTCATTAATTTCTAAACAAAATTTATGTCAAAACATAGACTTACATTGAAGCGTAGATTTTAAATCACATATATAATAATAAGCAAAAAGGTATATTATATCTGACCCAAGTATTTGATTACATCCAAATATTAATGGACTCGAATTTATATCGACACATGCAAATAAATTTGAATGTATGAAATTATATTTTTTGAGAAAAACTATACAAGATTAACACTACTAGAAATATAACTTTAATGACACGCAATGTGTCACATAAAAGGGTATAGATAACACGCAAAAGCATGTCAAGGAAGCCTCTATCATAAATAAAGATGACACGCATAAAAGAGGATACATACATTTATGACACGCATTGCGTGTCAAGAAATTTTCTGTCATAAAAAGTTGACATGCATTTGTTTGTTGTAAATGCATATCATTGTTTCAAAATTTTCACCTGCAATGATTTTAAATGTGTTATTACCTATTCGAGTGCCTATCATTGTTGTTTTATAACATAATACAAAATAAACTACATATATTACAACCAAAAATGTTCTATACAATATCTTATATTAAAATAAGTAACATTTACTAGTTTAAAACATTCAATTGTAAATTTAATGTAAAATGTCAACGAAAATAAAATTTGCAACAAAAGATTGACCATTTTTCACGGATTTCATCAATATCAACACTACTATATTCATCTTTTCTTCCCCCAACCTAAATATTAGAAAAAATAAAGTCATATACAATTAGAGATTCAAATATCATTAAAGATATGTATCAAATTGAAATCAAAACAATATGAGATTCAAATGTGCATATATAAATGTATTAATTTATGCAATCAAGAACTAGTGTTAAGTATGATCAAAGGGGTCTACCCAATTTGACCCTTGGCCATTCTTACCTTTATGAATATAGCCTAACCCTAATCTACTCCTTAGTTCATATATAATGTCCGAACCAACCTAAACTTACACACTTGGGTCAAAGTTACCATTATTATTCATTCACGCCAATAGTCTTGAAAATACTTAATTTGTGAAGACAAAAAGAATATCAACTTAAAAGCACTACATAAAATGAATTTGCAATACAAGAAATTTAAATTTTCATAAAAGAAATCTCAAAATTTATGCTATACTTGCATTGTCATTGAGTAGTACTTCAGCTCCTTCATCAACTATCTCTTTCATAAACCTCAACATACGATACCCAAATTGGTACTTCCTAGCTAACACGAACACTACATAGTTCCATAATAAATGATTATTTTAACTTTGATCTAAATAAAGGAGATAAAGCTGGTATTTCAATAATAAATTAAATGTTCACCCTAACATTAACCCAGTTGAGTTTAACCCTATTTTTAAATTTTATTTGTACATTGTACAAGTGCATTGCCCTACAAAATTTAAAAGATATATATTATAAACCAATTTATATAGCATATAAGAGCATCGCCCTACCACTAGTTTGTATTACTCACGCATCAATAGCTTGCCTCAACTATGGATTAATGTGTTAGGCTTAAGAGAATCAAGATAATAGCATGTACTTCTTTTCATGTAAAGTACAGCCAACATCCAATTTCTTCTACATAAACTGTAAATCAAATTAAGTCCAACTTCATAATAAGTTAGGGGCTATTAAAACATGAATGTTAAATAAGATGGTTTTAGTAATTAAACCCATGATTGTAAGGTTATTTTAGTGTTCCGTTGTGATTTTTACAAAATACGAATGTAAATATATGTTTTATGTGCGATGAGAATCCAACTGTAAGCGTCCCGGGAACGGGGCCTTACAAGTTGGTATCAGAGCCAAAGTTTAAGTGAAATGGGTAAATTTTCAAAATAAACCTTAACTTAAACTGAGAATGGGACGGAAAAGGAATGGGATGCGAATCTGAGTAGCTGCGTGCCATCAGGTATTTTCGTAAAGTTAACCGGTATTATGTGTGCATGGTATGTGGTTACGTGTTGTATGTAGGTTTAAATACTGATGTAGTCAAGACAGGTAATGCTTGGGGTATGAAGAGTAAAGTAAGTGGCTAATCACAACTGGCCACTGTAATTAGGAACTTACTATACTTGACATAAACTGAGCTGTTCCCTTGAATGACCGTGTTGGTGTTTGAATCTTTCAATGTGCGTGCGAATGGCTGGTGGTAGATCTTCGAAATCTTCACGGGGTGGAGGTCATGGTGCTGAACCATGACCCAAAAAAGGGAGACCCAGAGTTGAGAAGGTGGTTCATGAAGAACCAAAGACCCCTCATCCGGAGGGTCACGACGAGAGCGCTAATCTCAGAGCCGCAGTAAAGGAGGCTATTGTGGAAGAAGTTCATCAGGTCACACGGACAATCTTACCGTCTGTGGTGACCGAAGTGATTAAAGCAGTACGGGAAGGGGAAAGAAAGGAGAGAAACAGGTCCTCGGGAGGACGGGAACAACCGGAGCCAGAAACGGTTCCCTCTGATGATGGGGAAGAGGAAGAAGAAGAGCCTGCGTCGGAGGCGGCACGAGGCTGTAACTATGGGGTGTTTATGAGATGCAAGCCCCTAACTTTTGATGGAAACGGCACTGCTGCTGCTGCTCACCGGTGGGTGAGGGAAATGGAGGCTGTTCTTGACATCAGCGAGTGCTAGGAGGACCAGAAGGTGAAGTTTGCTACCCATTCATTTGTAGACTTGGCTCTATGCTGGTAGGACAATATAGTCCAAGCTGAGGGTAGCAGGGCCATTAGGAGAATGAGATGGCCTGAACTGAAGAAGTTTGGTGATTGAGGAGTTCTGTCCTCACAGAGAAATGGATAAGGTTGAGAGAGAGTTCCTGCAGCTAGAAGCGGGAACGATGACGCACCAATAGTACACCACGAAATTCAACGAGATGGCACGTCTAGTGTCGGATCAGGTGACACCTTTGTCACGAAAGATTAAAAGATACATTTAGGGGTTGCCAGCGAATATTCGCAGGCACATGATCGCTGCCCGGCCGAGTACGTTTAGGTCGGCGGTGGATTTGGCAGGGAGACTGTATGATGAGAGGACAGTGGCAGTGACTAAAGGTGGAAAGAAGAGTGGGGGTGATCGAAATTGGCAGGGGAAGAGGTTTGGTCGGGGTGATGCTTCAACGGGTAATAAGAAGGCATGGGTGGACGACCGCCGTGTGGTCGCATCGGGTACTGGTATAAAGAAGTGTGGTAGGTGTGGGAGAGAACATAGCGGGGAATGTAGGCTGGGGTTGAATGTGTGCTTCCAATGTGGGAAGCCGGGGCATTTAGCCAAGGACTGTCGTGCGGTCCGATGCTTTAAGTGTGGTGAAGAGGGTCATATGAGTCGGGATTGCAAGAAACCAAGGGTCGAGGGTTTCGGGGCGAAGAAGCCGGGAGGTGAAGGGCCGAGGGCGAGCGCCAGGGCATTCACCATGACATAGGAGGAAGCTAGGACGGACCCTGATGTTTTGTCCGGTACATTTCTAGTGAACCAAACTTTAGCTTCTGTGTTACTTGATTCGGGTGCCGGTAAAAGTTTTATTTCTGCTGCTTTCTGTGCTAAGCTGCCTGTTAGTAGTAGGCGTGTTGATGCGCCCTTTGATGTAGAAACTGCCATAGGTAAGTCTACCAGGATTTCTAAAATGATAGAGAACTGTGACGTGGAACTTGAGGGTCATAAGTTTCCTGTTAGACCGTTTATGATGACCTTAGGTGGTTTCGATTTGGTTCTTGGGATGGATTGGTTGGCGGACTTCGAGGCGAACATTGTGTGTCGTAAGAAGATGATTCGTTTGACAGCGCCTGACGGTAGTTCAACTACGGTTTATGGTGATCGGGTTACAATGATTCCGAAAGTGATTTCGATGGCGGTGGCGGGAAAGTGTATGAGGCGTGGATGTAGTGCCTACTTGGCCTTTGTAAAGGATGTGGATATGCCAACACCACAACTTTCCGATGTACCGGTTGTGTGTGACTTTCCAGAAGTATTCCCAAAAGACTTCTCAGGAGTGCCACCTGACCGTGAGATCGAGTTTCAGATTGATCTGATACCGGGTGCCCAACCTGTTGCCAAGGCACCGTATCGATTGGCCCCGACAGAGATGAAAGAGTTGATGGAGCAGCTGCAAGAGCTGCTTAAAAGGGGTTCATTAGATCGAGTATCTCTCCTTGGGGTGCTCTGGTCCTGTTTGTAAAGAAGAAGGACGGTAGTATGAGGATGTGCATTGACTACCGTGAGCTGAATAAGTTGACAGTGAAGAACCGATACCCCTTACCGAGAATAGATGATTTGTTCGATCAGCTTCAAGGTGCCAGTTGGTTTTCAAGGATAGACCTTCGATCTGGTTACCATTAATTGAAGGTGAAGGAGCAGGATGTCCCTAAAACAGCTTTTCGCACGCGCTATGGTCACTACGAGTTTCTGGTCATGTCTTTTGGTTTGACCAATGCGCCAGCTGCTTTTATGGATCTGATGAACCGTGTGTGTCAGCTGATGTTGGATAAATTAGTGATTGTGTTTATTGATGATATCCTGATTTATTCGACAGAGCGAGATAGAACATGCCAGTCACATTCGGGAGGTTTTGGAGACGTTGAGAAAGGAGAAGTTGTATGCCAAATTCTCCAAGTGCACATTCTGTTTGCATGAAGTTTAATTTTTGGGTCATGTGGTGAATCCCGACGGGATTATGGTGGACCCGGCAAAGGTGGAGGTAGTTATGCAATGGAATCCACCAAAGACGCCATCCGAGATTCATAGCTTCTTGGGTTTGGCGGGCTACTACAGAAGATTCATCCAAGACTTTTCCAAGATTGCTTCTCCACTAACCAAGTTGACCCAAAAAAATGTAAAGTTTATATGTGGTCAAGCTCAAGAGAAGGCGTTCGATGAACTGAAGGCGAGGTTGACTCAAGCTCCTGTTCTGTCACTACCTGATGGAAGCGAAGATCTGGTGGTTTATTCCGATGCTTCCTACTCAGGGTGGGGTGTGTGTTAATGCATAGAGGAAAGGTTATAGCTTATGTATCTCGACAGTTGAAGGTTCATGAGGTCAATTATCCTACTCATGACTTGGAGTTAGCAGCTGTGGTCTTTGCACTAAAGATCTGGAGGCACTACCTTTACGGGACAAAGTGCACCATTTTCACTGACCACAAGAGCTTGAAGTACTTCTTCGAGCAGAAGGATCTGAACATGAGGCAGAAATGGTGGTTGGAACTTATAAAGGATTATGATTGTGAGATCCACTACCATCCGAGCAAGGCCAATGTGGTGGCTGATGCCCTTAGCCGAAAAGAGAGAACTGAGCCGATTCGAGTGAAAGCATATCAATTGGTCATGACCTCCGATGTGATGAAACAAGTCAAGAGTTTCAAGATGAGGCATTGAAAGAAGATCATCTTAACTCTGAGAGAATGAGAGGTCTGGTTGGGGAATTAGGCGAAAACATACTTGGTGTTAAAACCCAATTTGGACGGGCGTGGATTCCTCGTTTTGGGGATCTACGAGTGAAGATCATGGATCAAGCTCACAAGACTCGATACTCCATTCATCCAGGTGCCACGGAAATGTACCAAGATATGAAGAAAGATTATTGGTGGCCGGGTATGAAGCGCGATGTAGTGGAGTATGTGAGTAAGTGCCTTACTTGCTTACAGGTGAAGGCCGAGCATCAGAAGCCATATGGGAAGATCCAACCCCTGGATATACCGGAATGGAAGTGGGAGCACATCACCATGGATTTCATTACGAAGTTGCCGCGTACCCCGAAAGGGTACGATGCCATATGGGTGATAGTTGACTGTTTGACGAAAAGTGCTCACTTTCTACCAATCCGCGAGACATATTCATCTGAGAGGTTGGCTAATCTGTTCATCCGGGAAGTTGTAACTCGTCATGGTGTGCCGGTGTCTATTGTGTCTGATCGTGACACCCGTTTACATCTAAATTTTGGAAGAAATTCCACGACGCTATAGGGACGAGGTTACATATTAGCATGACTTATCATCCCCAGACTGATGGTCAGTCAGAAAGGACCATTCAGACACTGGAAGACATGCTTCAGGCATGTGTGATCGATTTTGAGGGAAGTTGGGATGACCACCTACCGTTAGCCGAATTCTCATACAACAACAGCTATCATGCCAGCATTGGTATGCCACCTTACGAGATGCTATACGGTAGGAGATGCAGAACACCCATTTGCTGGGGTGATATTGGTAAGAAGGAATTGGGAAGCATCGAGGTAATCGAGGCTACGACTGAGAGGCTTGAAAAGATCAAGGCCTTCATGAAGGCAGCCAAAGATAGACAGAAGTCGTATGCTGATAAACGACGCAGGCCAATTGAGTTCCGGATGGGTGACCGGGTTATGTTGAAGGTCTCACCTTGGAAGGGTATCATTCGTTTCCGAAAGCGGGGCAAGTTGAGCCCAAGGTATATAGGCCCTTTCCGAATCATTGCTCGAGTTGGAGAGGTGGCCTATAGATTGGAGTTACCGGATGAGTTAAGTGGAATTCACCTAACATTCCACGTATCTCATATGAGGAAATGCTTGGCAGATGAAGATATGATTATTCCACTGGAGGATATCAAAGTAGACGAAAGGCTCAATTATGTGGAGCAACCAGTGGCACTCATCGACAGAAAAGAGAAAAGGATGAGAAATAAAGTGGTTCCTCTTGTGCGTGTATAGTGGAAGCACAGGAAGGGATCCGAGTCAACATGGGAGACTGTAAGGCCCCGTTCCCGGGACGTTTACAGTTGGGTTCTCATCGCACATAAAACATATAATTACTTTTCTTTTACACAAATATCGTAGCGGAAACATTCAAAAATGACATCTCGTTTTATTATAAAAACTTTTGTAAAATAATACATCCTAATTCAATTACAAAACCCCAGTTGCATTACATCACAAAAGCATTAAATAAATGGATGCCATCCCAAAAGAGCTGAGTAGCTGCCTCATGCCATTCTCAGCAACCATTACCTGTCAACTGGAAACACATCAAAGTCAACGTTGCTGAGTGAGTTCTAGTTTTATAAAATAAAACTTACTTTTCTTTCGTTAAAACCATACTTTACGTTCATGCGATCATACATCATACATACACATAGATAATAGTTATATTATCTTCTTCATTCGTTCATTCATCTTTATATATTTTCTTGCTCATCGGATATCTTCCGTACCAATACCATATGCTACACCCCGAACTATTTAGCTACTGGGCCAAAGTCTATAAATAGACAGCTAAACATGGTTCCACAGTACTAGAGGTAAGTGGTAGAGGTTCTATATAAATGGTCGATCACAGAGAAGGACCTCGATGTGCATACTCCCAGGGTAGCGAACCCACACACCGTTGGGCTAACACCTCTTAATGGCGTGTCCTGATATCCAATGCTTGCAAGACTTTCATTACTTTCATCCTTCATTAATGCATGCATTCATCAAGTTCCACTTTTCATTATCTTCCACTTTACGTTACGTAATAATTCATTTCATTCATTATCATAACACGTATAGCCACATGAAAGATAAACATACATCATAAAAAGGAACATCAGTATGCATAGTCATCACGTCACACAGAGCAACATCATACATACATAACATGCATCATGCATAAACATGCAACATCATCATCATCATACCCTACATGCTCTCTAACGCCTCAATCGTCACCTTACATGAACTTACGGGAACCCTTACGTCAAAACTTACATCTGCACTTTCCCCCAAAAGTCAGAAGTTAAACTACACTTCTCCTCGAGTGCAACAGCCCTATTCGGGCGTATGGACACCCCTTAGTCGCATGGCCTCCATGCGACTGGATATCATGCTAATGAACCAATGCGGATGAGCACTCATGCGAATGAACACCCAATCGTGCGAATGGACTAATGCGGATGGTCCTTATGCGAATGGGACTAATGCGGATGAGCAGTTATGTGACTGGACCTTCAATCGCATGACCTGCATGCGATTGGCCTTCAATCGCACGACCTCCATGCGACTGCCCCTTCAATCGCATGACCTCCATGCGCTTGGCCCTTCAATCGCATGACCTCCATGCGACTGGGCCTTCAATCGTGCGAATGGACCCCAATCGCACCCTATTCGGCCGTATGGACTCCATTCGGTCTCTAGTCGGTCGCCTAGCCCTAGGTGATGCAGAATGCAGTTCCAGCCGAACGCGAACTGCCCTTTTCGAACTCCAAACTCATCTAAACCCATTCTAAGCCCAAATCAACCATCCTAGACCTTAGGAATGCATACCACAACACCATTCAAGCACACACAAGCTCACAATCAAGACTCAAACATCATACACACACATATACATACACAAATGGGTCAAACATGCACACACTCAAAAACCCAATTTTTAGATGTTTTCCAGCCCTAAATCATTCAAAAAAGTTCAAAGGAGGGGTCCTAGAACTCACACAAATGGCCACAACGAGAAGGGCTTCGATTTGACTTGCTTCTCAACGATTTTGCTCACTCGAACCAACCCAAACCAACTTTTTCTCCTTTTTCTCTTTTTTCTCTCTTCTCCTCTTCCTTTTGGCTGAAATGTGAGTGTGGGGAGAGGGTAAGGGCTGCCCTCTCCCTTATATACTCCCACTCACCCGACTTTCTTTCGTTGGCGAGTTTGGTGCCTCGACTTAGGACTTTATTTTTTTCTCCTTTCGTCGGCTTCAAAAGAGATAAATAACCGGGTGTTACAAAGACTGAGGAAGAAATGAGACATCATTACCCACGTTTGTTCGAAGAATAACAGGTTTCGGGGACGAAACCTATTTAAGGGGGGTGGACTTGTAACACCGGTTATTTATTTATTTTCAAGCCGACGAAAGAAGAAAAGAATTAAAGTCCTAAGTCGAGGGACCAAACTCGCCAACGAAAAAAAGACGATGAGTGGGGGTATATAAAGGGAGTGGGCAGCCCTTACTCTCTCCCCACACCAATATTTCAGCCAGAAGAAAGAGGAGAAGAGAGAAAGGAGAGAAAGAAGAGAAAAAGAGAGAAAAATTTGGTTCGGGTTGGATCGAGTGAGCCGAAATCGTCGAGAAGCGAGTCAAACCGAAGCTCTACTTCTTGGTGTCGTTTGTGTGAGTTCTAGGACCCCACTTTTACTTGTTTTCAAATGATTTTGGGGTTGGAAAGCATAGAAAACCCGTTTTTGTATGTGCATGTGTTTGACCCATTTGGGTGTGTTGCGTGTGATGCGTTTAGAGTTTTTTTCTAGGCTTGTGTGTGCTTGAATGGTGTCGTGGTATGCATCCCTAAGGTTTAGGATGGTCGATTTGGGCTTAGAATGGGTTTAGATGAGTTTGGAGGTCGGAAAGGGCAGTTTGCGTTCGGCTGGAACTACATCCTGCATGCGCTAGGGCTAGGCGACCGACTGGAGACCGAATGGAGGCCAAACGGCCGAATAGGGTGCGATTGGGGTCCATTCTCACGATTGACGTCCATTCACACGATTGAAGGGCCAGTCGCATGGAGGTCATGCGATTGAAGGTGCAGTCGCATAAGTGCTCATCCGCATTAGTCCCATTCGCATGAAGTCCATCCGCATTAGTCCATTCGCACGATTGGGTGTTCATTCGCATGAGTGTTCATCCCGCATTAGTTCATTCGCATGATGTTCAGTCGCATGGAGGCCATGTGACTGAATGGTGTCCATACGCCCAAATAGGGCTGTTACACTTGAAGGAAAGTGTAGTTTGACTTCTAACTTTTGGGGGAAAGTGCAGATGTAAGTTTTGATGTAAAGGTACCCGTAAGAGCATGTAAGATGACGATTGAGGCCTTAGAAAGCATGTTGGGCATGATGATGTTGCATGTTTTTACATGTTATGTATGTATGATGTTGATCTATATGATGATGATGATTGTGTATGATATGTTCCTTATTATGATGTATGTTTATCTTTCTTATGGCTTTACGTGTCATGTTAATGAATGAAATGAAAGAGGAAAAGTAGGGGAACATTTTTTTGTTTTTATTTTTTATTTTTATGTTATTTTATAATTTATAATTTTTTAAATATGTTTTTGTTAATTATAATTTTGCCATTGAAAACTAGTGGTTGAGATTGGTTCGTAAAGTTTTCACAAAAAAACTAGTTCTCATTTGATCCCTCCCCTATATATACATATATATATACATATATATATATATATATACATATACTATATATATACATATCTATACATATATATACATATATATATATATATATACACACACACACACAGTTACTATCCAAAAAATATTATTCTCACTTAAAAAACCCATACATACATCATATACTTGTGAAAATTCAATGTATTTTGGTGACTTCGTTGGATACATACATAGTAATAGTATGCCCCTTAATTTTAATTCTTGTAAGTGGATTACTATGTGGTCTCTAAGAGTAAAGAAGATTTGTTTTTGTGACAAACAGACTGAGAACCATATGATATATATATGCTTGGTGTACAGAACAACTCTTATTCTACACATTAACTACATGTTTCTTTCTAAAGAAGTCATGCGAATTATTACACATATAAGCACTACATGATACATGATGAACCATCCGTCTAGTGGGCTAGCTACTAAAACCGCGGTTCACAGGCAATAGATTTATTTTATCATCAGTTTTGAGTTTGTTTATAGGCGGTTGCCTCTTCAAATGTGGAGCAACACTTGCAGCCTCCATGGTTGTAATGCCCACAGCAACCATGCTTGCAACCACCACGACCACCACCATGCCCACCATGACCACCACCTTTGCCATGGCCTCCATGTCCACCGTGGTTGTATCCTCCACGACCGTCAACCTCACCTGCATCATTCCATATTACTCATAACTTATATGTATGCTTCGAGTAATCAAAACGCACGAGAACAAATTAATAAAATCTTTATCGATGATGTATGCAAACTAAAACAAGTAACATTCGTTGCATAATTATTAGTGCATAAATATGTCAAGAGTGTAAATGTGAAGACATTGGTTACTTGTAGTCACACATGTTAGAATAATTTAACATAAAAACAAGATTTAAGAAATTATAAACTCACTAATCGAAAGATTTGATTTGGTGTTTGATGGCGATGCCTCTAGAGATTAGTTTAATATACTAATATAATTTGAAATCCAACTTATGATCGACATATTAT
This sequence comes from Flaveria trinervia, assembly GCA_025506515.1. Lineage (NCBI taxonomy): Eukaryota > Viridiplantae > Streptophyta > Magnoliopsida > Asterales > Asteraceae > Flaveria > Flaveria trinervia. Next base: position 6,692,672 of record CM046455.1, on the reverse strand, counting down.
GAAAATAGTCCTTCTCTCAATTGTAGATTAGGGAATAAACATGCAAGTGTATTGTTAATTGGACACTGAGAAAAATTAGTAAGTTTTGTGATATTTACAAAGTGCAATGTTTTTCATTATAATAATATGACGGAGAAGCCATAATACAATTATTGATTAATAAGTTGATAACTATTTGAACTTATATATAAGAGCTCATTGGATCATTATTATAACTTATTAATTAAACTGAATTATCGAATAGTAACAATGTTATATCGTTACATAAATACTTACTGTCATGTTTGGAGGTTAAGTCTTCGGCCTCAGCGACTTGTGAGGCAATGAGAAGAACAACAGCGAAAGCTAGAGCAAGAAGAAGGAATTTCTTTGAAGCCATTTTTGAAAGAAATATAGAAGAAGGATGAGGAAACTAGTGTGTTACTGGTCTTTATTTATAATGTGATTTCATGCATATAGTCAATGTAGTGGGTAGCTGGGGACTATCTGGGCCAACATATATTTCATTTTCTTTGACATTTTGCAGCAAATTAATCTTATCCCCTACTCCACCAAAATTCTTATTTAAAGATTTTGTGAGTATACTGTCTTTACTTACTGCAGCTGGAATTCTACTATATGTTGAAATTTATATGATAATAATAATATTTTTTGCATAAAGATTGTTTGAATTTTTAACTATACTAACGTAAACTATTTTTAAAAATAATTAACGATTTAGAGCATTCATACTAGTTTTTTATCCACATCCTTATATTTTTTTTCTCTTTCTCTTTTAATTAAATTATATTTTTATGGTTTTATTATTTTATAATTTTTATTATTCACTTACAAACACTTTAAAAAATATTAAAAACTTTACAAGGGTTATACAAAACGGTACAACCCTCATAATTTTTTTCTTACTTCGCTTACAACTACCCCTTATAATATATGACATACACTCGTATATAAATAAAAAACATGTTGTAAATGCTCTTAGAGAGAGCTGCCATTTTAGATTAGCATGGTATGTGTGAGAAATCTAAAGGGTTTATCACCAAGTAGCATACGACACCTTCCGCCCACAGGAAAGGTATTTCAATATATCAAGAAAACTTTATAGGAAAGTATTTATGAATTATGTAAATGTGTTTTTAAGTTCTATGGATGAAAATAATTGTATAAACCGATTCAGGGTGATATTCAACAATTGTAAAAGGTACATGAAGTGAGACGTAAGGTTCACAACATGCATGGTACCGTTATTTGAATTCATTAAAACAATCACAATGAAATCATTAAAAGTATATAAATGTATTTGAAAATTATATATAATGCTTTTGAGTAGTTGTAAGTGAAAAAATGTTATTTGAATGCATTAAAACAATCACAATGAAATCATTAAAAGTATGTGAATGTATTTGAAATATTATATACAATGCTTTTGAGTGGTTGTAAGTGAAAAAAAGAGAAAAATTTATTGTGGATTGTAAATTTGAAAAATCATTGTTTAATTCTTATAAATTTTTTAATAATTTTTAAAGTGACTATGAGTGAAAAAAAGTAATGATAAGTGTACAAATAATATTTTTTAATTAAATATAAAAAATAAAATATAGTAATTTGTAGTATAGTTATATAAATAAATATAAAAAACTTACTGTGAATGTTTTTAGGAGCGGACAAATTGTCCTACCAAATGAAAAGTTCAATGCATATGAGGTGATCATATACGCTAGACAAGAATGTTAGAAGTAGTAGCATCACAAGATCTATTGTTTTGGCATGTATTCTTGGTGTTAAAGTTCCAAAAATAACATTAATGTTCTTGACAAGTCCTCGATAATCAACGACATTATAAATGGAGTAACAATTGGGTCTTTGTTTAAAGTTAATGGAGTATCATAGCAATGAAGATAGAATTGTATATATCCCCGCTTCACATTTAAAATTACATATTTTCTCAAAATACAAATTGTCAATGTATATATACAATGATTTTTAACATATTTTGAAAAAATATGTAATTTCATAAATTTAGGAGATATATGTAATTGCCCCTATAATCTTGCTGATTATATGTCGAATATTTTGTATTTGTGAAATCTTCACCTATCCACTCAAGGCTGCAAACGAACCGAACGAACACGAACAATGCCTTGTTCGTGTTTGTTTGTTAAGAAATAAACTTGTTCAGGAACTGTTCATGAACGCTTATCGAACGAAATTTCTTGTTCGTGTTCGTTCATTAAGAAAATGAACATGTTTATGAACTGTTCACGAACACTTACAAATCGCAAACGAACACAAACAAAAGCAAACGAACACAAACAACTGTTTATAAACATGATGAAAACAAAAAAAATCATAAACACAAACGAATATAAATTATTATAGATTTATTTTAGAATAAAATTTATATTTTTTAATTACAATGATTACACAAAACTAATAAAAAATAATAAGTAGTTAACACATATATAAAAAAATACTTGATATAATAGTCATAATAAATAACTAACACAATAATTAAGAATATAAACGAACATAAACGAACACTTTATCGAACGTTCACGAACGAACGCTAACGAACATAAACGAACACATTATCGAACGTTCGCGAACATAAATGAATGAACGTGGGTTGTGTTCATGTTTGTTCGTTTAACTAAACGAATGGAATTTTCATGTTCGTGTTCGTTCATTTACTGAACGAACGAACATAAACGAACTTCCTGCTGAACGGTTCACGAACTGTTCGCTGAACGTTCAGTTCGTTTGCAGCCCTATGTCCACTTAATTTAAAATAGCTCAAGTGGCGACAAGGAAGGCTGAGAAACGAGCATTTAGTGTTCTTAAACAATCTTAGCAGCAAATGGTGCATAATTAATTTGTAATAATATGGTCAATAGAAAAAATAAGAAATATACGTGTACCATTTTTGCATAATAAAATTTTAGTAAAATAAGTTTCACTCCAAACCGTGTCCGCTTTCATCTATTGTATATAATAGAAAGAGTATTTTGTCACTTATTATTTTTTTAATCTATCGTTTTGCATTTGTTATTTTCTAAACATTCTTACATATTTTCTCTTACCGAAAGGTACTTTTATAATTTAAACATTCAAACTAATTTATTTCTTTTATTAAAAATTAATTTTATTAATTGCTACAATTATTCCTCTCATCCAGATCTTTTATAATCAAGCATTTTTTTAAATAGATTTTATTAAAAAAACTAAAAAATAACATCTTTTAATTAAAACAAAAATTATAAATAATAAAAATTTCATATGAAATTTTCAAAACAGTAAACCTTTTTGAAACAAAATATTTTAAATCGATGTCTTTTTTAAAAAAATATACAAAAGTTAATATTTTCTTAAAACAGTCTTATAAAAACAACTACAATAATTACAATGCAGAGTTTTAGTAAACAAAATTTTTATAAAATATAATATTTTTATCGAAAAATCTTAAACGAATGTTTGAAAATGAATCTATTTAGATAAGAAATTTAAAAAATAATATATTTAAGTAATTCTTAAACTATTATGTATATAATTTAATTATATATTATATTAAAATATCGTACTGTAACTTTTAATATTTATTATTAACATAATCCATTCAATAAATAAGTTTCTATTCCTATCTATTTACCTATCTATATATCTATCTATTTGTTTATCTGTTTATCTGTTTATCTGTCTGTCTATATATCGATCTATCTATGATAAAGAAAAATAAGATAAGACGTTACATAATTATAAGACTAATCATACTAACTTTCTCATTTTTTATATTATTTATAAAAAAATTAAATACAAATAATTTACTCATATCATTTTTAAATTAAAAAAATATATAATTTAATAAATTAAAACCGATATATTTTTATTAAAAACACATTTTTAAAGAAAAATGTATTATAAAATTCAAAAGACAACAAACTTTTATTTAAAAAAATTATTTTTTTAAAACAAATTATTTGAGAAACACATTTTTATAAAAAAGGTTCAAGAATAATATATTATTGTTTATTTACTTAAAATAACTATTTATACGTAATTATAATCATATTTTTATCTTTGACTATTGTTTTATAATTTATAAATTTTTATTATCAATTATTTATTATTTAATTTATTTAAACTGTGTAATACATAGGTCAAGGTGGCCAAAAAAACCGGTTCGGGAACCGATTTGGCCGGAAAACCCGAAACCGGTTCAGGCCCGACCCAGTCAAACGGTTCAGACCCGACCAGTCAACCGGTTCATCCCCGATTTTCCATTTTCGTTTCTGAAACCAGTTTTGAACCGACCCGGTTCCACCCGGTCCTCAAATCGGTTTTAAACCTGGTTACCGTTGAAAAAAATACAAATTTCTCAAAAAAAAACCGGGTTGGGCCCTAACCGGTTTTCAAACCGACCCAAACCGGATTGATAGGGTTGGGAATTATGGGTTTGGAACCAGTTCCAACCCGAACCGGTTTAAGACCAAACCGGTTTTGACCAAGTTTGACCAAACCGGTTTCGGTTTCTAACCCGAACCGGTTTGGGCCCGAAACCCGGTTTATAATATCTCTTTCAATTTTTAAATTCAATTTGCTGATACATTTTCCTCAGGGCATTGCGGTTCTCTATTTTGTTGGTCTCTTTTAAACCCCAAACATTTTCTTCAATGTATTTCTTTTCATTTACATTTTCATATATATTTTTATTTAGGACCGGCAAGCGCCCAAGTTAGTCAAAATTATTTGCACTGATATAAGTGTATTCGACATTAAAACATATTAAAAATTAAAAATACCATTTATCCTATAAAGGTGTATGAACTGCGGATATGTAAGTCAAAAAGTTACTTATTAACTTATTATTAATTATTTAATTTACTGGCCAAGCGTGACAAGAATTGTCTTGTAATGGGCACGTAAGTGGAGAATATGGATTTGGCCACCACTTCTATAGTGTTAGTGGACAGTGGATATTGATAGCAATATCACTGAGAATTACGAAAAGAACGATTGCTATATATCATATTTAAAAAACTAGTATTACGTTAAAGTGATTATGAGTTTATTATAAGTATTTGGATGTGTTGTGAGACGTTTGAAATGTCTCTTAATTAAAGTATCAAAAGTGATACGGAGTGAGAACTGAGGATGATTCGTAAATGCTTAACTTCGGTGGGAACACTATCCCCAAATGTGGTAGCATTTTTAACCCTCGATTAGGTTAATTTCACCGGTAATCACCGGATCAGTTCAGCCGCTTGTGAAAGTTACCAAATGGTCATAATACTTTATTATATAAATTAATTTTCTAATCCTATAAATACAATAAAAAAGAAATAAAAGTGTTTTAATTTAATCACTCATTTATATTTTTTTTAAATTTAACCACCAAACGATCAAATCGAGTTATCATTAAATTTTCTTATGTCAAGAAAATAACGTTGGAGAAGACGCAAGGGTTAGAATATTCAATATATAAAATTATATTAAAAACTAAAAAAACATGATAATTATGAAAAAAATAAAAAAGTACCTAAAATTTACGTCAACGTTCCATATCAGAATTAAAAGATAGAAAAAAATATTTTCTAATTGAAACGAAAATTATAATATGCTAAAAAACATATTAAGACTTAAAATTTATATAAAATATAAAAATTGAGTGACTTAATTTTAACATTTTTAAAACTTGAGTTACTTAATTGAAATATTTTTAAAATTTGATTATTATTTTATAAAGTTACCCTACACTTTCTACCTTTTGTACTTTTTAAACCTATTTAAACTCTATACTCTTTTATTTAAATAATAAATAATAAAAAATGAATTCGTTAAAATTTAGACTTTACTACTCGTTAAGTTCAATGAGAAAAATATAGAGATTATTAATTGTAACTTTAAGCTTTTGTTTCTCATGGTTTTGTTATCATTGGGCAAAATTCAAGACACCGCTTTATCATCACTAACATTTTTCATTTTAATAATATATTGGTTGTTTATAGGCTTATATTTAAGTTTTGGTATGTTTGTTTTTAATAAAATGTTGTCTTTTATTATATTAATGTTTAATTTTAAGATACATGCATAGACCATAAAGAAGCTCATAATTGAATAGGGGCGTAATATTTTACGGATAACCATTGAACATTTTCCCAAAGATGTTTCGAAAAAGGTTTTAAATAAGCAGATCTGTTTCTATTGACCATCAGTGATTTGTAGAGGAATTTTGACTACTTTTAAACTATTTTTGATGTGCGATGTTGTTAGGGTTTTACTTTTGCTATAAAGGTGTACTTTCGTTATACGACAGCTAGCGTGAGGGGATAAGAAAGATTCGATGCTCATGCTTAAAGTGGTTGTGTCTCAGGATTTATGGATTTAACATGCGGAATCCCAGTAGCTTCGATCAATTGTATTTGTTTTATAATGTTATAAGTGGTGTGTATCCTTTTGTGGTAAACAAAGTTAGATATAGATTTGACCATTATCTTGTTAATGAGATATACCCAAACAAAGCAACCATAGTTAAAATGTAGTCGTACCCACTTGAGAACAATTTCAAACGACAAAGATTCAACAAAAAAGGATATTGAACGAGGTTTTAATGCCTTAAAAGGTAAGTGACACATATTTCAACTGCCTCTAAAACAACTGCATCCCTAAGAAACTAAAAAAAATCAAGTATGTGTCTATTATTTTACACAATATAATTCTAAAGAGAGATTGAGCAATGACATAGAGTATCCTCTAAATGACGAACCGCTAGAGCACGAAAAACTTTGATGTTTACTATCACACACAATCCATGATAACATTTTATCAAATCTTATTGAGCATTTGAAACATTAGTATCAATCAAACCAAATGAACCAATATTTTTGTTTCATTAATAAATTTGTCTTATATTTCAACATTTCATATTTTCTTTCTTTATTTTTTATTTATGTGTTTAGTTTAGTTTAGTTTAATTTGATCAATTATAAAATACTAAATATTACACAAATTTAAAAATAAATTAATTTGGTCAAAATAATATAACCAGGAACAACTAGTTCTACACCGTTTAAAATTATTAAAAATCTAGGGAAAACTAAAATTAATATATAAATATGTGATGTGATATGAAGGTGTCACCCAAGAAAACTAAAAAACAAAGAAAATGACTACTTTCCGTAAGAGACCGGGTTCTAACCTTTCTTGAGTAAATTTTTTGATCAGATAACCTCATTTAAAATTTAAAATATATATATACTTGGGTGTGTTGCGAATATCCATTATTTGTATAGGCGTGTAACCGTGTTTGCAACCGCATATGGCAAAAAATTGTTTTAAAATGAATGTTTAGAAAAATTAAACTTTCTACCTATACGTTATATATAAATATGTATGGATTTATAGATAAAGTATATAAAACAAAAATTGAATACGTAAACACACGTAAAGAGATATATACAGACATGTATAAACACATTGTAAGAAACAAATTTTCTTTTATATTAATAAATAACAATTCTAATGATACACTCGTTAGTCATGAGAAATATTCTAATATAATATTGTTTACAAATACGACTAGAAAATAAATATAAACAATATTTATGTACCAAACTTGATTCTGTTGATACATGTGTATCTAGTTATGAGCTTAATGTAATGTCTGTCATGTCTACACATATGTAATAAATGAGATGAATGAAATACTATATGTGATTGATGCTTATAATATTTAATGTTTCATTGTTTATTGTATGATAAAGTATGTTGAACTAACTATATAGGTTTGTGGTTGTTGTGCATAGTTCTTAGCAAAAAATGATTGACAAATGTGTTCAAACTTAATCGTATGAAGTCTTCATGCGAATGGACCATACGCATGAATACTTCATTCTAATGGACCAGTTGCACGACTGAACCAGAAGACTGGATTAGTCGCACGATTGAGACATAAGATTGACTTAGTCGCACGACTGAACCTTCAGTCGTGCGTATGCATCAATCACATGATTCAGTCGCACGACTGAACCATGCTAATGGTTCAGTCGTACGATTGCAAACCCATAACCTATAAATACCACCTAATTCGTGGAAAACAAAAATTTTTGAGAGACTTTTGACACATACTTGTATCCTAGCCGTCTAGATCTTCCAGAAAACCTATTCCAAGTTCATAGTTCGCATTGATCTTGTTCTAATCGTTCTTAACGTTTCTTTAATCGTTAGATTGATCAGGACTGCGTTCTCACTGACTGGATCACCAATCAAATATGATTCCGCACTATTTGATCTGGTTTCATGCATTATCAGTTAGTACTCCGTACGTACACGGTACTAACAAGTGGTATCAGAGCTTTGGCTCTTGATTCTGCGTGTGATTCGATTTGTTTCGGTGTAAAAATCACGTTTTTCATTCAAAAGAGTCACCTTTTTGAGTAAAACAGTGTTTTCGACGTCTCCAGGTCTCAAAGTTTACATTTTTCGGCATACGACAGATTAGGGTCTTGAAAAATCGTGTTTTTGTGTCAAAGTGTCAATAAACCTTCGATTTTGCAAAAACAGCAGCCTTCAGTCACACGATTGGCCCAATCGCACGACTGAACTCAATCGCACACCCTATTCGCATGATTCAACTCAGTCACTTACTCATTCGTATGACTGAACACCCCATTCGCTTGTCTCCAATCGCACACTCCATACGTACAACTGAATCCAATCGCACAATTGAATTCATGCGCACCCTTCATTCGCACGACTGAGTCAATCGCATTGACTCATCCGCATTTGTCCAATCGCACGATTGACTCATCCGCATTTGTCCAATCGCATGATTGACTCATCCGCATTTGTCCAATCGCATGATTGACTCATTCGCATTTGTCCAATCGCACGATTGACTCATTCGCATCTGTCCATTCGCACAAGTTTAAAGTTCAAAAGTTCAAAGTTTAAAGAGATAGAAGATCACTACTCTGCATTTACTACCGGAAGGGACTCTCGCATCCAGAACCTTCTACTTCTGGAAAATGAAATTTGAAATCACAATAAACCCAAAAACTCATAACATTAGATGATTACTCACAATGGAAACAAAGGTTCGGAATCTATTTAAATGGAGTTGATCCCAATCTTTGGGAATCAATCGAGACAGGTTATAGTATGCCAGTCAGGGCTGATGGTGTTAAATTCACCTTGGGTGGTATGACTGACAGCCGGAAAGCAAAATACAATGCTAAAAAGAAGGTGTATGCCCTGTTGACTCAGTCAATACCAAAAGACATATTCCATCAGTTTTCTAAGAACAAACAGGCAAAGAAGTTATGGGAAGCTTTGGAGAAAAGATACGACGTGAATGCAACGTTAAAGGCATTAAAGGCAAGGCTCTCAGAAAGGAGTTTGATAACTTTTCTTCATGTAACACCCGAATATTTATTATTTTGAAGCCGGTGAAGAAAGAAAAGAAAATAAAGTCCAAAAGTCGAGGGACCAAACTCGCCAACGAAGAAAAGTTGGGAAATGTGGTGATATTTCTAGGGAGAGGGCAGCCCACTCTCCCCACACACCCCACATTTCAGATTTCTTAGAGAGAAGAAGAGAAAAAGAGGAAAAGTGTTGGTCGAGTTGGTTCGGGTCGCCAAAATTGTCGTGAAGCAAGCCAAATCGAAGCTCTTGTCGTTGTGCTCGTTTAGGTGAGTTCTAGGACCCCTCTTTTACATGTTTTTGAATGATTTTGGGGCTGGAACACATCTGAAAACCCTTTTTTGCGTTTTTGGGTGAAAACCCGTATGTATGCGTGTATGTATGTGTAGGACCCGTCTGGGGCTTGATTTCTTGCGTGGGTGTGCTTGTATAATGTTATGGTATGCATCCCTATGGTTTAGGATGGTCGATTTAGGCTTAAAATGAGTTTAGATGAGTTTGGGGGCCGAAAACCCTCGGCTGCAGTCGGGATGAACTGCATTCTGCATCAGTTAGGGTTAGGCGACCGACTGGAGGCCGAATGGAGGCCATACGGCCGATTAGGGTGCGATTGGGGTCCATTCGCACGATTGGGGTTCATTCGCACGATTGAAGGGCCAGTCGCATGGGGGTCATGCGACTGAAGGTCCATTCGCACGACTGAAGGTCCAGTCGCATAGGTGTTCATCCGCATTGTCCATTCGCACGACTGGATGTTCATTCGCATAGGTGTTCATCCGTATTAGTTCATTCGCATGGAGGCAATGTGACTGAAGGGTGTCCATACGCCCAAATAGGGCTGTTGTACCCGAGGAAGGTGTAGATTGACTTCTGACTTTCGGGGGAAAGTGCAGATGTAAGTTTTGATGTAAAGGTCCCATAAGAGTTTGTAAGATGACGCTGGAGGTCTTAGAAAGCATGTAGGGCATGATGAGGATGATGACGGTATTGCAAGTTTATGTACGTTATGTATGTATGGTGTTGCCCTGTATGATGATAATGATGACTGTGTGTGCTATGTTCCTAATATGATGTATGTTATCTTTCTTGTGGCCTTATGTGTCATGTTAATGAATAAATGAAGTATTATGTAACGTAAAGTGAAAGATAATGAAAGAGGAACATGGTGATGAACGAAGTATTAATGAACGAATGAAACGTCTTGCACGCATCGGATGACGGGTCCTTCTTTGTGATTGGCCCTTAATGTAGAACCTCTACCGCTCACCCTAGTACTGTGGCATACGTTTAGCTGTTCATTTGTTGACTTCGGCCCAGTAGCTAAGAATGATGGTTACTCCTAGTACCGTGGCATACGTTTAGCTGTTCATTTGTTGACTTCGGCCCGGTAGCTACGACTAACCGGGGTGTAGCACATGGTATTGGTATGGATGATGTCCGATGCGCAAGTAAAGTCATAATGAACGAAAGAATGAATGAAGAAGATAATAATGATATTATCTATGTCTACGTACGATGTGTGATCATGTAAAAGTAACGAATGGTTTTATATGGAAGTAAAGTATGTTGTATTATAAAACTAGAACTCACTCAGCAACGCTGACTTTGATGTGTTTCCGGTTGGCAGGTAATGTTTGCTGAGGATGGCACGGGCGACTACTCAGCTCTCTTGGGGATGGCATTCTTTTGATTAATGTTTTTGCACTATAATGCGAACAAGCTATTTTGTAATGAATGTTGTATTAATTTGCAAAAGCATTTACATGGAAATGAAAGATTGTTTTAGTTTTCCGCTGCGATTTATGAAATACAAATGTAATTATACGTTTTGTGTGCGATGAGAACCCAGCTATAAGCATACCGGGAACGGGGCCTTACACTTCAATAGGGAAAGAAAGCTTGGATGACATAATCGACAGATTCTACCATCTGATGAGTGAGCTGCACACTCATGGGGTTACAACGTCTATGGAAGACAAAATGTCAAGCTTTGCAGATGGTTTGCCGGAGAAATAGGACTCGTTTGTGTCTAATCTGAGACAGAACAATATACTTGCAAAGTTAGACATAAATGACTTCATCTTGAAATTGAGGGAGGAGGAACTGAGGATGAAGTACAGGTCATAGAAAGGATCCTACGACCAGAATCCTTCACTGTATAATTCATCTCCCACTCCAACCAGTTCAGGAGCACCAATTCAAACTACCTTTGTGTCTAGTTCAGCAGCTCCTTCCCAAACCACGGCTTCAGGACCAGAATCGTTAAGGTCATCTACTACCCAATATATAGTGCCTGAAGCCAATACTATAAAGTTGAAGACCGAGAGTCTCGGTAATATCACTGTGGAAGTAGCAAAGGAGCATATGGATCTCCTAGCAGCTGTTGTTCATTCCTATGATGGTCTAGTTGCAGGGAAGATCGAAAATTGCCACCTTGCAGATGAAGATTATGAGCAGGTGGACGAGAATGAACTAGAGAGAATGGATATAATGTGGGCTTTGGCTAGTGCTGTCAGAAGTGCAAAAAAGTTTGTGAAAAAGACAGGACAGAACTTGGTAGCCACAAAAGACACAACCTTTGGTTTCGACAAAACCAAAGTTACCTGCTTTAACTGTGGTGAAAAGGGGCATTTCAAATGTGAATGTGTAAAGACCAAGAAAACAGGTAACGGAAATCCATTCTTAACCTTCAACCATCAAGACAAATAAATGAGTGGAGCTACCTCAACAGGAAAATAGACAAAGGCCTTGACTGCTCAGGGTGATGAAGGACAGGATTCGACCTCTAGCTTTGTGTCTCCGGGTGAATTAAATATTGCATGTGTTGAGAAATTGGATGATGGCTCGACGAGTGAAGGGGAAATCGCAGTTGAACTAGTGATGTCAGATAACGAAGATACTGCGAATGTGGTCAATCACCTGATTAAAGAAGAACACATAACATCAAGTTCAGAATCTTCTGCATCTGAAGAGTTAAATTCTGGATTGATGGCTGATTCAACCGAGTCTTCACAGGTAAGTAAAAAAGACCAACTCTTTGATAATCATGCTTGTATTGAATGTAACAAATTTAGAGAAAGCATAGATTTAAAATTTCTAGGTTATTAGACCACAATGATAGCTTAGTAAATGACCTACAACTGTGCATAGAAGCTAATCGGATTTTAAAACAAAATGAGTACAATTATAAAGAAAAAATAGAGCTTTTAGGTAAACAACTAAGGGAAAGTGAGGTTGTTGCCTTTAATCAAGCTAATGATATAAAGTTCTATTTAAATTCTTTGGAAGAAACAAAGAAAGAAAAGCAGTTTTAGAAGTCGAAGTCTACTTATTAAAACAAAAACTGTATAGTTGGACCAGTTCTTGTCACATAGTTCAACACCTAGTAAAGAACAAAATAATGGGGAGGGGTTGGGTTATGTCACACCCCAACCTTGACGGCGGAAACGTCGAGATGTGAGGGTTAAGATTGTTCACAACCACATAACGCTATATTTAAATGTAAATATTAAAATTATAAGTTTCAAAAGGCATAACAAACATAAGTCTCAAACATGAAATAAGTTCCAAACAAAACAAAACATTACATAAACATTTTATTTATTAAACTAGGTCTATGTCCTTGTTTTATTGCAACATTCAAAAGTCCACTTTAAACTTAGGGATTTCCTGAAACATGATAAAAATAAAAGGTCAACTAAAAATAGTTGGTGAGTTTTCAAGGTTTTCATACATAATATGATAAGGTTACAAGTAGCAATTCATGTCATAGGTTATAGCTAGTAAGGTTATATACACATATCGTTACAACCAAACCTCGACTTGATTACAAGTATATATGATTGGCTAAGTGTATTTGGTTCTCATGATGAACAAGCATACATCATCAGGAGCCGGCAATACCTCGGCTTTAGCACCAAATAGGCTTGTCAGGCCCAAAGATCTAAGACGTCGCCGGCTAGCAATAGTTAATGATTGCAAACAAGAATATGTATTTCATATAAACACTTACAACACACAAATAACCATGACAAAAATATGAATTGCAAGTGCCTTACAAGTCTAAAGGTTTACAAGTGCATTTGTATAAGTAATCATGTTTCACCCCAAAATGACGTGCAAAGATAAAAGGGGGCAAGGAAAACTCACATGGCAAAATAAGTGTATAATGGAGATTATTTAAGAATAATATACGTCGTTCCAAGATGAAACGTCATAAGGCACCTAAATATATATTTTACAAGATTTAGGTTAATAATAAGGTTAACGATTTAGCGAGAACTAAGGTTGCAAGGGGAATCTGGGGTTTTGATAAAAACACCTTATTTTAATTTTAAAGAAAAGAATGATACTATTAAATAGTTTGTCATAAAGAAATAAGTTTACAATAATCAACAAAGTTTAAATATGTAAATTATAAATATCTTTTTATATACATTTGTAAAAATTATAGTTTTAAACAATAACATTTGAACTAATAAAAATTATAGTGATATACATCATCATTTATAGTCTATTTTATAGAAATATCATAATTACAACCTTTGTTAAAAAGTTTTTAAGTAAGTTATTTAATTGTTTAAATTAAATAAAAATTTAGAAAATTATTTGGTGTCTATAAAAATATTTAAAGTTTACAAAAATTATTTTTATGTTTATTAAAAATTTTCCATAATTATTTTATTGGCTAAAAAAGCCTTAAAAAAATACATGAGGGTGCCCGGGTTCAAACCCGGGACCTCATGTTCAAAGTGCAGTGTCTTAACCAGTAAACCAAGGCCTCAGCCGCAATTTATTTGGGTTTCCAATCCTTAAAAGCACCAACACACAACCCCACCTAAATTCTCAAGAACCCTAGGTTCAGATTATGCTAAATTGAAGATCAAATCGATTAGTTTAGAGCTTGGAACCATAGGGCTTTTGATTAGTGGATGAAACCGAGTGAGTGGATGTTTACCCTAATAATGACTGGATTAACGAGGTCGAGTGTGGAATAACTCGCGACTGAACTCGAACCTGATTGAGATGCAAATGTTGATGGAACCCGAATTAAATTTGAATGTAGCTTCTGAAGAAGGTCTTGATTTAAGATTTCCAATCAATTGCAGGTGAAAGTGTGGAGAAGGAGAGGTTCAGTTGTGTGAGAAAAAGCCGCGAGTATGGTTAGTCGTTTGTGTTGATTTCAGGTGTTTAGGTTGAAATTGTACTTAGAAATCGATTAGAAACGTTTAAACAATTGTGTGGGTTCAATTAATTTGATAATTATCAGGTTTTAATGGTCGTACGTTGCGGGTTGATGATTGGCCGTTACCCGACTCTGTTCACACTCGCATCCGATGTTAAAGACCAATTACGATCCTTTAATGGGTTCGAATTGTCTCCACGAAGCGATTGAAATGTTTTGAGGTTGGAAATTGAAGAGAAAGTAACCGTTTGTAGGTGGCCGGAGCCCGACCGAAGGTGGCCGGAGCCCGGCCGGAGTTGCTGCCGGAACCACGGGTTCAAAAAGGGGGAAAGGGGTGGGTTTTAATAATTTACAGAAATGGTCCCTGAAGTTTCAATCTTTGTTATTTTATGCGAAAACATTTATTTTAAAGTTCCAAGATTAGCAAATAACCCCTTAACTTTTAAGTTTCAACCCATTTTAAGTTTTATAATTTTTTTAAATTGTTATATTATTATTATTATCATGATTATTATTATTATATTCTTATAATTAGTTATTATTATTATTATCATTATTGTTATTATTATAATTATTATGATTATAATTTATTTATTAAGTAATAATTTAATATTATTAACCTTTAAACTAAAGGATTAAAAGTAAAAAAAGAATTATAAGCATAAATGGCCATAAGTTTCACATATGACAACAATGGTCCTTACAAAAATTTTAACGATGCAACCTTTTTATTAACTCAAAAATACAGGATGTTACAGGTTACAAAGTGGTTCCACCACCACATGAGAACTTGTTAAATACTAAATGTAGACCGGTAAATAACAATCCAATTAAGGATCATGTGATGTCCACTCCTCTAGTTAGTGATCTGGATTCCATGGAAAACCGGTGAATTCTGTAACTAAACAGAAGGAGGCTACTTTGAAATCTAAAGGTAAGATGCCTATTGTGAATTGGATGAACAATTTGAAAAGGTTAATGTAAATTCAGGTTCAAACATGTCTATTTCTGAACCCAAAACGACCAAACCAGTTAACCAACCACGTGCCCCACGTGAAAGTCCAAATAAACAAAAGGTTAAAGATGTTAAAAACGTTCAAACAATGAATTTTGTTAAAGAAGCAAATACATCTAAACAAGAAATGTCCAAATCTAACCAGACTAAACTCATACCTGTATCACACACTTCCCCATAGAAATAGTTCCATCAATATGTAGAAGGGAGATCTTGCTACAGTTATGGAAAGAAAGGACATATTGTTTCAAATTGTCCTTATAATCAGACTCCCAGACAGAAAATTGAACTTTATGATACTAAACCATGTTTTTCTAAAAGGAATTCTATCTCTCCACCAAAGAGTATACATGAACCTAATGTTCAGATTGTAAGCCAATCGTCTGTTTATCACAAACTGGCCTTACATAGAACTGGCTTATGGAAAGAAAAGTCAAGTCAACTGTCTGATGATAAGAAAAATATGAAGAATGATATGCTCTCACCCTCAAATGGATAGTGGGTTGAGTTCATGATGTGTGATTCCTCTGGGTCAGCCAAGCCAATTAAGGCTTGGGTCCCAAACCTAAACTGATAATTTCCTCTGAATGTGCAGGGTGTCCGTTACAGTGCTATAACAAATACCTGGATTGTTGATAGTAGGGCGTCTAGGCACATGACCGGGAACCTGTCTCTCTTTTCAAATGTCAAACAAATTAAAGGGGGACATGTATCGTTTGCTGGAAATAAAGGAGGATACATCACCGCTCAAGGTGAAGTGGGAAACCAGAAAGTGAAGTTTGATAAGGTCAACTATGTTTAACAACTACAAAATAACTTGCTTTCAGTATACCAGATATGTGACAAAGGATTCAAAGTTGTTTTTCACAACAAGAAGTGCTATGTATTGAAGAAGGATTACATTATCCCGGAGGACCAAATCTTAATGTCAGCTTCAAGATATAATGACTTGTATGTCTTGGATCTATCAAAGGCATCCACAACTGATCATCAAGTTCAATGTTTCTTGTCAAAGGAAACAGAGAAAGACTTAATCTCCTAGCATAGGAAAATGGGACACATCAATCCACAAAAGATGAATCATCTGATCCAGAATGATTTAGTCAATGGAGTTAATGTCAAGAATTTTCAACTTCCGGATTTTTGTGTAGCGTGTAAGAAAGGTAAATAGACCAAGAAGTCTCACAAGGCAAAGAAAGTAAATTCCACTGAATTGCCTCTCGAACTTTTACACATGGATCTGTTTGGTCCTGTGAGCACCAAGAGCATCACTGGTGATTTGTACTGTTATGTAGTCACTAATGACTACTCCAGATTCTCTTGGGTAATGTTTTTGAAATCCAAATTAGAGACATTTGATCATTCAAACAACTGGTGACTACATTGGAATCTGTCTACAAGCTGAAAGTGTGACAGATTTGCTTAGACAATGGCACGGAGTTCAAGAACCAGCGGATGGAGGCATTCTGCAAAGAGAAAGGAATTGTACATCAGTTCATATTTGCCTACACTCCACAAATGAATTGAGTTGCTGAACGAAAGAACAGGAGCTTGATAGATACAACAAGAACGATGCTAGCAGACTCGAAACTGCCCATCCAATTTTGGAACGAGGAAGTTGCCAATGCATGTTACACCCTCAATCGAGTCTTGGTGGTCAAACGTCAAGGAAAACTCAATCAGGGAAGTTCATGTACGCTGTTGAAGAAAACTCAGTCAGGGAAGTTCAGTGAAAAGGCTGAAGAAGGGATTTTTCTAGGATACAATATACCGAATAAGAGAGTTTACAACAACTCAACGGGTCAAGTAGAAGTGTGGTGCAACGTTGACATTCAGAGATACACAACTCCCCTTACTGGAAAGGGACCCTCCTTCTTTTTCGAGTATGATGGATTCTTTAAGTCCCTCAATATCCCTCTCTCCCCTCCTGATGATGAGTTATCAACCAAAATGATGTACGATGTCTTAAACACACCGTCACTGATTCGATAACATCAGGTTCACAAGGTGAATCTTCTAGTCCTTTAGGGGGGCACTTGAGGTAAGCAACTCCTCCTCTGACGATGAAGAAGTGGAGACTGAACATGTGGATCAGGAGGAATAGGTTCCTGCTACTAAAAGTACACAAGCATCAGATGTTGATGCCTCTGACACTTCGGAACCTCGCACTCCAACGACTACAGATACAAAACCAGGAATTCCAAATCTGGATCAGGAAGTAGTTGTTCCCACCACTCCTGGATCCCGACTAAATGTCTATCATCCTCTGTACAATGTCATAGGGGATGTACAATCAGGAGTACAGACACGAAATCAGCTATACTCAGCTGATTATGCCTTAGTCATGGAAAAAGGCTATCTTCATGACGATGCTTATCGATGTTTGTGGTCTCAATTTGAGCCAAAATATGTAAGTGAAGCCCTAAACGATGATGCATGGGTGAGTGCCATGCAAGAAGAACTTCTTCAATTCAAGTAGCTAGGAGTATGGACACTAGTGGATAGGCCAAAAGATGCTAAAGTAATTGGCACCAAATGGGTCTTGAAGTGCAAGAAAGATGACCAAGGGGTCATAATCAGAAACAAGGCTCGACTTGTCGTTCAAGGTTTTAGACAAGTCAAAGGAATTGATTACAATGAAGTGTTTGCACCTGTGGCTAGAATGAAAGCAATCCGTATCTTCCTAGCCTATGCATCTTACATGAAGGTCAAAGTTTATCAATTAGATGTCAAGAGTGCATTCCTTCATGGTGAAATCCGTGAGACAGTGTATGTCAGTCAACCCGAAGGATTTGAGGATTCTTATCATTGGGACAGAGTTTACAATCTTGATAAGGCTCTAAATGGGCTCCATCAAGCCCCGAGAGCATGGTATGAGAAACTCTCAACTCATCTGGTGAAACACGACTTTTGCAGAGGAGTTATTGACTACACACTGTTCATCAAAGTAAAGGATGGCGACTTACTGCTAGTACATATTTATGTGGATGACATAATCTTTAGTTCCAAAAAACGAAGAGTTATGTAAAGAATTTGAATATGTCATGAGAGCAGAATTTGAGATGAGTGCAATGGGGGAGATGAAGTTCTTCCTAGGATTATAGGTGGATCAGACACCAAAAGGAATCTTCCTGCATCAGACTAAATATGTAGGGGGCATCCTCAGTCGGTTTGACATGGAGAATGCTTCACCTGCTGGAACTCCACTTGCCACGAACCACGATGTGGCACCCGACGAAAATAGTGATCTGGTTGATGCTACAATGTATAGAGGAATGATTGGATCCCTTATGTATCTCATAGTGTCTCGTCCTGATATCATGTATGCCACGTGTCTGTGTTCCAGATATCAGGCGAAACCGAAAGTCAACCATCTTATAGGTGTTATATGAATTTTCTGTTATCTGAAGGGTACTCCAACACTCGGGTTGTGGTATCCTCATGACAACAATTTTGAGCTTACAGCGTATAGTGACTCGGATTATGGCGGTTGCAAAATGAATTACAAGTGCACATCAGCAGGATGTCAGTTCTTTGGTAGACGGTTAGTCACCTGGCAGTGTAAGAAGCAGACCTCCGTTTCCCTGTCAACATGTGAAGCTAAATACGTTGCTGCTGCAAGTTGCTGTTCACAAATAATCTGGATTCAATAGCAAATGCGTGACTACGGTTTGCAATTTTCTAACACTCCTATCTGTGTTGATAATTCTACTGTAATAGCCGCAACAAAAAATCCAGTCCAACATCCTAAAACTAAACACATTGGTATCAAATATCACTTTATATGTGATTGTTTTGAAAAGCAATTAATCGATGTGGTTAAAATAAATACAGATTTTCAATGCGCCGACCTCTATAGAAAAGCATTTGAAAAACCGAGGTTTTTATATCTATTAGTGGTAAATGACGTGAAAAAGAAAAGTGATATGATTTCAGAGGAAGAAAATGCCTAGTCCGACATTTTTATCTTTTATTTTATTTTATTTTATTTTCCTGTTTATTAAAATCCAAAAACACAAAAATATTTTGGTTTTAGAATTTTAAGGGGAGGATATGTTAGATTAGTATTAAATTAGCTACTTAATTTAAATTACTTAAAAAAACAAGGGAGAAGAACAGTTTAGCTAAATGGAAAATAATCAAATTTGTGATATTGATTCCCCGTTTATGGAAAATGATAGTACACAAGGAACTGATTATTTGGGATTTCAAAAGAGTTTAACTGATTAAGATGCAAAATTCAAAGTTTAAGTCTGAAAAGTCTAAGCAAAATTAAAGGAAAAATGATCGTAAAACTAGTATGCTACCAAGGTAACATAGAGAAAGTAGACCCAGAGGCTGCTAGTTCACTATATGATGTGTTAGTAGATTTAACACAATAGATAAGTAGACCTCATTGGTAGTTTCAAGCTCAAACTAAGTTGTTCAACTTGCTGTGGGTTCCCATCTTATCACTGGTTAACACAATAGCTGCTTAATTTAAATTACTTAAAAAAACAAGGGAGAATGACAGTTTAGCTAAATGGAAAATAATCAAATTTGTGATATTGAATCCACGTTTATGGAAAATGATAGTACACAAGGAACTGATTATTTAGGATTTCAAAAGAGTTTAACTGATTAGGATGCAAAATTCAAAGTTTAAGTCTGAAAATTCTAAGTAAAATTAAAGGAAAAATGATCGTAAAACTAGTATGCTACCAAGGTAACATAGAGAAAGTAGACCTAGAGGCTGCTAGTTCACTATATGATGTGTCAGTAGATTTAACACAATAGATAAGTAGACCTCATTGGTGGTTTCAAGCTCAAACTAAGTTGTTCAACTTGCTGTGGGTTCCCATCTTATCACTGGTTAACACAATCAACGCAGTTCCAATAAGGGGTGAATAGCAAAATAAACGCCACAAATGTGTGCGAACGACCATATAAAATGAGCAAAGCACATGGAAAATTGCAAAATGAAATCAAACTAATAACTTATGTTGTTGGTGTGTTATGTGCAATAATAAATTAAATGCTCTAACAAGTAGATAAGTTGTGAGCCTCTCTGCTGTGCGGTGGCACTGACCTGAGGATAAGCATAACCTAAATATTCTAAAATTCATTGTTTTTTGCGCCTCTCTGCTGTGCGATGACACTAACATGAGGCTTGGCATCTCTTTGAAAGCTCTTAATATAGTTTCTTCATGAAATATACCCGTAGACTACTCAAAAATCTTAACTCATCACCCATGTGTGTCAAAAATTTGTGTATGGATTTAAGAGGATAGGTATACTGACAATCATCGTGAGCTGCAGTTCTTGAAAGTCAAAATCATTGTGTGCGTCTTGTGGCTCTAGTATGATTTCCTAAAATTGCTATTGACTCTCGGTCAAAACAAGAATCTAGCATCAAATTAGTTTATTAAAATGTATCAAATGATTCTGATATACCTGTATGATTCCATAATGAATTGTACCAGAAATGATAAACTAGAACTGAAGCTGTGCTTTCCAGAAATGATCAATAGTTTTGTTAAAAAGATCATGTTTGAGATGATCAATGGTCATAATGTCTTATCAATAATTAACGAGTTAAGTGTTTCAAAGTGAATGAGGTGAAACTCATAAGTCTTAGCCATTCACACGATTGGACCATAAGTATGGACCAGTCGCACAATTAGATCACGAGTATGAGCGAATCGCATGATTGAACCATACGTATGGACCAGACGAACGATTTGACCATAAGCATGGGTCAATCCATGTGATTGGATCACCAGAATGAACCAATCGCACAAATGGATGTGACCGACTGAACCAGTCGAACGACTGAGTCCCAGTCGCACGAATGAAGCGTGCGAATAGGTCCAGTCGCACGACTAAAGGTAAACTCAGTATAAATAGAAGGGGGTCGGTCGCACATTCTCATCACCCCTCAATCGCTCTCAAGTCTCGTGAAAGCACCGATACTCTACCAAAATTTCGGTTCATTGATTTAGCATTGTGATTGTGACTCTAACGGTTACTCTACTCATCTACAGGTACACTTCAACTAACCTCGGTCAAAATGAATGTCTTTAGTGCATCTTTAAGTGTTGAAGATGATAAAACTTAGAATCGAGACTACTCTTAAGAATAGACCACTTAAATGGTCACACATGTTGGCTTAAATGAATCTAAGTGCTAATTCGAGTCTCTGCGGTCCTAATGATTCTAAACACAAAGTGTAATGTCATTTTTTGACAAAGATTAAAATTTTTGGTGTTTAACAGTGAGATATACGAATAGGCACGCTGATGAACTTCAGTCGCACGATTGAGCCAGGCGAATGACTCAATTGCACGTATGAATCATGCTTATGAGTTCAATTGCACGACTGACTCAACCGCACAGTGTTGCATACGTCTAAGCTCAGTCGCAAGCTTAATCGCACGACTGAACTCAACTGCAGGCACAATCGTACGACTGAACTCAATCGCATTGTTCCGTCGCACGATTGAATCAGTAGAACAAAATTCACTTGTTAAGTCTAGCAACAAATCTAATGTATATATTTCTTGTGTTGCAGCAACATGGCTGATCGATGGATAATTAACACCAAGCATAACATATGTGCACATGTAGATGTTTTTCTGAGGATCAAGTACGCCGGAGACATCAATGCCGACATACTGAACAAGAGCAACACGTGCCCCCAGTTCAAGTACTTGGCTCATGTTATCCTAAAGTGCATAGCCTCCAAGCGTGGAAGATTTGATGAGATGTCCGTCCAAATCCAGAATGCATACATAGCACTCATGATAAACCGCTTGTTCCAGTGCTCTCACATGAGCTTCTCCTACTTGATAGAGAGGAAGAAGATGATGTTTTGGACAGAGATGGGAATAATGCTATGCAAATGGGTGGTGGTATGGAGGATGAAGATTCTCAAGAAGCTAACGAGGTTATGTCACTTAATGTACAAGACATTGATGCTTAGTGGATCTAGTGGAAGACAAAAGGAATGATTAGATGTTTAAGTATTTGAAACCTTTTGTACTTGAATTATGTATTACATTAATATAATTAAGTATCTTCTATGGTTATTTATGTTTAAATGCTTTATATGATGACTTATGTGTGTTGTGCTTAATGTCTAATCAAGCAGATAAAACTCCACAACAAGATGAATACGATGTTGCTCCCCTATAGCAAATCAAGTCTCAAATCACCATGATTCTTGATTTGTAAGGGATTGTCAGACGGTCGGTGAGCTACACTCCCAAAGACGGAGAAATCATTCACGATCTGACTGACAAGCAACTCGCTGAGATGTTCAGACTGAATCCAGACGAGCTTGTCAAAGATGTTCCTACAGTTGATGTGACAAGTGACGCTGAGCTTCATGATGTCGAGGAAATAGAGATTGAGGATGTCACATCTGAGCACTATCTAGAGTACACTGACCGAGAGGGCAATGTGATCCCCGACTTGGGTGACACTCTCGGCAGTGCTACATTTGACAAACTGGATGAGATGGAGAAAGAAACAGATAAGAATGAAAGCCAATCCCAAGCCTCAAACGCAGTTATTGAGATCAAGAAGTCTGAATAAGCAGCTTGTTTTGCTGAGATACGAGCCCAACACACAGCTCAAAAGCCAAATGCCTACACCAAACTCTATAAGGTCAAGAAACATCTGAAGGTGTCTGGCAAGATTATTACATGGGCGTATTTTGAGGATCCAAATGTTTATGCTGTAAAGAGGGAGAAGGGAATAGAGTACTTCAAATATCCACATGATCTGAAGACTCTCCCAGGTGTTGAGCTCAACCAACTGGCACGCTTAAATCTGCTATATGCTAATCCTAGAAAGATGTCAGGCTGGTTTGAGGCTGCTCTAAAGAAGGAATACCACATCAGATGGGTAAACTTTAGACCTCAACAACCGAAGAGGTACATTCGTAGGTCTGAAGTGGATCCCATATCTGGAAAGCCTAAAGTCGTGTTATAGTGGAGTCCCCCACGCATAATGTCGTAGATTCCCATATGAGAAATGCCTCAGGATTTCACTCCACACTTCAAATGGTAGTATTATGATTGGAGAACAGGCGAAGCGGTCATAGTTCTAAATAGAGAATGAAAAAGGAAACTATCCGGGTTCTATGACGCGCAAGATATTGTACAAGCCCTATAGTTCCAGAATTTTATACGACTCTACTTTGCATTTGAAATACATGCAGGAGTTACAAGAGAGGAGAAGTAGATGAAATTTGAGGAGCTTATGAAGAATGTTAGACGTTAAAGGAGACTAGGTCCCCAAGGGAGTTTGTTGATACATGTGTACCTAGTTTATGAGCTTAGTGTAAATGTCTGTCATGTCTTACACATATGTAATGAATGAGATGAATGAAATACCAGATGTGATTGATGCTTATAATGTTTCATGTTTCATTGTTTTATTGTGTGATAAAGTATGTTGAACTAACTATATAGGTTTGTGGTTGTTGTGCATAGTTCTTAGTGAAAAATGATTGAGAAATGTGTTCAAATTAATCGTATGAAGTCTTCATGCGAATGGACCATGCTAATGGACCATACGCATGAATACTTCATGCTAATGGACCAGTCGCATGACTAAACCAGGAGACTGGATCAGTCGCACGATTGAGACATAAGATTGACTCAGTCGCACGACTGAACCTTCAGTCATGCGTATGAATCAATCGCACGACTGAACCATGCTAATGGTTCAGTCATTCGATTAGAAACCCATAACCTACAAATACCACCTAATTCGTGGAAAAACAAAAATTTTTGAGAGACTTTTGACACATACTTGTACCCTAGCCGTCTAGAGCGTCTAGAAAGCCTATTCCAAGTTCATAGTTTGCAGTTGATCTTGTTCTAATCGTTCTTAATGTTTCTTTAATCAATAGATTAATCGGGACTGTGTTCTCACTGATTGGATCGTCAATCAAATAGGATTCCGCACTATTTGATCTGGTTTCGCGCATTATCAGTCAGTACTCCATACATACACAGTCCTAACAGATTCAAACATCTGTCTTTAGTATATACTCCAATGAGTCTTAATATAACATTCTTTACACGAGTCTTCATATAACATTCTTTACACGAGTCTTCATATAACATTCTTTACACGAGTCTTCATATAACATTCTTTACACGAGTCTTCATTACGTTCGAATCTTCAACCCCTTGACTGCAACAATTAACAAATAAAAAATTGATTGTTGTGGCTGAGGATCGTATTAGACACGAGTCTTTTAAAACAGATTTCACGTCTCTACTCAAGACCATGCATCTGTGTCCCATGGTACAACAGACAAAGTAGTATGTACTATGGGAGAATGCCTCGGCCCGAGAGATCACGGGGTAAAATATGTGTCATGATGTTATGTGGAAAAATGTTAAATGATGGTGTATGAAGAATAATTTAGAGAGCGTTTCTCTTTAAATTTCTATAAAACTTGTTGAATCTAAAAGAATAAATTTATTCTTCTTCTCTTTGCATCATGAATTTAGTTATATACTCATGCTAAAAAATTCATATTAATATGTATTTATGATTCACAACCAAAACTTTCATTTATATATGAAATGTTTTCTGAAACCAAATTAAAACTCTCATTCTATTCTGACATGTAGACAAATCAAGAGTCTTATTCGTCATTATTTGGTTTAGAAACATAACTCCTTTTCCTTTATACCTTTCATTCACAGGTAAGTCACCAGCCATAGCTCTAGACTCGGTAGCCGCCTCAACACCAACTCAGTAGTACCTAGTCAGTAGCAAGTACTAGGTTACCACAATAGGTTGGTAGCAACTCAAAGCCAAGCTCGGTACCAATCTAGCCTACATGCACTTTAGTAGTTGGCATTGAGTTAAGACCAAGATCTCGATAGCATCTTTCAAAACTACTCAGCCGATTTTCAAGCACAACAGTGCTAGTGTGTGAAGTGCAAATGACATTATCTTCCCTCTGACTTATAAAGACTTAGTAATAAGTCTTTATTCAATTCACTTTGGTGACCACATTTATCCTTAACAAGATAAATAAAAATCGTCTACAAGCAATATTACATTAACACAGAGTCAAACACATTGACACTGAATAATATGCAATTTATAAAGTTTGCGTGAAATTATTAACACACATGTATTGTTGTTCCCTTTAAGCTATGTATAACTAGGATACTTTCCCAAACGAAAGAAACATCCTTCACATAGCTCTAACAATATTAAAATGGTAGATGCATTTACATTTAGATCATTCATAATGAATTTAGCTAAATTCATTAAAGATAATATATATTGCTTTCATATGTAGGTGTATCCACACTTGTGAATTTTTATGATAACTTCAAATAAAGTTTATCGGCATATCTCATACTAGTGTATTTAATCTCAATACACTTATCAAATTTTCGATCTTATGATACAGTTATCATATTTTCGAACTCATGATATGGTATAACATTTTATGTCTCATCTTCAACACTTCAAACAATTCAACAACTCTTAAGTTGTTTCCTATGCAAATCTCTTATTGCACTATCCATTTTAAATTATATATTTTATAAATATTATATCATTGACGTTTAAAATTATTTTTCTCAAAATCAATTTTAACGTTATAATAGAGATTGATTTATTTTGTTGTAAATATTGCATGTGTTATCTTAAGACATTGAACACAAAAATACAATCAAAATAAAATGTAAAGTGTAAAACACTTTTTACTGTCACACCCTGACCGACGACATAATTATCGAAGCAGATGAATATGAATCGGTTATTCATATCTCATGGAATTAAATAAGTTGAAATAATACTAAATCCAATTTTCATTGAATAATACTAAACGAATATATCATTACAATACAATAAAGATTCAACAACAATATAAAATCTTTAATTAAACTAGGTACAAGTCCTATATCAACATGAAGAAGTCCTCAAAAATGGCATCCTGAAACATTTAAAAATAAGGTTAATTTATAATGTTGGTGAGTTCTCAGGAATTTATACATACGTATAAAAATAACTTTTAAGAGGTAATTCATGTCATAGGTTAACAAATAATATGATAATATAGATAGCATAATGATACAATCAAACCTTGATAAAGATTGGCCACAATAAGATATACGATTACCTAAGTGTACTTGGTTCTCTCGATAAACAAGAATACGTCATCAGGAGCCGGCAATAACCTCGTCTTTAGCACCAAATAGGCTTGTCAAGCCCATAGATTTATGACGTCGCTAGGCTAGCAATAGTTAATGATTTTTTTTACAAGATGACTATCGTATAAAGCTCATATCTAACTCAAATAACCATGACAAGTTTATAAACGAATTGCGCATGCATTACAAGTTTCAAGATGTTTTACAAATGTATGTTTATATGATTAACATGTTTCACCCCAAAAGGTGTGAAATAAAATAAAAAGAGGCATCGAAAACTCGCTTGATATAAGATGAACTTTAAAAAATAATAAGAAACAAATATTGCTCCAACGATTCCTTCACGGATTACCTAAGTGTGGATGTTCCAAGATTAATTATAATCGATTAAGTTCAAAAGATGAATCGAGAAAAATCTAGTGTCAATTATAAGAATATGGGGTTTTAATAATTTGATAAATAATGTAATCAATTATAATTTTGACCCAAAAAAGATGGAATAAATTTGATTAACTAATTAAGATTGAAGATGATAATAAATCATTATGGGAATTGAATATATTTAATTATAACAATTGATAAAATGAAAATTGAGTATTAAAATGTGAAAAAGTAATAATTAATTTAATAATTAATTAAATTGTATTTGATCAAAAATAATCAATTGCATAATTAATTATTTAAATAAGTTATTAAATAACTTATTGAATCAAAAAACTATTTTATAAACCAAAATAATTAAATAAACCTTGAATAACTTTTGTTATAGTTTTTATAATATTAAACTATTTGTTTTCAAATAGGAGATAATATTTTTACAATTTTCAAAAATTAAATTAATACTTTCTTTAATAAATTGAATTATCAACATAATTTTTAATTCAATTTAATAGAATAATAATAATTTCTGTGATTTAATTTATTAAAAAGAAAAAGTTTAAAAAACAATTTGAGGGTGCCGGGGGTCGAACCCGGGACTCCTGCTGCATAAGTACAAGGTGTTAACCGGTTGGGCTAATGCCCGGATTTGTCTAAAAGCTCCTTTACAGTGTTTAAAAACATTAATTGCAAAATCTCCAAATTGCTCAAGAACCCTAGCTTTGATTTGATTCCAATTGAACCCTAATTCATGTTTGTTAACAAAATCAACCTTGGGCCTTTTTATCCCTGAATGAAACCGAGTGTGCGTACGTATTTGATTTACCTGGAGTACGGTTGATTCGAGAGTAACATGATTAAGAACAGAGTGACGGAAACAAGGTGAAACAAGGATCAATTCTTATGTGTGTGTGTTTTTAAGTGCAATTGATGTTACAAAAAGCCTTAAGAGTTCAATTAGAAGGTTTGCCCTTGCTTAAATAGGTTTAATTCAATCGGTTTCAATTCAAACGGGATTAAGGTTGGATTCGGGAGTTTCAAGTTCAAATTGATAAGGCCTTAACGGTTACAAGTTTCAATTGATTTGGTTATCATGATTTCGATGGTCAATAGTACATTATCACTCATTTGATTGGTATCGATTGATTAATTTCGAGTGAAAACGGATCTGAGATTGAATGTTGAACGTTGGTTACTATTGAATGGTTTCAACCGTCAACTAATTCCAATTGAAACGGTTCACAAGTTCAAAACGGATGCACGAAGTAAACGAGCGGCTCAATGGGGTTAATTTGGGTCGAATTGAGTTGTTTTAACTTCACCGGAAACCTGCCGGAGATTTGGTTGGAGTTGCCGGAAACAGGGAAAAGACGGGGAAAAGGGAGGGGGTTTGGGTCTTTTAAACAATTTGAAATTTGGTCCTTGAACTTTTATAGTTTATTATTTTATGTAAGAAACTTTTAAAATAAGTTTCAAATATTGCAAATTTAACCTTAAAACTTATTAAACCCAATTTATAATTAAATTATTGACTTTTCACACTTTATAGAGTTGATAAATTAAAAATAATTTCTTTATTAGTTATTAATTTTAATTAAATCTCAAAATCTCATATTTAACATAAATTTATCTATACTACTATATATATAAACTCTTTTAGTATAGATGTAATTTTGCTAAAAATACAAGTTTTAAAGCAACATGCACAAATGAGTGCATCACATTTAAGAGGGGTAGAATAGAGATTTGATTAAAAATTTGTGACATTTTAGGGGTAATATGGTAAATTTATCCATTAAACTTTATAAAACTTGACATTTTTGCCCTTGTCTCTTTCATGTATTTAATAAACATTATTAATATACTATTAATAATATGATATTATTAATTACTTCATTAATTTTTATTTTATTTATACTATAAATTGACATTTAAATTTATATTTACTAATTATATTTTTATAACTAAATAATATTTTAATTAAGTATATTATTTTATTTAAATATTTAAGTATATAACTTATATAATTCTTCATATTTATAATAACTATAATACTAATATATTTCTAGGGGCATATTATAAGCTTAATAATTTTAATATTTATCTATATTTTTTAAATAAAAGTGAGAGGAGGATAGAATGATAATTTTACATATGGATTAAGACACCCATATAAAAAGTAATGCTTAAATTTCAAAAATTAATCATTTTATTTCATTTATGCCCTTACAATAAAGTATAATATATGATTGCTTATAATACAAATGCTAAAAGATATACACATGGTCAAATAAAATTAACATTTACTTTCAATGTCGTTTATATATTATGATTGATCACTAATCACTCTTCCCCTTTCGTTTATCAGTAGTTAACAGCTCAATAACAATCAAAATTATAATTTATGTTGATAATTTCTCCATTAACTTTCTTCAGTATATGCAAATCACCACCAAAAACTAACTCCGATGATCATAAAACTCTAACCTACATTCATAAAATAAACCTCCCTAAAATCTAGGTAATAAGTGATTTCTGACCATAAGTACCACCCATATTTATAATTGTCTTAAAGACTTTTGTAATACACGTAATTATTTTTTTTATTCAATTTTTTCAATACTTATGTTTTGATTTTTTAATTTACGTCATAACGCACCGAGCCAATACCGATTAAAATCAAATTCCCAAAAAATCATGCAACAACCGTACTGCCGCAACGCGCGGGCATTTCCAACTAGTATAACTTTATAAGTTTTGTAGATACTTTAAAATATGAATATTCTTTCTATATAATAAGTAAAGCTCATAAATGGAAACTTTGTAAATTTATAAAACTTTACTTTATTAATAATAAAATTATTATAAATTGTTTAAATGATTTAATAAATAAAATAAAATAATTTTTTAATATTGTTTAAACTACACTTTTAATCCATATGATTCATTAGAATAAATAAGATAAGTTAATAATAAAATTTACATCGTATGAAAGTTAAAAATGAGTTCGGGTTTTGTAAGGCCTTGTCCCGGGACGCTTACAGCTGGCCAATCATTGCTCATAAAACATATAATTACATTTATAATTCATGAAACATTGCAGCGGAACGTCAAAACAACTTTTCATTTCATAAAGAATGCTTTTGCAAATTAATATAAACATCCATTACACATTTTTATTTGTTCGCATTACAATGCAAAAACATTAAAAAAGAAATGCCATCCAAAATGCCAAGTGGCTGCTTCGCACCATTCTCAAAATGCATAAAACGTCAGCGTTGCTAAGTGAGTTCTAGTTTTAACATAAAACATACTTTAGATTCATTAAAACCGATCTTTACTTTTGCATATGATCACATATCATATGTACACATAGATAATATCTTTATTATCTTCATCATCATTCATTTCGTACTTTTATTATCTTTCGTTTTCATCTAGGTCCTGTCATGTGCTTACCCCCCTCTAGAGCACCAAGCAATTCATCTAGGGTTAAGCGACAAAGACCCCATACATCTGGTCAAGCACAAAGATTGAACCCCAGTGTGCATCCTCATGGGGTATTTAACCTGCACACAGTTAAGCTGAAAACCCCTCATTGGGTGTGAACCTCCATACATATGCTTGATCACACGGATCAAGCCCCAATGTGCATCCTCATGGGGTAGCTAACCCACACACGGTTAAGCTAACACCCCTCATTGAGTGTGAACCTCCATACATTTGCATGCAAGACTTTCTTACGTTCGTTCATTTATTAATGCATGCATTCTTTCATTACGTTCCTTTTTTCATTATCTTCCACTTTACGTTATATAATACTTTTCATTTTGTTAATTACATTCCACATAAAGCCACGGGAAAATAACATACAATGAAAGGAACATCATTATACAGGACATCATACATACATTACATACATCATACAAACCATCATGCATAAGCATCAAACATACACCATGCATAAGAATCAAACATACATCATAACATGCTCAACATAACATCTATGACCTCAAAAACCAACTTACATAGCCCCCGGGAACCTTCCAAGTCAACGCCTAGTTTTTTACTTTTTCCCAAAAAGTCAGGAAATATTCTAAGTGTTCATCCGCATTTCCTTTACTTCATCCGCATTTCCACTACTCATCCGCATTTCTCTTACTTAGTGGTAAATGTTCATCCGCATTAACTATTCATCCACATTGACTTTCCATTACTCATCCGCATTTCCTATACAATACTCATCCGCATTAACCTACAATAGTCATCCGCATTAGCTCACTTAGTGGTTAATGCTCATCCGCATTAATTGTTCATCCGCATTGACTTTCCATTACTCATTTGCATTTCCCATTCTTAGTCAATATTCATCCGCACTGACATCCAATACTCATCCGCATTAGCTCACTTAGTAGTTAATGTTCATCCACATTAACTGTTCATCCGCATTGACTTCTAATACTCATCTGCATTGACTTCCAATACTCATCCACATTGACTTCCAATACTCGTCCGCATTACTTCTGCATACTCATCCGCTTTAACTTCCAATACTCATCCGCATTACTTCTGCATACTTGTAAGGCCCCGTTCCCGAGATGCTCATAGCTGGTCGATTATCGCACTTAAAACATATAAATACATTTGTCTTTCTTAAAACATCGTAGCGGAATTACCAAAATATACATCTCATTTCATTATAAAAGCTTTTGCAAAATAATACATCGTTAAAAAGTTACAAAACACATGTTGCATTACATCACAAAAGCATTATGAAAATGGATGCCATCCGAAAGAGCTGAGTAGCCATCTCGTGCCATCCTCAGCAATCATTACCTGCCAAATTGAAACACATAAAAGTCAACGTTGCTGAGTGAGTTCTAGTTTTTAAAATAAAACATACTTTTCTTTCGTTAAAACCGTTCTTTACTTTCATGCGATCATACATCATACGTACACATAGATAATATCATTATTATCTTCATTAATCGTTCATACATTCATTCTTTCATTCATACGTTCATTAACTTTCGCATTCTTTCATCATTACATCTTTCCTTTCCTTCAACCATAAACTCTACCTTTCTATTCCTGGTACTAGACCTAGGCCTATCATAGACCAGCTATAACGGTGCTCTACAGCTCTGGTCACAGCATCTAGAGTAGAGTTTAGGTCTACCATGCCCTATGCACTACCCTTTTGTTCCTGGTACTGGACCTAGGCCTATCATAGACCTGCTATAACGGGCATCGCACCTCTGGTCACAGTACGTAGGGTATGCAGCAATGGTTCTATACAAATGGTCAATCACAAAGAAAGACCCCAATGTGCATCCTCCCAGGGTAGCGAACCCGCACACCGTTAGGCTAGGACCTTTTAATAGCGTGTCCCGACATATAAGACTTGCAAGACTTTCTTTACTTTCATCATTTATTAATGCATGCATTCTTCCTTCATGTTCCTCTTTCATTACCTTTCACTTTACGTTACATAATACTTTCATTTATTCATTAACGTACAACGCAAAGCCACGGGAAAGATAAACAT
Source organism: Flaveria trinervia (assembly GCA_025506515.1). Lineage (NCBI taxonomy): Eukaryota > Viridiplantae > Streptophyta > Magnoliopsida > Asterales > Asteraceae > Flaveria > Flaveria trinervia. The sequence goes on along the minus strand of CM046455.1, from coordinate 6,659,958 downwards.
ATGCCATACAAGGAACATAACATACGCAGGCAACATCATCATACAGGGCAACATCATACATACATAACATACATCATGCATAAACATGCAACATCATCATCATGCCTAACATAACCTCTATGACCACAACAGTCATCCTACTTGAACTTACAGGAATCTCGCACGTCAAAACTTACATCTGCACTTTCCCCCGAAAGTCAGTACATAAACTACGTTTTCCCCGAGTGCACAAGCCCTACTTGGGTGTATGGGCACCCTTTAGTCGCATGGCCTTCCAGGCGACTGAACATCATGCGAATAGACCAATGCGGATGAACACCCATGCGAATGAACACCCATGCAGATGGACCTAATGCGGATGGACTCATTGCGGACGAGTCCCATACGAATGGAGCTAATGCAGATGAGCACTTATGCAAATGAACTCTCAGTCATATGACTCCCCATGCGATTAACCTTCAGTCGGACGACTGGAAGGCGTATGGGCTCCAGTCGCCCAACTCACATGCGATTGAACCTCAATCGAACGACTGGCATGCCATCCGGTCTCATAGCCCTAACTGCACAGAATACAACTCACTCCTGAACCCAATCTGCCATTTTGGACCTCTAAGCTCATCCAAACCCATTCTAAGCCTAACTCACCATCCTAAACCTTAGAAATGTATACCACAACCCTATTCAAGCACGCACAAGCCCGGAAACAAACTCCAAACGCCTCACAGGCAAACCCATACAAATGGTTCAAACACACACCATACAAAAATGGGTTTTCAGATGTATTCCAAGCCCAAAATCGACCAAAACGTTTAAAGTAGGGGTCCTAGAACTCACACAAACCTCACCAAGAAGTAGAGTTTCGTTTGGACCCGCTACACGACGATTTTGCTCACTTGAATCCACCCGAACCAACTTTTTCTCTCTTTTCTCCCTTTCTTCTTCTCCTCTCTTTTCTTTGCTGAATTTTGGGTGTTGGGAGAGGGTAAGGGCTGCCCTCTCCTGTCAAATACTTCAATTCACCCAACTTTCTCTCGTTGGCGAGTTTGGTACCTCGACTTTGGGCTTTATTTCTTTTCTTCTTTTGTCGGCTTCAAAATAAATATCCAGGTGTTACAAGTCCAACCCCCTTATTTAGGTTTCATTCCTGAAACCTGTTATTCCTCGAACAAACATGGGTAATGCTGCCTCATTTCTTCTTCAGTCTCCCATGTTGACTCGGATCCTTTCCTGTGCTTCCACTGTACACGCACAAGAGGAACCACTTTATTTCTCAGCCTCTTCTCTTTCCGATCGATGATTGCCACAGGTTGCTCCATATAATTGAGTCGTTCGTCTACTTTGATATCCTGCAGTGGAAAAATCAGGTCTTCATCTACCAAGCACTTCCTTAGATGAGATACGTGGAATGTATGGTGAATTCCACTAAACTCATCTGGTATAGGCCACCTCTCCTACTCGAGCAATGATTCGGAAAGGGCCTATGTACCTCGGGCTCAACTTGCTCCGCTTTCGAAAACAAATGACACGCTTCCAGGGTGAGACCTTCAACATAACCCGATCACCCACCTGGAACTCAATCAGTCTACGTCATTTATCAGCATACGATTTCTGTCTATCTTTGGCTGCCTTCATGTAGGCCTTGATCTTTTCAAGCTTCTCAGTCGTAGCCTCGATTACCTCGACGCTCCCTAGTTCTTTTTGACCAATATCACCCTAACAGACGGGTGTCTGGATCTCTCCTACCGTATAGCATCTCATAAGGTGGCATACCAATGCTGGCATGATTATTGTTGTTGTATGAGAATTCAGCTAACGGTAAGTGGTCATCCCAACTTCCTCCAAAATCAATCACACATGCCCGAAGCATGTCCTCCAACGTCTGAATGGTCCTTTCTATCTGACCATCGGTCTGGGGATGATAATCCGTGCTAATATATAACCTCGTTCCCATGGCTTCGTTGAATTTCTTCCAAAACTTGGATGTAAACTAGGTGTCATGATCAGACACAATAGACATTGGCACACCATGACGAGTTACAATTTCCTTGATAAACAGATCAGCCAACCTCTCAGATGAATATGTCTCGCGGATCGGTAGGAAGTGAACACTCTTCGTCAAGTGCTCAAAAATCACCCATATAGCATCATACCCTTTCGGAGTACGCGACAACTTCATAATAAAATCCATGATGATGTGCTCCCACTTCCATTCTGGTATATCCAAAGGTTGGATCTTCCCATACGATTTCTGATGCTCGGCCTTCACCTGTAGACAAGTAAGGCATTTACTCACATAATCCACCACATCACTTTCATACCTGCCACCAATAATCCTTCTTCATGTCTTAATACATCTTTGTGGCACCTGGATGAATGGAGTATCGAGTCTTGTGAGCTTCATCCAAAATCTTCACCCATAGATCTCCAAAACGAGGAATCCACACCCGTCCAAATCGGGTTTTAACACCAAGTATGTTTTCACCCAACTCCACAACCAGACCTTTCATTCTTTCAGAGTTAAGATGATCTTCTTTCAATGCCTTATCTTGAAAATCTTTGACTTGCTTCATCGAGGTCATGATCAACTAATAGGCTTTCACCCGAATTAGCTCGGGCCTCTCTTTTTGACTAAGGGCGTCCACCACCACATTGGCCTTGCTCGGATGGTAATGGACCTCACAATCGTACTCCTTTATAAACTCCGACCATCGTCTCTGTCTCATGTTTAGATCTTTCTGCTGAAAGAAGTACTTCAAGCTCTTGTGGTAAGTGAAAATGGTGCACTTCGTCCCGTAAAGATAGTGCCTCCAAATCTTTAGTGCAAAGACCACGGCTGCTAGCTCCAAGTCATGAGTAGGGTAGTTGACCTCATGAACCTTTAACTGTCAGGATGCATAGGCTATAACTTTTCCACTCTGCATTAACACACACCCTAACCCTAAGTAGGAAGCATAAGAATAAACCACCAGATCTTCACTTCCATCGGGTAATGACAGAACATGAGCTTGAGTCAATCACATCTTCAATTCTTCGAACGCCTTCTCTTGAGCCTGACCCCATAAAAATGTACATCCTTCCGGGACAACTTAGTTAGTGGAGAAGCAATCTTAGAGAAGTCTTGGATAAATATTTTTTAGTAGCCTGCCAAACCCAAGAAATTGTGAATCTCGGATGGCGTCTTGGGAGACTTCCATTGCATCACTACCTCCACCTTTGCTGGGTCCACAATAATCCCGTCGGGATTTACCACATGACCCAAGAACTGAACCTCACGCAACCGGAACGCGCACTTGGAGAACTTAGCGTACAACTTCTCCTTTTTCAACCTCTCGAAAACCTCCCGAATGTGACCAGCATGCTCAATCTTGCTCTTCGAATAAATCGGGATATCATCAATAAACACAATTACTGATTTATCTAACATCGGCCGACACACCCGATTCATTAGATCCATAAAAGTAGCTGGTGCATTGGTCAAACCAAAAGACATGACAAGAAACTCGTAATGTCCATAGCGTGTACGGAATTTGTTTTAGGAATGTCTTGCTCTTTCAGCTTCAGTTGATGATAGCCAGATCGAAGATCTATCCCTGAAAACCAACTGGCACCTTGAAGTTGATCGAACAAATCATCTATTCTCGGTAAGGGGTATCGGTTCTTGACCGTCAACTTGGTCAACTCGCGGTAGTCAGTGCACATCCTCATACTACTGTCTTTCTTCTTTACGAATAACACCGGAGCACCCCAAGGAGAGATACTCGGTCGAATGAACCCCTTATCAAGCAGCTCTTGCAATTGCTCCATTAACTCTTTCATCTCTTTTGGAGCCAACCGATACGATGTCATGGCAATAGGTTGGGCACCCGGTATTAGATCGATCTGAAACTCGATCTCTCTGTCAGGTGGCACTCCTGGTAAATCATTTGGAACACATCCGGAAAGTCACACACAACCTGTACATCAGATAGTTGTGGGGTTGGCATGTCCACATCCTTTACATACACCAAGTAGGCGCTACATCCACGCCTCATACACTTTCCCGCCACCGCCATTGAGATTACTTTAGGGATCGTCATGACCCGATCCCCATAAACAGTTACCGAACTCCCATCAGGCGCTGCCAAGCGAATCATCTTCTTCTCACACATAATGTTCGCCTTGAAGTCCGCCAACCAATCCATCCCAAGAACCAAATCGAAACCACCTAGGGTCATCACGAACGGTCTAACAGGAAACTTATGACCCTCAAGTTTCACATCACTACCCTCTATTATCTCGGTAATCCTGGTAGACTTACCTATGGCAGTTTCTACATCAAAGGGCGCATCAACACGTCTACTACTAACAGGCAGCTTGGCCCAGAAAGCAGCAGAAATAAAACTTTTACACGCACCCAAATAAATATCACAGAAGCTAATGTTTGATTCACTAGAAACATACTAGACACAATATCAGGGTCCGTCCTAGCTTCTTCTAGTGTCATGTTGAATGCCCTGGTGCTCGCCTTTGGCCCTTCACTCCCCATCTTCTTTGCCCCGGAACCCTTAGCCCTCGACTTCTTAAAAAACTTACCTATGTGGCCGTCCACGCCATAGTTAAAGCACCAAACTGTACGAGAGTCCCTGGCTATATGCCCCGTCTTCCCATATTTGAATCACCCGTTCAACCCCAATTTACATTCTCCCACATGCTCCCTTCCACACTTGCCACACCTCTTTAGCCCGCACTCGATGTGGCCACACAACGGTCATCCACCCGTGCCTTCTTGTTACCCGTCGACTTATCACCCCGACCAAACCTCTTTTCGTGTCAGTTTCGATCACCACCACCCTTCCTACCACTTTTCGCCACCACCACTACCGCCTTCTCATCATATAACCTCCCTGCCAAATCCACCACCGACCTAAACGTGCTCGGTCGGGCAACGCTCATATGCCTGCGAATATCCGCTGGCAAACCCTAGATGTACCTCTTAATCATCCGTGATAGAGGCGTCACCTGATCTGGCACTAGACGTGCCATCTCATTGAACCTCGTGGTGTACTGCAGATATGTCATGGTTCCCGCTTCCAGCTGCAGGAACTATCTTTGAACTTTATCCATTTCTCTATGAGGGCAGAAGTCCTTGATCACCAAATTCTTCAGTTCAAACCATCTCATTCTCCCAATGGCCCTGCTACCCTCGGCTTGGACTATATTGTCCCACCAGCACAGTGCCAAGTCCACAAAAGAATGGGCAACAAACTTTACTTTCTGGTCCTCCCGACACTCGCTGATATTTAACACGACTTCCATTTCTCTCAGCCACCGGTGAGTAGCAGCAGCCGTGCCGTTACCATCAAAAGTAGGGGGCTTAAGTCGTTGAAACGGCCCATAATTACAGCCTCGTGCCACCTCCTGCACCGGCTCTTCTTCTTCCTCTTCATCATCAGTTACAACCGTTTCAGGCTCTGGTTGCTCTCGTCCTCCCAAGGACCTATTCCTCTCTTGTCTTTCCCCTTCCCGTACAGCCTTGATGACTTCGGTCACTACAGAAGGTAAGATTGTCTGCATGACCTAATGGACTTCTTCAACAACAGCCTCCTTTACTAAGGCTCTCAAATTGGCGTTCTCGTCACCACCCTCTGGATGAGGGGTCTCTGGTTCTTCGTGAACCACCTTTTCCATTCTGGGTCTTCCTCTCTTGGGTCGTGGCTCAGCACCAAGCCCATCACGACCACCTCCATGAGAGGCTTTTGAAGATCTACCACCGGCCATTCACACGTATACTGAAAGATTCAAATACTAACACGGTCATTCAAGCGAACAACTTAGTTTATGTCAAGTATAATAATTCCCTAATTACAGTGGCCAGTTGTGATTAGCCACTTACTTTACTTTTCATACCCCAAGCATTACCTGTTCTGACTACATCAGTATTTAAATCCACGAGCAACACATAACCACATAACATGCGCACATAATACCGGTTAACATTATGAAAATACCTGATAGCACGTAGCTACTCAGATTGGCATCCCTTCCCTTTCCGTCCCATTTTAAGTCTAAGTTAAGGTTTATTTTGAAAATGTACCCATTTCACTTAAACTTTGGCTCTGATACTGATTTGTAATGCCCCGTTCCCGGGATGCTCACAGCTGGTCGATCATCACACTTAAAACATATAAATACATTTGTCTTTCTTAAAATATCACAGCAGAATTACCAAAATATACATCTCATTTCATTATAAAAGCTTTTGCAAAATAATACATCGTTAACAAGTTACAAAACACATGTTGCATTACATCACAAAAGCATTATAAAAATGGATGCCATCCAAAAGAGCTGAGTAGCCACCTCGTGCCATCCTCAGCAATCATTACCTACCAACTGGAAACACATAAAAGTCATCGTTGCTGAGTGAGTTCTAGTTTCTAAAATAAATCATACTTTTCTTTCGCTAAAACTATACTTTACTTCATACATATTATCTTCATTAATCATTCATACATTCATTCTTTCATTCGTATGTTCATTAACTTTCACATTCTTTCATCATTACATCTTTCCTTTCCTTCAACCATAAACTCTACCTTTCTATTCATGGTACTGGACCTAGGCCTATCATAGACCAGCTATAACAGTGCTCTGCACCTCTGGTCATAGCACCTAGAGTAGAGTTTAGGTGTACCAATGCCATGTGCAATACCCTTCTGTTCATGGTACTGGACCTAGGCCTATCATAGACGTGCTATAACGGGCATCACACCTCTGGTCACAGTACGTAGGGTATGCAGCAATGGTTCTGTACAAATGATCAATCACAAAGAAAGACCCAATGTGCATCCTCCCGGGGTAGCGAACCCGCACACTGTTAGACTAACACCTTTTAATGGCGTGTCCCAACATACAAGGCTTGCAAGACTTTCTTTACTTTCATCATTTATTAATGCATGCATTCTTCTTTCATTACCTTTCACTTTACATTACATAATACTTTCATTTATTCATTAACATACAATGCAATGCCACGGGAAAGATAAACATATGTCATACAAGGAACATAACATACACAGGCATCATCATCATATAGGGCAACATCATACATACATAACATACATCATGCATAAACATGCAACATCATCATCATGCGCAACATAACCTCTATGACCACAACAGTCATCCTACTTGAACTTACAGGAATCTCCCACGTCAAAACTTACATCTGCACTTTCCCCCGAAAGTCAGTACATAAACTACGTTTTCCCTGAGTGCATAAGCCCTACTTGGGCATATGGGCACCCTTCAGTGCATGGCCTTCCAGGCGACTGAACATCATACGACTGGACCAATACGAATGAATACCTATGCGAATGAACACCCATGCAAATGGACCTAATGCGGATGGACTCATTGCGGATGATTCCCATGCGAATGGAACTAATGCAGAGGAGCACTTATGCGAATGAACTCTCAGCCGCATGACTCCCTATGCGATTAACCTTCAGTCGCACGACTGGCAGGCGTATGGGCTCCAGTCACACGACTCACATGCGATTGAACCTCAATCGCATGACTGGCATACGTGTGGACTTCAGTCGCACGACTGCATGCCATTCGGTCACATAGCCCTAACTGTGCAGAATACAACTCACTCCCGAACCCAATCTGCCATTTTCGATCTCTAAGCTCATCCAAACCATTCTAAGCCTAACTCAACCATCCTAAACCTTAGGAATGCATACCACAACCCCAGTCAAGCATCCATAAGCCCGAAAACAAACTCCAAACGCATCATACGCAAACACATACAAATGGGTCAAACACACACACATACAAAAACAGGTTTTCAGATGTGTTCCAGCCCTAAAATTGACCAAAAACGTTTAAAATAAGGGTCCTAGGACTCACACAAACCACATCGAGAAGTAGATCTTTGTTTGGACCCGCTACACGATGATTTTGCTCACTTGAATCCACCCGAACCAACTTTTTCTCTCTTTTCTCCCTTTCTTCTTCTCCTCTCTTTTCTTTGCTGAAGTTTGGGTGTGGGGAGAGGGTAAGTGCTGACCTCTCCCTTCAAATACCTCAATTCACTCAACTTTCTCCCGTTGGTGAATTTGGTCCATCGACTTTGGGCTTTATTTCTTTTCTTCTTTCGTCGGCTTCAAAATAAATATCCGGGAGTTACAAGTCCACCCCCCTTATATAGGTTTCGTCCCCGAAACTTGTTATTCCTCACAGAAACATGGGTAATGCTGCCTCATTTTTTCTTCAGTCTCCCACGTTGACTCGGATCCTATCATGTGCTTCCACTGTACACGCTTAAGAGGAACCACTTTATTTTTCAGCCTTTTCTCTTTTCGATCGATAATTGCCACTGGTTGCTCCACATAAATGAGTCGTTCGTCTACTTCGATATCCTACAGTGGAACAATCATGTCTTCATCTACCAAGCACTTCCTTAGATGAGATACGTGGAATGTCTGGTGAATTCCACTTAACTCATCTCGTAACTCTAATCTATAGGCCACCTCTCCTAGTCGAGCAATGATTCAGAAAAAGGCCTATGTACCTCGGGCTCAACATGCCCCGCTTTCAAGAATGAATGATGCCCTTCTAGGGTGAGACCTTCAACAAACCCGTCACCCACCTAGAACTCAATCGGTCTGTGTCGTTTATTAGCATACGACTTCGGTCTATCTTTGGCTGCCTTCATGAAGGCCTTGATCTTTTCAAGCTTCTCAGTCGTAGCCTCAATTACCTCGATGCTCCCTAGTTCTTTTTGACCAATATCACCCTAACAGACGGGTGTTCTGCATCTCCTACCGCATAGCATCTCATAAGGTGGCACACCAATGCTGGCATGACAACTGTTGTTGTATGAGAATTCAGCTAATGGTAAGTGGTCATCCTAACTTCCTCCAAAATCAATCACATGTGCCTGAAGCATGTCCTCCAATGTCTGAATGGTCCTTTCTATCAGACCAACGGTCTCGGGATGATAAGCCGTGCTAATATGTAACCTCGTCCCCACGGCGTCGTGGAATTTCTTCCAAAACTTGGATGTAAACCAGGTATCACGATCAGACACAATAGACACCAACACACCATGACGAGTTACAATTTCCTTGATAAACAGATCAACCAACTTCTCAGATGAATATGTCTCGTGGATCGGTGGAAGTGAGCACTCTTCGTCAAGTGGTCAACAATCACCCATATAGCATCATACCCTTTCGGAGTACGCGGCAACTTTGTAATAAAATCCATGGTGATGTGCTCCCACTTCCATTCCGTATATCCAAAGGTTGGATCTTCCCATACGGCTTCTGATGCTCGGCCTTCACCTGTAGACAAGTAAGGCATTTACTCACATACTCCACCACGTCACGTTTCATACCCGTGTAAGGCCCCGTTCCCGGGACGCTTGTAGTTGGATCCTCATCGCACATAAAACATATAATTAGATTTGCCTTACGAAAATATTGCAGTGGAAACATAAAAAAATAACTTTTCATATCATTACATGTGCTTTTGCAAGTTAATACAAGCATTCATTTCAAAACATCATTCGTTCGTATTACAATGCAAAAACATTAACAGAAGAATGCCATCCAAAAGAGCTGAGTAGCCGCCTTGTGCCATCCTCAGCAACGTTTACCTGCCAACTGAAAACGTATAAATGTCAACGTCGCTGAGTGTGTTCTAGTTTTAATATAAAACATACATTTCAATCGTTAAAATTGTTCTTTACTTTCTTTCAGAATCAAACTGTACTTTTCATTCATTTGTGATCATTCATCATACGTACATACAGATAATATCATTATTATCTTCCATTACATTCGTTAACTTTGTCCATATTATACATTCGTCCTCTCGAGTCTGTTGCGACAACAGAGTCGCTCACCTCATTAATGATCCCAACTATTTTCTATGATAGCACGCTATCCGAGTCTGTTGAAACCATAGGGTTGCTCACCTCATGGAAACTTCATGATAGCACGTTGTCCGAGTCTATTGCAACAACTGGGTTGCTCACCTCAAATATGTGCTTGCAAGCCTTTCCTTCGTTCATTCATCATTCAATAATGCATGCATTCTTACTTCGTGTTCCTCTTTCATTATCTTTCACTTTACGTTAATATAATTTCATTTGTTCATTCATTAACATGATACGTAAAGCCACAAGAAAGATAAACTACACGTGTCGTAAACACACACTAGTTGTGTTTAACGTTGGTGACCTAAGCAAATGGATAATGTGTTAAATGATGAGAATATAATTGATTATGTGATTATTTGTTATGTTATGTGTTTGCATGTTTTTAAAATGTTAATAGAAAAATTAATCGCGTAACGCGGAAACGTGCTATTTATTCGTATGCTTGTGTTTATAAAGAAAGATATATAATGTTTTTCATTAGTTTATATCTTTATATTATTAGTTAAAAACACTTTACAAAGAGTTTAATCCTATGTTTTGATAAAATACAAATACAAGGGTAAAAGGGTTAGTTATGTAATTACAATTAAACAAAACAAATCCCAAACCCTAAATCTCACCCATTCAGCCGAGAATTACCCTCAAACCCCTCACATTGCGATTTTGACCTAGAACACAGCATCAAAGCATCGAATTGGTTAGATTAAAAGGCATCACAAACACGTAGGAATCATCAATTGCAAGCTATAACCGTTTAAAGGTTAGATTTTTTGTGTTTTGTGGATTTTTGTTAGGGCCGAACTAATTCGTGAATGATGGTTCATGGGGTCGAATTTGATGTGGTTTGAGATGTTAGTTATTTCGTTGGATGTTACTGTTGTTTAACGTTGATTGTTGGACCAAAAGAACCAATGAGCCAAGATCAGAAAACCTCTAAGTCCCACATGGTATCACAACAACTGCTGAAAGCCTCATCAGTAGTTTGACAAGTGCTGAAGACTTCAACAGCTGAAGATCAAGTGCTGAAGACCTTAACAGCTGAAGACCAAAGTGCTGAAGTACAACAGCTGAAGAACACAAGTGCTGAAGCTGAAAGACCAAAGTACTGAAGTACAACAGCTGAAGAGTTCACAAGTGCTGAAGATCAACAACTGATGTACAAAGTCTGAAGACAAAGACTGAAGACATCAGCTGATGATATCTACTGAAGTCATCAGCTGATGAAACACCTGAAGGTCAAAGTCTGAAGATCAAGTACTGAAGCCTCAGTAGTTTGTCACAACTGCTGAAGAGTACTTCTTCAGTAGTTGTGATATCAGTAGTTTTATTTTTTCTATGTTTCAGTAGTTTTGTAAAACGACTGAAGAGCTTGTTCTTCAGTCGTTGTAGTTTCAGTAGTTTTATATTTTGTACTTAACTTGCTGATATGTTCTCAGTAGTTGTGAACATTTCAGTAGTTTGTTAAGAATAGTATTTTTGTATTGGATCTGCCAGTTGTCACTTTCCGTGATAACAGCAGTGACTGTTGCACTCTATATAAGGAGTGACAACCTATTGTAATCAGTGAATGAATGAGGAATTGAATGGAATGATGATGATTCGATTAGAAATATTCTACATCTATAAACATTCCAGAAATCAGAAATACATATTCTCTCCCTATAACCGTATGCGATCTTAATGCACATATATCGTTGCTTGCTACAATTTGTCTAATTCGTTTGTATTCCGCTGCTTTATATTTGATACATCAAACTTGTGATCACTGATCCTGTCAAATGGTATCAGAGCAGGTTAATCATTGATCGATCTAATAATTGATCATTGAAACTGCTATTCAAGATCCAAGTTTGATTGAATTAGCTTTTGTTTTTGCAAGAAACGGTTATAGAGATTGAATTTTCTGTATTTCTGCTCATTCATCCTGAGATCTTTTCTTGGTTCTCATTGAGTTTGTTGTGGTTTGTCTAAAACTTTTTAAAACTTGAACTAAACTGTTTTTGAACTGAAAATGACCACTCCCTCCAATGATCCTCACAATACTGGTTCCTCAACCAAGCCTCCTATGCTGGTTAGGAATGAGTATAACATATGGCAAAGACGTATGCTCCATCACCTGTCTGTTAACAGCGCAGGGTGTTGGACATCAGTGGTACATGGTCCACACAAGCCTATGGTGAATAACCCGGAAACCAATCAAATGGTTCCGAAGAGGAGGGAGCAATACTCAGATGAGGATAAAAAGTTGCTTGAGATTGATGCAAAAGCCCATGGAATTCTGGCCATGGCTTTGCCCAATGAAATCTATTCTGGGCTAATGCATCATGAAACTGCCCATGACCTCTGGATTGCTTTGAAAGAACAATTTGGAGGAACAGATGAGGTCTTGGCAAATAATAGAGAAATTCTTGCCCAACAATATGAGACATTCTCTCATAGAAAGGGTGAGACACTGACTCAACAATATGAGCGGTTTTCTTGTTTGATCTCTGAACTAAAAATGGTCAAACTTGAATACACCAATATTCAGATGAATAACAGATTTCTCAGATCACTGCCTGAGAGATGGGACACATATACTATTGTCCTACGCTCCAGTGCAAGTTTGGACAAACTATCTCTCACCCAACTCCATGGGAAATTGCTCACTTTTGAGAGAGAGATAGAACAGAAGAGAAAGCTGTCTTCATCTGGAAAGCTCACTGAAGACTTTATACAAGGCAACACTGCCTTGGTGGGTCATGAGTCAGAATATGCTTCATCTGAATGCCAGTATGATGAGCATATTAATTTCTCTTCGAGCACTTCTAATTCTGCATTTGTAAGTGTTGATGGTCAGTTCACTGGATGTAATAATGACAATTTATGTTTCATTATGGATGATCTCAAGGGGATTGCTGATGATGACTTAGAAGAGATGGATATTTTGAGCCAAATGGCCTTGATAAATATCAGATCTCAGAAGTTCTACAAAAGAACTGGAAGAAAATTCCCAGGACTCTCTGGCAAAACCAAAGTTGGTTTTGACAAGAGCAAGTTGAGGTGTCACAAATGCCAACGGCTTGGACACTTTGCAAGAGAGTGTAGATCAACTGGATCAAACTCTACTGCACCCTTTGTGACTTTTCCTGGCAATAGTCAAAAAACAGAGGGCAACATCCTGTCACATCTAGTCATCATCCTCAACAACAATCTCCGGCATATTTTGTTCCTCAGGGTCAAATGCCATATCAGTACCCTTGTTATTACATGCCACAGTCAAATCAAGTTCAAGTTCCTATGACACCACAACCTCATGCATTACCAGAACCTCAGCCTTCCCTATCTCATCAACAACCTTCATCTCAACAACACAGCTTCTTCACCCCAGGAGTTGTTGACTGGAGCAGTTTACCAGATGACTTGTCTGGTCATGATCAACTGTTCTCAGGTGCTGGTCAACATGGTGGTGACAGTCCCTTTGGGAATCTAGCTCTTATGGCTTTGGAGTCTGCTGATACTTCATCTTCCAATGCCTCTACACCTCAGGTATCACAGGTATCCTCTGAGGCAAAAGCCAAATTATGTTCTGAACAATGCATAGCAGCATTTGCTTCCATTAGAGAAGCAAATGTAGCTTTAATTAATAAGAACATTGAGCTAGAACAAATAATTTCCAAAAACAAAGCTGAGTTTGAGTTTGTGCTCAAAGATAAAAATGATGAGGTTTATAAACTGAATTGCAAAATAATTGATGATAAGGCTAGAGAAGATGTACTTCTAGAGAAGTACAAAGATCTCAAAGAAACCCTTGCAGTTACCCAGGTCGAGTGTGATAGATGGGTACAATCATGCAAAGGTTTTGAAATGCTTCTTAGTAAGCAATCTGCTTCAAATGTGAAGTTTGGAATTGGTTACAATCACACTGCTCCACCTACAGATTTTACCCCAAGAGCAGAGGTAGAATCTGATGTGTGAGAGTGATAACAATCCATCAAATCATGTGATCTACCTTCTGATACAGCACAATCAGAAGTAGCAGTCAGTATCAAGTCCTCTTTGAACCTATCAGCTGATGTTGATGGTCCAAATGCTGACATTCACATGATCAATAAGTTGATCAACTCAGGAGTCAATCCTGAAGGTCCTGAAAGGACTGGAGAGCAGGATTCAACTCCTGAAGTTCAAACTTCAACTGCTGTCAGTACTGAAGAGAAGAAAACTGGCAGTAGAAAGAGTTTGAAGACTACTAAAGATGCTGTCAAGAAAGCAACCAATGCTTCCAAAGCATTGAAGAACAAGTTGCTTCACCATCTTTAGTTGATGATCAACCTAAGATGAAGAAGAAACCATGTGAAGTATGTGGTTTGTTCAATCATCTTACAGATGATTGTTGGTACAAAAGAGGTTCCAAACTCAAACAAAAAGAAGAAATTAATGAGAAAATGGTAAAAATGAAAACTGAGTTTGAGACCACATTTGTATCAGCAACATCAAATCCTGTAACCCTTAAGTCCTTAAAGCAATCCAAAAAGGAAGGAGTTAAACAGGTGACAGCTGAGGGTGCTCAAAAGAAGAAGGTGCAACATAGGACCTTATCTAACTCCACTAGCAATGTGTCTGATGAGCTGAAAGCTTTATCACAAAATCAGACACAGCTGGTGATGATGGTACAACATCTGTTGGGTAGAGTTAACCAACTAGATTCTCCTATGTTGAAACCACAGAAAAGGAGGTCTAAGCCAAAGGACTCCTCTTCTACACCATCTTCTTCTCTCAGGCTGTTGTTACAAATAAACATGCTAGTTTACCATCTATTGATGAGACCAGGCCAAAACCAAAAAGGTTTGGGTCTCTAAAACTAACTGATTGTTTATTATTGCAGGGTTCTTCAACATGCCAAAGTAGCATCTGGTATGTAGACAGTGGGGGATCTATGCACATGACTGGGAACATCTCTTCTTCATGACTACTCTCAAGGAAAGAAGGGATTTGTCTCTTTTGGCAATGATGCTAGGGGTTACATCATCGGTAAGGGCTTTGTCTCCAATGGAGAAATCAAATTTGATGATGTTAATCATGTGGAAAATCTCAAGTACAACCTCTTGAGTGTCAGTCAAATGTGTGATAAAGGCCATGTTGCCCTTTTCACAAGTCAAAACTGTAGGATTCTGTCATCCAAAGTTTTGCACTTGATTGACAAGGTGTTGGATGATCACACTCTCCTGAAAGCCAACAGGACAGGAAGAGTGTATGCCTTAGATCTCTCTAAGAAGATAGATCTCAAAGGCAATCCTTGCCTATTTTCCAAAGCCTCTTTTCAAGAATCTAAACTGTGGCACAGGAGGCTTGGTCATGTTAATCTCAAAAACATGAATCAGCTTAGCCACAATAGTTTAGTCAGAGGCTTACCAATAAAGGAGTTCCACTGTGATGAAACATGCACTGCTTGTTTAAAAGGAAAACAGCACAAGGTCTCATTTCCTCCTATTGAAGTGTCCAAGTCCACTGCCTGCTTGCAATTACTGCATATGGATCTATTTGGTCCTGTGAGAGTAATGAGCATGGCAAAGAAGAAATACTGTCTGGTAATTGTGGATGATTACTCCAGATTTGTATGGACTTTCTTTCTACATTCAAAGGATGAGGCTGCTCAGAAGATTATCCACTTTGTGCTGTACATTGAGAAGCAGTATTCCCTTCCAGTCAAGTGTATTAGGAGTGATAATGGAACTGAGTTCAGAAATCATACACTTGATGACTTCTATCTCTCAAAGGGAATCAAAAGGCAGTTCAGCATTCCAAGGACTCCAGAACAAAATGGAGTAGTGGAGAGAAAGAACAGGACCCTCATTGAAGCTGCAAGGTCCATGCTGGCTGACTCAGGTTTGCCATTGACCTTTTGGGCCGAAGCTGTCAACACAGCTTGTTATGTGCAAAATAGAGTTTTAGTAAATCAGAGGTTGATGAAGACTCCATATGAAGTTCTCCATCATTTGGCTCCTCTGATTTCATTTTTCAAAGCATTTGGGTGTCCCTGTTTTATTCTCAACACAAAGGATCAACTCCACAAATTTGATCCTAAGGTGGATGCAGGATACTTTGTTGGTTATTCATCTACTTGCAAGGCATACAGAGTCTTCAACTGCAGAACAAAGATGGTTGAAGAAACTCTACATGTTAAGTTTAATGAATCTCCAAAGGACAAGATTCCACAAAGTCCTGTGGAGTTATTTGATTGGACATACTGCAATATGTTCCTTATCAAACTCCTGCTGTTGCTCCTGTCAACAGTTCACCACCTGGTGGTACTGCTGATGATGATGATGATTGCAGTACTCACCTCTTCAGGTTTAGTGATCAGCTGCCTGATTCAACTAGACCTGATGTTCCTGTAGCGCCAGTAGCACCATCCACAACAAATGCTGATGAGATTTCTTCGAATTCAACTTCCTTTGAATTACCATCCACTGATTGGTTTCAAGGAAATGATTCACCATCACCATCTGTTGCTGCTGAACCGGCTACAAACACTTGCACAGATCTCATTGTGTATCAAGATCTGAAGAATCACCCCATGTCTCAAATCATTGGTGATATCACTGCTGGAGTATCAACAAGAAGTCAATTGTCAAATTTCTGCTTCTATGCTCTCTTCATCAGTCAGCAAGAGCCAAAGAATTATCACATTGCTTTAAAGGACAATGGATGGGTTGATGCCATGCAGCTTGAGCTTCTTCAGTTCAAGAAACAGCAAGTGTGGGAACTGGTTCCTCTACCTCCAGGTAAGTGTGCAATAGGCACTAAATGGGTGTTTAGGAACAAAACTGATGAAAATGGGCTTATTGTTAAGAACAAGGCCAGACTGGTTGTTCAGGGGTTTGCACAAGAAGAAGGTATTGATTATGATGAAACCTTTGCCCCTGTAGCCAGACTGGAAGCAATTCGATTGTTTTTAGCTTATGCTGCTTATCAAAAACTTAAAGTCTTTCAAATGGATGTCAAAAGTGCATTTTTGTATGGAAAAGTTAAAGAAGAGGTTTATGTATGTCAACCTCCAGGCTTTGAGGACAAAACATCCTAATTGGGTGTATAAGCTTGATAAAGCTCTTTATGGGTTAAAACAAGCTCCCAGAGCCTGGTATGAGACATTATCAAACTTTCTTCTGGAAAAAATTTCACTAGAGGCTCCATAGACAAGACTTTATTTATTAAGAAAGCTGGGCAGCATAATCTACTTGTTCAAATTTATGTAGATGATATCATTTTTGCATCCTCTGATCCAAAGTTGTGTGATGCCTTTACAAAGTTGATGCAACAGAAGTTTGAAATGAGTGCCATGGGAGAATTACAGTTCTTTCTGGGGTTGCAAATCAAACAAAAGGCTGATGGAATTTTTATTCATCAATCCAAATATACAAAAGATCTTTTGCAAAAGTTTGATTTACAAAACTGTAAGCCCTGTTCTACTCCCATGAGCAGCACCACACAACTGGACTCAGATCAGAAAGGTAAAGTGGTTGATGAAACACTTTACAGATGTATGATTGGGTCCTTGATGTATTTAACAGCTTCTAGACCAGATATTATGTTTGCTACATGTGTTTGTGCTAGATTTCAGGCTGCACCTAAAGAGTCTCATCTGATTGCAGTCAAGAGGATCTTTAGATATCTGCAAGGCACTCCATCTCTAGGTTTATGGTATTCTACCAGACATTCTGGTAAATTAGTTGCTTTTTCTGACAGTGACTATGCAGGGTGTAAGTTGACCAGGAAATCAACTTCTGGTGGATGTCAATTCCTAGGCAACTGCTTGATTTCTTGGCAGAGCAAGAAACAGACCTCAGTTGCTACATCCACTGCGGAAGCAGAGTACATTGCTGCTGCAAGCTGTACATCTCAGGTACTCTGGCTTCAAAACCAACTTTTGGATTATGGCATTACAGAGACTAAGACTCCATTGTTAATGGATAGTGCTTCAGCTCTTTGCATTGTCAAAAATCCAGTCCAGCACTCTAGGACCAAACATATAGAGATCAGACATCATTTTATAAGGGATTGTTTTGAAAAAGGTCTGATTGATCCTAAGTTTGTGCCAGTGCTGATGAGCTTGCAGACATTTTTACTAAGCCTTTGGATAGTTCAACTTTCCAAAACCTGGTGTTAAGGCTTGGTATGCTGCAGCTAGAATAGGTGACAACTACTGATGATCTCAGTAATTCATACTGATGATCATGAGTGCCTGTCACATATAAGTACTGATGAGCTCTTTTACCTCAGTAGTTTTTATAACTACTGAAGGCTAAAGTCTCACAAGTACTGAAGTACTTCATCTGCTCTAAACTACTGAAGTAGTTACAACTACTGATGCAGTCATAACTACTGCAATCAGTAAAAACAGATAAGTACTGATGTCCTATGAAACAACTGAAATCAGCCATAAAGACTGATGAATGTGTTGAGGACAGTTTGAAACAGCTGAAAAGCTAAGAATTGACGAAAACAGCTGAAGAGAACTTTCTCTCAGTCGTTTGTACCACTGCTGTTTCATTTTAAACAACTGAAGCAAAACCACGTCTTCAGCAGTTTTATAACTACTGATGACAATACCAAGTCTTCAGTTGTTTACAACAGCTGATGACAAAACACTGTCTTCAGTAGTTTCATAACTACTGATGACAAACACCATGTCCTCAGTTGTTTCAATCATCTGAAGTCAAAACCACGGTCTTCAGTAGTTTTCTAAACTACTGATGCCTAACACCGCGACTTCAGCTGTTTCAACGTCTGAAAGGATAATACCATGTCAACGGTCGTTTAAAACTACTGATGACTAACACCACATCCTTCAGTCGTTTCCTCACCCGTACCCTATAAATACCCTTAACCTGAGCTCTCCATGCTTTATCTTCTTCAAACCTAACGTTCCTCTCCAAATTTCCATGGCGTCTATGCAAATTAAACCGCGACACAACTGTGTTGCCTACCTCACAAAATCGCCGATCTGGACTAAGTTCGATACTGCTATCGATCTTATGGTTCAGTCCCAATACAACAAGGCATTCCTTCTGAACCCCGTTTTACATGCCGAATCCTTGAACCAATTTTGGATGAACGTTACTGTTACACTGAGGAGAGCAACACACGATCCCTCCGGTCAGTCGTCAACCACAAAGAAGTAGTGATACTCCTGCAACAATCCGTAAAATTCTTCAACTGAGTGATGCTACCTCTCCTGCTGGATATCCGAAGGGCACCATAGATCTATCATTTGCTCAGCATGGATATCAAGGTGATCTCAGTGCCACCACCATCATGAAGAAACACTTTAATGACGCTGAGCGCCTGATCTTTCACATGGTCAATGTATGTTTGGCCCCTAAGACATCGTCTTGGGATCAAATGTCCACCAAATGGCAGCAGGTAATGTATTCTATCCTTGAGCAACAACCACTGAAATTTTCAGAATTAATATTTTCAGAGCTCAAAGATATGGCTCAAAAACTAACTGCCAACCGTTGGATACTCTATCCACGGTTCATAATGGCCATTATAATAGACCAGCTTAATGCTGAGGGACTTGTTGGCTTGGGAGTCCCTGCTACGGCTGTTCTGCCAGAAGTATACTCCCGGCACAACTCTGACCGGACACTCAAACTGGCTGCCAAGCTGCGAAAACCCACGCAGCTGGAACCCACAGCCACCACCTCCAAATCCAATGTCCCCACCAAACCCACCAAAAAGAAACCCAAAATGGCTACTCAGGGAATTGAGTCCCCTGAGGATGCTCCTGCACAACAAACGCAGGATATATCCACTAGTCCAAACCCCCTAGTGGATACAATGACTCCTCCAGCCACAGCCGCTCAGGCTTCCTCTCAACAGGAGCCTGCAGCAACCCAAGGGGCACCTACTTATCTGGGATCTTCCTCACTTGAGGAGATTGCCATTGAAGAGCACCATCCACCCCAGGTGCACACTGCTTCTACCCCCTTACCCCAAACAACCGCCCCTCACAGCCCAACTTTAATAGTTGCACAAGTGCTGACTCAATTGCACTCCTCACCCCCTCCCCAGAAACCACTTACTACTGGGAATACCTCTACAATTGAGGGGGAGGAACACAGTGCACCTGAGAACCCACAGCACAGGGGTTTCCCAATTCTATCTCCTGGTGTAGACAGGAGCTTAGAATATCTAGTGAGGCTGCCACCTCCTCTGACTCAGCACATGACCAAAGTGAGGCTGGTAACATTGCTAAGACCTCCCTAGAGGCAACAGCTGATGATGGACATTGTCCTGAGGCTGGAAGTCCCCAGTACCAAGCACAAGGGGCACATGCACCAACTGGTCTACACCCAGTGCATGTAAATCCTGCTCTAAGCAGGAGGTCAGGTGATTCAGTATCAACTGATGATGACCTGAGCTTCTTCTATGATGTAGTTGCTCAAAACACCATTCTAGAGGATGAGGTTAGCAGACTCAAAGAGCTGCTGGCCAAGATGTCTCAGGATGCAAGTCCATCTGCCACCCTCATACACCCACAGATGGCACCTTCCCTTGAAGGTTTCCCAAACACAGAGCCACCCCAAAATCAACCACCTGCCTCTGCTTCAGGCCCTACTTCTCAGGAACAGAACCCTCCTGAGCAAATAGGTGCTGTACTCCAAAATTCCCTCCCTCTCATCACCCCCATAATCACTGATATAGTGATCAAAGCCCTTGATGAGAGGCTTTCCTCAACATTACAGCCCTTGGTTGATGCTGCTGTCCAAAAGACTCTTTCTGCGGTACCAACCCCTTCCTCCAATGCAACCAAAAAGGGGGAGAGTACTGCAGTGAAAGAACAGAAGAGGAAAAGATCCGAGGAAAAGAAGGAAGCGAAGCAAGCCCAAAAGGAGGAGAAAGAACAGCAACCAATGCTCACCTACAAGCGAAAGAAAGGTGCTGATGAGCACATTGCTGAAGATAAAGCCTTGGAGCTACTGATAAAAGAGGCTGATGCCGAACACAGTAGATCAATGGACAACATCATTGATCAGCTGTTAGGCAAGGCCATGACACCAATAAACTTGACTCTGAGATTCGACGACTAGAGATTGAAGAAATCCAGAATAGATGGGCAAGTTATGAAGTGTTAGAAAGAGAAAGGCTTGAAATCATGATAGATTTATTGCAAAATATCTTGGAAGATCAATGATTGAAATCAAAGCTTGGTCCAGGGACAGTATCTTGGCAATCACCACCAAGATCTGTTCGTCTGAAGCATACACTAAGGGGCTTGTTATTGAAGCTTTGAATGAAGCGGGTGCTGGGAGCAGGACTGAGCTAGCCAAGCAATCAAAAGCCACACTCACCTCAAGGATGCTAGCACAGCCTGTCAACATTCCCACACCAAAACCACCCAAAACACAACCCACCAAACCAACTCCCTTACCCTCAAAACCCATAGCCGATGATATACCCTTGAAGAAGAAGAAGGATGAGGATATGAGGCTAGAAGAAGATGAAGAAGACAGGCTGCCGCTCTCAGCTGTGATTCAGTTGCCTAAGGCCACAAGTCACTCCTCAGCAATTACTCCTGAAGTCCAGAGACAAATGGTTAAAGTGAAGCTAGAAGAAGAAGAGCTTCATAAACAGCATGATGAGGAATGCTGAAGAGAGTTGACAAAGCTTATGCAGCCACATCTTCCATCATCAATATGAAGGAGCAAGCCCTCAGACTTTACACTCTCAGGCATACCTTTCAATATCAAAAGGAAAGAGTGAGGATTTGGCCTGATCCCAGGGTCTCTCAAAGAATTCATAAGAACAATATACCTCGGAGATACATTGGCCAGGTGAAAAAGATCGTAGATGAAGTGATCTCTCTGGTCTTTGTAGTTTCACCCTGGGAAATCCTAGAAGACTTCAAGAAGGCCTACAAAGCTAATCTAACAACCTCAGAAACGAAAACGTGAAGGTTTGTTTAAAGAGCTTGAAAGTGAAAAAGGGGTTAGTTACAAGAGCTTGAGGAAAAATGAGCTCCAGTTGTTCCTAGAGGGTAATCACCCGGATGAGTTTGCTTACAGAATAATAACAACTGTGGAGCTAAAGAATGGGAAACAGGCCAAATACCTGTCTGAGTATTATGGGCCGGAATCATTGTTTGAAGGAGGTGCTGAAGAGCTAACCATGGAGGAACAAATCACCTTCCTTGAGGCCTACACAAGAGAGTCGTACAGACTCATTATGGGGAAGTGAATCTCATGAATGGGATAACAACTCTGTGTCCTGTTCCCCAAAACAGAGTTCCCATTCATACTCTGCCAAACAAATATTTGAGGTTCTTCCCAGGCCGGAGCGTACATGGGTCATCTTCTCTACTGATCAAGAAGGAAAAAGACCAACATTTTTGCCATCAATAAGTGGGAGTATAAATAAGTTAGAGGTTTTGGCTGCATTGGTTCAGGGGGAGTTTGTTGGACCAAAAGAACCAATGAGCCAAGATCAGAAAACCTCTAAGTCCCACATGGTATCACAACAACTGCTGAAAGCCTCATCAGTAGTTTGACAAGTGCTGAAGACTTCAACAGCTGAAGATCAAGTGCTGAAGACCTCAACAGCTGAAGAACCAAAGTGCTGAGAAAACACAAGTGCTGAAGCTGAAAGACCAAAGTACTGAAGTACAACAGCTGAAGAGTTCACAAGTGCTGAAGATCAACAACTGATGTACAAAGTCTGAAGACAAAGACTGAAGACATCAGCTGATGATATCTACTGAAGTCATCAGCTGATGAAACACCTGAAGGTCAAAGTCTGAAGATCAAGTACTGAAGCCTCAGTAGTTTGTCACAACTGCTGAAGAGTACTTCTTCAGTAGTTGTGATATCAGTAGTTTTATTTTCTATGTTTCAGTAGTTTTGTAAAACGACTGAAGAGCTTGTTCTTCAGTCGTTGTAGTTTCAGTAGTTTTATATTTTGTACTTAACTTGCTGATATGTTCTCAGTAGTTGTGAACATTTCAGTAGTTTGTTAAGAATTAGTTATTTCTGTATTGGATCTGCCAGTTGTCACTTTCCGTGATAACAGCAGTGACTGTTGCACTCTATATAAGGAGTGACAACCTATTGTAATCAGTGAATGTGATGAGGAATTGAATGGAATGAATGATTGATTCGATTAGAAATATTCTTCATCTATAAACATTCCCAGAAATCAGAAATACATATTCTCTCCCAATAACTGTATGCGATCTTAATGCTCACATATATCGTTAGCTTGCTACAATTTGTCTAATTCGTATTTGTATTCCGCTGCGTTATACTTTGAAACATCAAACTTGTGATCACTGATCCTGTCATTGATTATGCAGGAATTCTATGTTTTTAGTGGATTGATCATGAACTTTGATTATGAAACAAAACCCTAGTTCAAAAATGGCATGATTATGCATGATGAATGATTGTTTGATGAATGTATGATGATTAGTAGGTTGTATGAATGTTAGGATACATTGATTTTGCAAGAAATTGGTGAATTGAAGTTGGTGTTCATAGGTTACTAATAATAGTAACTTTATTTTGCATGTAATGATGATCAAGTGATGGATTGATGTTATGGATGTGTTCATGATGATGATTAGATGCTAGATTGTTGTTATGAATGCTAGAAATCTTTGAATGGATGTTGTTGATTATAGCTTGCCAAAAGTAGAAACTTTTGTTCATGAAGATTGTTAGATTATGGTGATTAGGTAATGTTGATCATGTCTAGATATTGTTATGAGCTTGAGATGGTATAATTATGATGAATTCATGAATACATTGGATGGTTGATAGATGTTGGGATGTACTTTCCCAAAAGGGAAACTTTATTTGCATAAAGTCTGAAAAATGATAGCTTGAACATGTTTGGGATGTTAGGAGCATGTTAGTATGATCATGGATTGATTCTAATGTGGTAGAACATGGTAATTTGGTTGTATGTAATGCCGGGGTAATCATGAATGATAGTTGGACATTTATGACCATGTATGATTTGGATGTTGATTAGTAGTAGGACATCATGTTTGGGATTGGTAATTGATTGTTGTGATGTTGTAGAATGCAATGCATATGGTTAATGAATACGGTTATGATCATCATACACGCGTGCGAATCTGAGGCCCCTACCTAGCAGGATTGGCAAGGTTTAGGATGTGAAGTCGTGAGTGGCTTCACATGGCATGTGGTGCGTGATTTGATCTTTGTGTGACATGTTAGTTGTGTTATAACTAGTGGATATGTTAATTTTCTAGAGTCGCATGACTTGTATGATACTGGTTGTATGATGATCTAAGTGTTACACCTGGATGATATAACATACATATGATCTGTTGAATGTTAACTATGTATGATATATGTGTATGATTACTTGAATGGTTTACAACACATAAGTCACCAACGGGTCAAATGGGTCAACTAGGTCAAACATATTTGTTTTGTTTGAAATCTTGAGTCCTTGGTTGTAGTGTACTTAGGGTTTCACATGTTCTTTGATTACACGTACTCATGTACTTATATGATCTAGGTAACCTCTGAAGGTTGTCTGTCTATTCTGTTTGACAAGTCAAATTCTGTGTATCTATACGCATATCAGGTGAGTTCATGCCCCACTTTGTATTTACTCTCTTTAGGGGAGATAACATACTGATAAATCACGAACGCTTTATAAATTCAAGTTGTGTACAATATTATATAGTGTTGATATCATGGAAAAGTCCTCACACTTTCGAATTGTTAATATTGAATAGCGGGGAAATTTGGGTAGTACTACTGGGTCTGACGAGCCCCACCTGTGTGACTCGAGGTCAACCGGGTGCAAGTTGTCCTAATGAACATTGTCACGACCTGTTAAGTCATGGCAGGAGGCAACAACGTAACACAGTCAGCTTCAATTGTGAAATCACTATGAAATAATATTTATTGTTAATGGACTAGCTATCTGTTACAATGCGCTACTTGTATATCTCTATTATTAAACTGTTTATGTTTGAATATCTCTTGAACTCACCAACCATTGTGTAGACATTTTAGTATGCTATTCTCAGGTCATTAGCTTGCTTGCCATAGGAGCACTGCATGGTTCACTGCATTCTATGACACGGTCTTCAAGACAATTTTATCATTTTAATGATTAATGATTACTCTTTTGGGTTGGCACATGTTTTGCCATAATTATACTTTTATTTCTTTGGTTGTTTTCAAAATGCTTCCGCACTGTTTAATTTATTTACTTTGGTTGATTTTATTTAAATTATGGCATATAGAGTCGTTCTGAGTAACTATTGACTGTGATCCTGGTTTGTTCACACGCCTTGCGATAAAACTCTGCATGTGGATTTTGAGGGTGTGACAGTAAAGCCACAAGAAAGACAAACATACATCATCATAAGGAACATATCATACAATCATACATAACTATCAATCTTACATCACATCATCACAACATAAATGACTTCAAAAAGTCAACTTACATAGCCCCCAGGAACCTCCAAGTCAAAGCCGACATTACCCTTTTTCCCCAATAATCAAAAAATATTTGAAGTCCTTAGGCGCATGGGCACTATGCAGGCGCATGGTGAACAGTTATGCGCAGGAGTAACTTTCAGGCACATGGGCACTATGCAGGCGCATGAGTGCCTTGGCGTATGGGAATCCTGGACGTCTGGACACTTAGTCAATTCCAGCCCAATTCTAGGCATGGGTACTATTTAGGCGTATGAACATAGGCGTATGAACTTAGGCGTATGGACACTTAGGCGGATGGACCACTGTTCAGGCGCATGGGCTATACTTAAACATTTCTAAGGCAAATTCAGGCACATGAACCTCATCTAGGCGCATGAACTCCTTGTAAAACATGTTTCTAGGATGTTTTCGAACCCAATCACCAAACCAATCTATTCTAAGCTTACCAAGGCCATTCTAAACATGAATAACCTATAAGCATCTAGTAATCATCATCCAACATGCATAATACATATAGGCATACATACTCAAACATTGTAAAAATCATTTGAATACATTTTCAACCCCAAATATGTTTAAAAACAAGTAGAAACCGGGGTCTAGAACTCACCTGGTGCAACTTGGGTGTATCTTCCTTCTAACCCTTTTGCAAATGAGTTTAAACACCTAAAAACCCCACCAAACACACACACCCGAACACACACAAACATATAAGCATAAACCCGAGACCAAAACCCAACACAAACACTTAAAAACCACGAATTCATACCTTAAATTCGACCTTCTTCTTCTTTTTCTTCTTCTTCCGAGAGTTTTTGCTCTCCCTCTCTCTCAATCCGAATGAAAAGTGATGTGAAGGGGAGGGTGGGCGGCCATGCCCACCTTTACACCAACTTTTGAAAGATTTTGTCCTTTTGGACACTTTTAGTCCATCTACTTGGACTTTATTGCTTTTCTTTCTTTTATTCTTTAACCTCTTATTCTTCTTTTTCTTTTTAAGAAATAATCGGGTGTTACAAGTCCACCCCCTTAAATAGGTTTCGTCCCCGAAACCTGTTATTCCTCAAAAAGACGAGGATAATGCTGCCTCATCTCCTCTTCGGTTCCCATGTAGATTCGGATCCCTTCCTGTGCTTCCACTGTACACGCACAAGAGGAACCACTTTATTCCGCAGTCTCTTTTCTTTACGATCTATGATTGCCACTGGTTGCTCTACATAATTGAGCCTTTCATCTACTTCGACGTCTTCCAGTGGAACAATCATGTCTTCCTTAGCTAAGCACTTTCTCAGATGAGATACATGGAATGTCAGGTGAATTCCACTTAACTCATCTGGTATCTCCAATCTATAGGCCACCTCTCCTACTCGAGCAATGATTCGGAAAGGGCCTATATATCTTGGGCTCAACTTGCCCCACTTCCTGAATCGGATAATACCCTTCCAAGGTGAGACCTTCAACATAACCCAGTCACCCACCTGGAACTCGATCGGTCTGCATTGTTTATCGGCATACGACTTCTGCCTACCATTGGCTGCCTTCATGAAGGCTTTAATCTTCTCAAGCTTCTCAGCCATGGCCTCAATGACCTCGATGCCTCCCAATTCTTTCTGCCCAATTTCTCCCCAACATACGGGCGTACTACATCTTCTACCGTATAGCATCTCGTACGGTGGCATGCCAATACTAGCATGATAACTGGTGTTGTACGAGAATTCAGCTAACGGTAAGTGGTCATCCCAACATCCCCCAAAATCAATCACACATGCCGAAGCATGTCTTCCAGTGTCTGAATGGTCCTTTCTAACTGACCATTAGTTTGGGGATGATAAGCCGTGCTAATATGTAACCTCATCCCCATGGCATCGCGGAATTTCTTCCAGAATTTAGAGGTAAACCGGGTGTCGTGATGAGACATAATGGAGACCGGAACGCCATGAAGAGTTACAATCTCCTTGATGAACAGGTCAGCCAACCTCTCTAATGAATATTTCTCGTGGATGGTAGGAAGTGGGCACTCTTCGTCAAACGGTCAACAATCACCCATATGGCATCGTACCCCTTCGGAGTACATGGCAGCTTCGTAATGAAATCGATGGTGATGTGCTCCCACTTCCATTCTGGTATATCCAACAGTTGGATCTTCCCATACAACTTTTGATGTTCGGCCTTCACTTGCAAACAAGTAAGGCACTTACTCACATACCCCACCACATCGCGCTTCATACCCGCCCACCAATAATCCTTCTTCATATCTTGATACATTTTTGTGGCACCAGGGTTGATGGAGTATCGAGTTTTGTGGGCTTCATTCATTATCTTCACCTATAGATCCCCAAAACGAGGAATCCACACTCATCCAAATCGGGTTTTAACACCGAGTGTGTTTTCACCCAATTCCCCAACCAGACCACTCATTCTTTCAGAGTTTAGATGATCATTCTTTCAGAGTTTAGATGATCTTCCTTCAATGCCTCATCTTGAAACTCCTTGACTTGCTTCATCACATCAGAGGTCATGATTAGTTGATAAGCTTTCACCCAAATCGGTTTGGGCCTCTTCTTTCGGCTAAGGGCATCCGCCACCACGTTAGCTTTGCCTGGATGGTAATGGATCTCACAATCATAATCCTTTATGAGCTCCAACCATCGTCTCTGCTTCATATTCAGGTCCCTCTGCTCGAAGAAGTACTTCAAGCTCTTGTGGTCAGTGAATATGGTGCACTTCGTCCGTACAGATAGTGCCTTCAAATCTTCAATGCAAAGACCACGACTACTCGCTCCAAGTCATGAGTAGGGTAGTTGACCTGATGAACCTTCAGTTGTCGGGATGCATATGCTATAACTTTTCCCTTTTGCATTAACACACACCCCAACCCCGAGTAAGAAGATTTGAATAAACCACTAAATCTTCGCTTCCATCGGGTAACGACAAGACAGGATCTTAGGTCAACCTGACCTTTAACTCCTCGAACGCTTGTTCTTGAGCTTGACCCCGTATAAACTTTACGTCCTTTCGGGTCAACTTGGTCAGTGGAGAAGTGATCTTGGAAAAGTCCTGAATGAACCTTCCATAATATCCCGCCAACCCCAAGAAACTACGAATCTCGGATGACGTCTTTGGAGACTTCCATTGCATCAATGCCTCCACCTTTGCTGGATCCACCATAATCCCCCGGGATTCACCACATGACCCAAGAACTGAACTTTGCGCAACCAGAATGCGCACTTGGAGAATTTTGCATACAATTTCTCCCTTCTCAACGTCTGTAACACCTCTCGAATGTGATCAGCATGCTCCTCCTCGCTCTTCGAATAAATAAGGATATCATCAATAAACACAATCACTGAATTATCTAACATTGGCCGACACACTCGATTCATCAAGTCCATAAAAGCAGCTGGCGCATTGGTCAAACCAAAAGACAAAATGAGGAACTCGTAATGTCCATAGCGCGTGCGAAAAGCTATTTAAGGAATATCCTGCTCCCTCACCTTCAACTGATGATAACCAGATCGAAGGTCTATCCTTGAAACCCAATTGGCACCCTGGATCTGATAAAAAGATCATCAATTCTTGGTAAGGGGTACCGATTCTTTACCGTCAAGTTGTTCAGCTCTCGATAGTTGATGCATATCCTCATGCTACCGTCTTTCTTTTTCACAAACAGGACTAGAGCACCCCAGGGAGAGATACTCGGTCTAATGAAACCCTTATCAAGCAGCTCTTCCAACTGCTCCATGAGCTCTTTCATTTCTGTAGGAGCTAACCGATACGGTGCTTTGGCAACGGGTTGAGCACCGGGTATCAAATCAATTTGAAACTCAATCTCATGGTCTGGTGGCACACTAGGTAAATCTTCTGGAAACACATCCAGAAAGTCACACACAACTGGTACATTAGATAGTTGTGTTTTGGCACGTCCACATCCTTTACGTAGGCCAAGTAGGCACTACATCCACGCCTCATGCACTTTCCCACCACCGGCATCAAAATCACTTTCGGGATCGTTGTGACTCTATCGCCATAAACCGTCACCTTATTCCCGTCAGGCGTTGTCAATCGGATCATCTTCTTGCGACACACAATATTTGCTTCGTAGTTCGCCAACCAATCCATTCCTAGGACTAATCGAAACCGCCTAAGGTCATCACGAATGGTCTAACAGAAAACTTATGACCGTCTAGTTCTATGTCACAACCTTCTATCACCTTAGAAATCCTCGTAGACTTACCTATGGCAGTTTCTACCTCGAAGGGCTCATCAATACATCTACTCTTAATGGGAAACTTAGCAAAAAAGGCAGCAGAAATGAAACTCCTACTAGCACCAGAATCAAACAACACAGATGCAAGAGTTTGGTTCACTAGAAACATACCTGACACCACGTCGGGGTCTGTCCTAGCCTCCTCCCGAGTCATCGTGAAAGCTCGGGCGCTTGGCTTCTACCCTTCTCCTCCAGCCTTCTTCGCTCCCGAACTTTCAGCCCTTGGCCTCTTACAATCCCTGATCAGATGATCATTCTCCCCACAGTTGTAATACCTGCCAACCTTACAATCTCTAGCCATATGGCTAGGCTTCCCACACTTGAAGCAGCTGTTTGATCCCCATTTGCATTCTCCCGAATGCTCTTTCCCGCATTTACCACACTTCTTCAATCCTGCTCCAGATTTGACCGCACGTCGGTCACCCACTTTGCCACCTTATTGTTTGGAGCGGCTCCACCACGTCCAAACTGTTCCCATTCTAGTTTCGGTTCACCACCATTCTTGTTCACCTTAGCCCCCATCACCTCGCGCTTATCATATAACTACAAGCCAAATCAACCGCCAACCTAAAAGTGCTTGGCCGGGCGGCGATCATATGCCTACGGATGATGTCTCTCTTAATCTTTCGTGACATTGGTGTCCCTTGATCTGGCACCAGCCGCACCATTTCATTAAATTTTGTGGTGTACTGCTAGTGTGTCATCGTTCCCGCATCCAGCTGCAGGAACTCCTTTCTACCTTATCCATCTCTCTGTGAGGACATAATTCCTCAATCACTAACTTCTTAAGTTCAGAACATCTCATTCTCCCAATGGCCCTGCTACCCTCGGCTTGGACAATGTTGTCCCACCAGCACAAAGCCGAGTCCACGAAAGAGTGGGTAGCAAACATCACCTTTTGGTCTTCACGGCACTCACTGATGTCGAGAACAACCTCCATTTCCCTCGCCCACCGGTGAGCAGCTGCAGTAGTGTCGTTTCCATCGAAAGTAGGGGGCTTGCATCTCATAAACACCCCGTAGTTACAGCCTCGGGCCGCCTCCAGCGCAGGCTCCTCTTCTTCCTCCTCCTCATCATCAGAGAGAACCATTTCCAGCTCTAGTTGCTCTCGTCCTCCCGAGGACCTGTTTCTCTCCTTTCTTTCTCCTTCCCTTACTGCTTTGATCACTTTGCTCGCCACACACGGTAGAATCGTCTGCATGACGTGATGAACTTCCTCCACCACAGCCCCCTTTACTGAGGCCCTTAGATTAGCGCTCTCGTCGCCACCCTCCGGATGAGGGGTCTCTGGTTCTTCATGAACCACCTTCTCAACTCTGGGTCTCCCTCTCTTGGGTCGCAGTTCAGCACCGTGACCTCCCCCCGTGAAGCTTTTGAAGATCTACCACCGGCTATCATATGCACACTGAAAGATTCAAACACCAACACGGTCATTCGAGGGAACAATTCAGTTTATTTCAAGTATAGTAAGTTCCTAATTACAGTGGCCAGTTATGATTAGTCACTTACCTTACTCTTCATACCCCAAGCATTACCTGTCCTAACTACATCAGTATTTAAATCTACATACAACACATAACCACATACCATGGGCACATAAACCGGTTAACATTACGAAAATACCTCATGGCACGCAGCTACTCAGATTGGCATCCCATTCCCATTCCGTCCCATTCTCAGTTTAAGTTAAGGTTAATTTTGAAAATTTACCCATTTCACTTAAACTTTAGCTCTGATACCAACTTGTAAGGCCCCGTTCCCGGCACGCTTACAATTGGATCCTCATCGCACATAAAACATATAATTACATTTGCCTACAAAATTATTGCAGCGGAAACATAAAAAAAAATAACTTTTCATATCATTACATATGCTTTTGCAAGTTAACACAAGCATTCATTTCAAAACATCATTCATTCGCATTACAATGCAAAAACATTAACAAAAGAATGCCATCCAAAAGAGCTGAGTAGCCGCCTCGTGCCATCCTCAGCAATGTTTACCTGCCAACTGAAAACATATAAAAGTCAACCTCGCTGAGTGAGTTCTAGTTTTAATATAAAACATACATTTCAATCGTTAAAACTGTTCTTTACTTTCTTTCATAATCAAACTGTACTTTTCATTCGTTCGTGATCATACATCATACGTACATACAGATAATATCATTATTATCTTCCATTACATTCGTTAACTTCATACATTTTATACGTTTGTCCTTTCGAGTCTGTTGCGACAATAGAGTCGCTCACCTCATTAACAACCCCAACTATTTGCACTCTATCTAAGTCTGTTGCAACCATAGGGTTGCTCACCCTAATTGCCACTTTCAATGATAGCACGCTATCCGAGTCTTTTGCAACCATAAGGTCGCTCACCTCATAGAAACTTCACGATAGCTCACTATTCAAGTCTGTGCAACCATAGGGTCGCTCACCCCAATTGCCACTTTCAATGATAGCACGCTATCCAAGTCTGTTGCAACCATAGGGTTGCTAACCTCATGGCAACTTCACGATAACACGTTGTCCGAGTCTGTTGCAACAACTGGGTTGCTCAGCTCAAATATGTGCTTGCAAGCCTTTCCTTCGTTCATTCGTCATTCAATAATGCATGCATTCTTACTTCATGTTCCTCTTTCATTTTCTTTCACTTTACGCTACATAATACTTCATTCGTTCATTCATTAACATGATACGTAAAGCCACAAGAAATATAAACATACATCATCATAAGGACATATCATACAATCATACATAACCATCAATCTTACATCACATCATCACAACATAAATGACTTCAAAAAGTCAACTTACATAGCCCCCAGGAACCTCCCACGTCAAAGCCTACATTACACTTTTTCCCCAAAAATCAAAAAATATTCTAAGTCCTCAGGCGCATGGGCACTATGCAGGTGCATCGGCACTATGCAGGCGCATGGGGAACACTTAGGCGCAGGAGCAACTTTCAGGCGCATGGGCACTATGCAGGCGCATAAGTGCCTAGGCGTATGGGAATCCTGGACGTTTGGACACTTAGTCAATTCCTGCCCAATTCTAGGCGCATGGGTACTATTCAGGTGTATGAACTTAGGCGTATGGACACTTAGGTGCATGGACCACTATTCAGGCGCATGGCTGTACTTAAACATTTCTAAGGCAAATTTAGGCGCATGAACCTCATCTAGGTGCATGAACCCCCTGTAAAACATGTTTTTAGGATGTTTTCGAACCCAATGACCAAACCCATCTGTTCAAACCTTACCAAGGCCATTCTAAACATGAACAACCTATAAGCATCTAAAAATCATCATCGAACATGCATAATACATATGGGCACACATACTCAATCATTGTATCATTTGAATACATTTTCAGCCCCAAGATGTTTAATAACAAATAGAAACCAGGGTCTAGAACTCACCTGGTGCAACTTGGGTGTATCTTCCTTCTAACCCTTTTGAAAATGAGTTTAAACACCTAAAAACCCCACCAAACACACACACCCGAACACACACAAACATATAAGCATAAACCCGAGACCAAAACCCAACACAAACACTTAAAAACCACGAATTCATACCTTAAATTCGACCTTCTTCTTCTTTTTTTCTTCTTCTTTCGAGAGTTTTTGCTCTCCATCTCTCTCAATCCGAATGAAAAGTGATGTGAAGGGGGGGTGGGCGGCCATGCCCACCTTTACACCAACTTTTGAAAGATTTTGTCCTTTTGGACATTTTAGTCCCTCTACTTGAACTTTATTCCTTTTCTTTCCTTTATTCTTCAACCTCTTATTCTTCTTTTTTTTTTTTTTAAGAAATAACCGGGTGTTACAACCCGGCCACAAATAATCCTTCTTCATGTCTTGATACATCTTTGTGGCACCTGGATGAATGGAGTATCGAGTCTTGTGAGCTTCATCCAAAATCTTCACCCGTAGATCTCCAAAACGAGGAATCCACACCCATCCAAATCGGGTTTTAACACCAACTGTGGTTTCACCCAACTCCATAACCAGACCTCTCATTCTTTTAGAGTTAAGATGATCTTCTTTCAATGCCTTATCTTGAAATTCTTTGACTTGCTTCATCAAGGTCATGATCAACTGATAGGCTTTCACCCGAATCAGCTCGGGTCTCTCTTTTCGACTAAGGGCGTCCACCACCACATTGGCCTTGCCCGGATGGTAATGGACCTCATAATCGTACTCCATTATAAGCTCCCACCATCGTCTTTGTATCATGTTCAGATCTTTCTGTTGAAAGAAGTACTTCAAGCTCTTGTGGTTAGTGAAAATGGTGCACTTCGTCCCATAAAGATAGTGCCTCCAAATCTTTAGTGCAAAGACCACGGCTGCTAGCTCCAAGTCATGAGTAGGGTAGTTGACGTCATGAACCTTTAACTGTCGGGATGCATAGGCTATAACTTTTCCTCTCTGCATTAACACACAACCTAACCCCGAGTAGGAAGCATCAGAATAAACCATCAGATCTTCACTTCCATCGGGTAATGACAGAACATGAGCTTGAGTCAATCTCATCTTCAATTCTTCAAACACCTTCTCTTAAGCTTGACTCCATACAAACTTTACATCCTTCCGGTCAACTTAGTTAGTGGAGAAGCAATCTTAGAGAAGTCTTGGATGAATCTTCTATAGTAGCCTGCCAAACCCAAGAAACTACGAATCATGGATGGCGTCTTTGAAGACTTCCATTGCATCATTGCCTCCACCTTTACCGGGTCCACCATAATCATATCAGGATTTACCACATGACCCAATAACTGAACCTCGTGCCACCGGAACGCGCACTTCGAGAACTTAGCGTACAACTTGTCCTTTCTCAACGTCTCGAAAACATCCTGAATATGACCAGTATGCTCAATCTCGCTCTTCGAATAAATCAGGATATCATCAATAAACACAATCACTGATTTATCCAACATCGGCTGACACACTCGATTCATCAGATCCATAAAAGCAGCTGGTGCATTGGTCAAACCAAAAGACATGACAAGAAACTCGTAATGTCCATAGCGCGTACGGAAAGCTGTTTTAGGAATGTCTTGCTCTTTCACCTTCAGTTGATGATAGCCAGATCGAAGATCTATCCCTGAAAACCAACTGGCACCTTAAAGCTGATCGAACAAATTATCTATTCTCGGTAAGGGGTATCGGTTCTTGACCGTCAACTTGTTTAGCTCGCGGTAGTCAATGCACATTCTCATAATACCGTCTTTCTTCTTTACGAATAAGACCGGAGAACCCCAAGGAGAGATACTCAGTCGAATGAACCCCTTATCAAGCAGCTCTTGCAACTGCTCCATCAACTCTTTCATCTCTGTCAGAGCCAACCAATACGGTGCCTTGGCAACAGGTTGGGCACTCGGTATTAGATCGATCTGAAACTCGATCTCTCTGTCACGTGGCACTCCTGGTAAATCTTCTGGGAACACATCCGGAAAGTCACACACAACTGGTACATCGGATAGTTTTGGGGTTGGCGTGTCCACATTCTTTAAATACACCAAGTAGGCACTACATCCACGCCTCATACACTTTCCCGCCACCACCATTCAGATTACTTTAGGGATCGTCGCGACCCGATCCCCATAAACAGTTACCGAACTCCCGTCAGGCGCTGCCAAGCGAATCATCTTCTTGCGACACACAATGTTCGCTTCGAAGTCCGCCAACCAATCCATCCCAAAAACCAAATCGAAACCACCTAAGGTCATCACGAACGGTCTAACAGGAAACTTATGACCCTCAAGTTCCACATCACAACCCTCTATCATCTCGGTAATCCTGGTAAACTTACCTATGGCAGTTTCTACATCAAAGGGTGCATCAACACGTCTACTACTAAGAGACAGCTTGGCACAGAAAGCAGCAGAAATAAAACTTTTACCAGCACCCGAATCAAATAACACAGAAGCTAAAGTTTGGCTCACTAGAAATGTACCGGACATAACATCATGGTGAATGCCCTGGCGCTCACCCTTGCCCTTCACTCCCCGTCTTCTTCACCCTGGAACCCTGAGCCATTGGCTTCTTACAATCCTTACTTATGTGGCCCTCCACGCCACAGTTAAAGCATCGAACCGTACGACCGTCCCTGGCTATATGCCCTGTCTTCCCACATTTGAAGCAACCCTTCAATCCCAACCTACATTCTCCTGCATGCTCCCTTCCACACTTTCCACACCTCTTTAGACCCGCACTTGATCTGGCCACATGGCGGTCATCCACCCGTGCCTTCTTGTTACCCGTCGAGGTATCACCCAGACCAAACCTCTTTCCCTGCTAGTTTCGCTCACCACTACCCTTCCTGCCACCACCACTACCGCCCTCTCATCATATAACGTCCCTGCCAAATCCACCACGAACCTAAACGTGTTCGGTCGGGCAGCGATCATATGCTTGTGAATATCTGTTGGCTAACCCTGGATGTACTTCTTAATCATCCGTGACAGAGGCGTCACTTGATCCGGCACCAGACGTGCCATCTCATTGAACTTCATGTTGTACTGTTGATGTGTCATGGTTCCCACTTCCAGCTGCAGGAACTCTCTTTCAACTTTATATTTCTCTATGAGGACAGAACTCCTTGATCACCAACTTTTTCAATTCAGACCATCTCATTCTCCTAATGGCCCTACTACCCTCGGCTTGGTCTATATTGTCCTACCAGCACAGAGCCGAGTCCACAAAAGAATAGGCAGTAAACTTTACTTTCTGGTCCTCCCAACACTCGCTGATATTTAAGACGACTTCCATTTCTCTCACCCACCGGTGAGTAGCAGCGGCCGTGCCATTATCATCAAAAGTAGGGGGCTTACATTGTTGAAACGCCCCATAATTACAGCCTCGTGCCACCTCCTGCACAGGCTCTTCTTCCTCCTCTGCATCATTAGTTAGAACCGTTTCAGGCTCTGGTTGCTCTCATCCTCCCGAGGACGTATTCCTCTCTTGTCTTTCCCCTTCCCGTACAGCCTTGATGACTTCGGTCACCACAGACGGTAAGATTGTCTGCATGACCTGATGGAATTCTTCAACAGCAACCTCCTTTACTGAGCCTCTCAAATTGGCGCTCTCGTCACCACCCTCTGGATGAGGGGTCTCTGGTTCTTCGTGAACCACCTTTTCCATTCTAGATCTTCCTTTCTTGGGTCGCGGCTTAGCACCAAGCCCATCACGACCACATCCACGAGAGGCTTTTGAAGATCTACCATCGACCATTCACACGCACACTTGTGATTAGCCACTAACACGGTCATTCAAGGGAACAACTCAGTTTATGTCAAGTATAGTAATTCCCTAATTACAGTGGCTAGTTGTGATTAGCTACTTTACTCTTCATACCCCAAGCATTACATGTTCTGAATACATGAGTATTTAAATCCACGAGCAACACATAACCACATAACATGCGCACATACTACCGATTAACATTACGAAGATACCTGATGGCAGACAACTACTCAGGTTGGCATCCCTTCCCTTTCCTTCCCATTCTCAGTCTATGCTAAGGTTTATTTTGAAAATTTACCCATTTCACTTAAACTTTGGCTCTGATACCAACTTGCAAGGCCACGTTCTCGAGACGCTCACAGTTGGTCGATCATCGCACTTAAAACATATAAATACATTTGTGTTTCATAAAACATCGCAGCGGAATTACCAAAATATACATCTCATTTCATTATAAAAGCTTTTGCAAAATAATACATCGTTAACAAGTTACAAAACACATTTTGTATTACATCACAAAAGCATTATAAGAATGGATGCCATCCAAAAGAGCTGAGTAGCCACCTCGTGCCATCCTTAGCAATCATTACATGCCAACTGGAAACACATAAAAGTCAGCGTTGCTGAGTGAATTCTAGTTTTTAAAATAAAACATACTTTTCTTTCGTTAAATCCGTACTTTACTTTCATGTGATCATACATCATACGTACACGTAGATAATATCATTATTATCTTCATTAATTGTTCTAACATTCATTCTCTCATTCGTACGTTCATTAACTTTCGCATTACATATTTCCTTTCCTTCAACCATTAACTCTACCCTTCTATTCCAGGTACTGGACCTAGGCCTATCATAGAGCAGCTATAACGGTGCTCTGCACCTTTAGTCACAACACCTAGAGTAGAGTTTAGGTGTACCAATGCCATGTGCAATACCCTTCTGTTCCTAGTACTGGACCTAGGCCTATCATAGACCTGCTATAACGGTGCATCGCACCTCTGGTCACAGTACGTAGGGTATGCAGCAACGGTTCTATACAAATGGTCAATCACAAAGAAAGACCCCAATGTGCATCCTCCCGGGGTAGCGAACCCGCACACCGTTAGGCTAACACCTTTTAATAGTGTGTCCCGACATACAAGGCTTGCAAGACTTTCTTTGCTTTCATCATTTATTAATGCATGCATTCTTCCTTCATGTTCCTCTTTCATTATCTTTCACTTTACGTTACATAATACTTTCATTCGTTCATTAACATACGACGAAAAGCCATGGGAAAGATAAACATACATCATACTAGGAACATAACATACACAGGCATCATCATCATACAAGGCAACATCATACATACATAACATACATCATGCATAAACATGCAACATCATTATCATGCCAAACATAGCCTCTATGACCACAACAGTCATCCTACTTGAACTTACGGGAATCTTCCATGTGAAAACTTACATCTGCACTTTCCCCCGAAAGTCAGTACATAAACTACATTTTCCCCGAGGGCACAAGCCCTACTTGGGCGTATGGGCACCCTTCAGTCGCATGGCCTTCCAGGCGACTGAACATCATGCGAATGGACCAATGCGAATGAAGACCTATGCGAATGAACACCCATGCAAATGGACCTTATGCGGATGGACTCAATGCCGATGAGTCCCATGCGAATGGAACTAATACAGATGAGCACTTATGCTAATGAAATCTCAGTCGCATGACTCCGCATGCGATTACCCTTCAGTCGCACGACTGGCAGGTGTATAGGCTCCAGTCGCACGACTCACATGCGATTGAACCTCAATCGCACGACTGGAATATGTGTTGACTTCAGTCGCACGACTGGCATGCCATTCGGTCGCATAGCCCTAACTGTGCAGAATACAACTCACTCACGAACCCAATTTGCCATTTTCGACCTCTAAGCTCATCCAAACCCATTCTAAGCCTAACTCAACCATCCTAAACCTCAGGCATGCATATCACAACCCCATTCAAGCACGCATAAGCCCAGAAATAAAATCCAAACGCATCACATGTAAACACATACAAATGGGTCAAACATACACACATACAAAAACGGGTTTTTCAGATGTGTTCCAGCCCCAAAATCGACCAATAACGTTTAAAAGGGGGGGGGGGGTCCTAGAACTCACACAAACCACACCAAGAAGTAGAGCTTCGTTTGGACCCGTTACACGACGATTTTGCTCACTTGAATCCACCTGAACCAACTTTTTCTCTCTTTTCTCCCTTTCTTCTTCTCCTCTCTTTTCTTTGCTGAATTTTTGGTGTGGGGAGAGGGTAAGGGCTGCTCTCTCCCTTCAAATACTTCAATTCACCCAACTTTCTCTTGTTGGTGAGTTTGGTCCCTCAACTTTGGGCTTTATTTCTTTTCTTCTTTCATCAGCTTCAAAATAAATATCCGGGTGTTACAATACTCATCCGCATTAACTTCCAATACTCATCCGCATTACTAGGCAGATTCTAAAACATAAACATATGAGCTCTAAACATCATATCTCAGTCCTCAATCACCATCTATCGTATTCTAAGCTTAAATCTTACATTCTAAGCCTTTGAAACACAACCATAACATCAACAAGCATGAACATAGCCCAACATCCCATCATAGACATAACATACACACATTCATACATACGGGTTGAAAACCCAGTTAAATAAAAACATACATTCATGCATTTCCAGCCCAAAACAGTTAAAAATCAGTAAAAGAGGGTTCTAGAACTCACCTTAGCAGCTCTTGAGTATGGCTTCTTCCAACTCGTTTGCGATTGAGTTCAACCGCCTAGAAACCCACTAAAGACATATACGAACACATGCAAACACACATAAGCATAAACCCAAGGATATAACCGTTAAGAACACCATAAAAACATAAATTCTTACTTTGAATTTGCACTTTTCTTCTTGTTTCTCTTTAAAACTAAGAGTTCTCTACTCCTTCTCTCTCTCTCTCTACCAAGATCCAAATGAAAAAGTGTGGTGTGACCATTTAGGCGGCCATACCACCTTTATCACCAACTTTTAAACTTTTTGTCATTTTTGTCACTTTTAACCCTACACTTGGATTTTATTTCTTTTCCTTCTTTTTACTTCACTTTATTCTTTCGTTCTTTGTCTTTAAAAATAACCGGCGTTACGGTTTTGGATTTATAATTTGAAAAGCGGTGGATGTTACATTTTAATAATAGTTTAAACGGATAAAAATTATATCTAGACATCAAATCTCAAAGTGTTATTATCTATAACACTTTCATCATTAGCAATGATGTTGATTTTATGACATGTATTAAGGTACTCCCTCAATAGTTTTCATGCACTCATACGATCCAGTTTTCATCTTATCTTGAAACTCTAATTTAAATAGTCAAAACCAGAAAAAAACAATAACGTTGTGTATACACTATCTTATTCATAAGTAGTTGTATTTGAATAAATATTTATATTCGCAACAACCTTAAGTTGTCTTTTAAATAATCTCATTGAGACTATTATGTGGTTCGAGACATGTTACTTCTCACATGAGTAGTTAACCGTTTTAGATTGTAAAACACATGTTTTATTAATTCAAAACATTTCATACTTTTGCAACTATTTTAAAATATATTGTATTTATTTTATGTCGTGATCACAAAAGTCGAGACCATAAAATCCGAAAATAGTAATATTATATTTATTAATATCTTTTAATATTTTGTTTAACACTTTTAGATTTATAAAAAAACCATTTCTAACACATTAATTAGAGAATAAATGATTATAATATATTTTTAATCAAATTTTGGTTTATATACATAACCATTTTTAACAAATGATTACATCAATCATTTTAGAGATTATGGTTCTTATTAAATAAATCGTTTCCTAACACGCTTGTTAGAAAATAAATTATTATAAATAACCTCTTAAGCTTAGTGGTTATAATAACCACTTCTAACCCGCACATTAGAAATAAATAAATACAAAAATGACTTTAAAAGCTTTTTGATTTATATGAAATAAATCCAGTTCTAACTTACTTGTTAGAAATAAACGATTCCATAAATCGGTTTAAAGCTTTCCGATATATAAAATATAAATCAGTTTTAACACACTAGTTAGAAATAAACAACGACAAAACATTGCTTTTCAGCTTATCAGTTTATATACAATAAGCTTGCTTCTAATACACTAGTTAGATTTGAACGATTACAAAATCGTTTGCATGTTTCTTGGCTCATATATAATAAATTATTTATCTTTTTGTTTTAAAACAATAATTTTAATTTCTTTCTAAAACAAATTTTGGTTTTACTTAAATCTTTGTAGTTATAAATAGTTTTAAAACTACAAGCCCATTATTTGTTAATAACATGTTAGATGTTACACATTTACAAAAATGTTTTAACACATGATAGAATCAAAATATTCATTCGGTAATATCGTATTTTGGATAGTAGATTATAATCCCATCTTTATTAAATCCAAACACAACGTTGTACTACGTTATTTCCCAAAAAAACTGTTTGATTTTAACAAAAATCCTAAATAATATTTTCTTTAACATTTCATGAACAAAAAACCATAGTAATAAGGTTTAAAAAATCCCATCACGAAATCTATTTTAAGATTGTAAGAAACAGTTTCACTTTTATATTAAACGATAGTAATTCTAACGATACTCTCGTTAGCCATGAGAAATATTGTAGTACAATATCGTTTACAAATACGACTAGAAAATAAATATAACAATATTTATATACCAAACTTGATTCGGACATCCGTCTTTAATATATATTCCAACAAGTCTTCATATAACATTCTTTACACGAGTCTTCATTACATTCGAATCTTCAACTATACTCCTTGATTGCAACAATTAACAAATAAAAGATTGATGGTTGTGGTTGAGGATCGTGTTAGACACGGGTCCCTTAAAACAGATTTCGTATCTCTACTCAAGACTACGCGTCTGTCTCCCATAGTACAATAGCCAAAGCGGATGTACTGCCGGAGAGTGCCTCGGCCCGAGAGATCACCGGGTAAAATATGTGTTATGATGTTATGTGAAAAAATGTTAGATGATGGTGTATGAAAAATAATACAAGAGCGCTCCTTTCTAAATTCCTGTAAACTTGTTGAATCGTAAGAGAATAAATTTCTTATTCTCTTCGCATCATGAGTTTAGTTATATACTAATGTTAAAAACTTCACACTAATATGTGTTTTATTATTCACAACCAAAACTTTCATTTGATTTATAAATATTTTATGAGATCAATTAAAACTTTCATTTTATTCATGATATGTTTAATATAAATTTTAATAAAAATTATGATCTATAATAAACATTCATTATATTTATTAAAAGATTTGATTGAAACATAAAACATCCATATTAATCAATACATAGATTTATTAACATTATGCAAGAAATTATAACAATCTCCTACTATAATGACCCAAGTTTTACTTTCTTCAATCCGGCGACTCAACTTCAAGTATCGATATCTAATTTATTTTAACTTCAGTTTCACGGTATAGTTTGTTACATAATGAGAACTTAAACCAATAAATAAATAACTATTTATATAAAAATATATAAATGTAGTTATTTAGTGTACAAAATCCAACACACATTTTCGATAAAAACATATAATTATGGGTTTATAATGGTTTCATATACTCATAATATTACATGGAATTTGATAGAGATCTCATACTAATTCATATATACTTTCATTCATAGTTCCCCAAATAAAGGGATTACCCCTATTTATCGTTTAGGAAATAATGTGATACCTTTTGTTGTCGATTCGTTGGTGATAAAACGGTAACCACCTGTTAGTATATTTTTTATTCAAACGAAAAATATATGAATTTGCTACAAAGAATAGGTGTTATAATAATCGCGTCTATCTATCTATTTTTCAGCTGGTACCGCAACCTTAACCTCTTCGGAAAGAAACCGGTAACCGGGAAAACTTTTTATTCAACCCTAAGTATTTTTTATTCGAGTGAGACTGAAAACTAAGACCTAATCAATTTTAATTGTGTTGGGTACTTTAATACAAATTAAATCTAAACTTAGGTTATGCTGCTAATATGGTAAAATCAAAAAGTAAATATCAGTTCCGACAAATTAAAGTTAGGCTATAGTGCTAAGTTAGATAAGAAATTTTTTCAAGACACGTTACCTTAACACACAGTTAACAGATATTAGTTATTATATATATATATATATATATATATATTATATATATTATATATATATAATTAAAAAAACATAAGAACTTTTTACACATATTTAAACATATCTTATTTTTATATATCGGGAAAGTTATTATAAAACAGATTTTACATACAAAGTATACAAAATAATTATGTAAGAAAACACTGTTACTGGTGGAATTGTAAGCTAACTTGTACAATTAATCAAGCGGAGATGATATCATCACACAAAGTTGAAATTATCACGTACGAAGTATTCATGATTGATAATTTCATCTTTGTGTAATAATTTCGCACAAACGCAATCCTTGTGTGATTTTTCTTGCGAAATAGTTTTACCTTCACTTATACAAAAAACACATTCTGTATTCCAAACTTTTTTTTATATATTTACACATATGTAACAAATTTCTTATGTTTCTTACCATATTTAGAGTTCTAAAAAAACTCTTCCCCTAATTAATCCTAAGTGTTTTTTAAGCTGAAAAAACAACCTCTAAAAATAAATCAACATGTTCATTTTGTAATACATGAATCCACTCGATTTTGATAAATATAAATATCCGATGTCTTAGGCCAAAAGGCTAACTTATATGTGATTATGTGTTGATTACTTAAATCTTTTCCAAGTACTAGAAATGTTATATTTGAATGAAACAAGTAAGCAAAATATATACTAGTGAATTAACCTAATTATTAATGATACTAATAATATTTCCTATTAAAGCATTATTATTAATACTGATAATGATAGCAGTACTTATAATATTAATAATGATAACCCATGGACGTTATTACTAGTACTACAACTTATGATTTTACTGTGATTATTATTGTTAATTTAGTTATCATTAATAATGTTAATAGTTATGTTATGATTAATCTTATTGTTGCTATAGTGATTATTGCTAATAATAATATTTACATTATTACTAAATAATGAATTTAATATAATTAGTCTACGAAAGATTGTAAGTCTAACATATGTTATTCTATTGTTTTACAGAACAATGTATAGGGATTGAACTTAAAGGTCGGAAAATCAAAGATGACATTTTGAAGATTGTTCATGTGAGAACTTTGATCCGTGCGAGAAGCTAGTTCTCACGCGAGACAATTTTGGTTTAGTATATATACTTTGCACAGT
Source organism: Flaveria trinervia (assembly GCA_025506515.1). Lineage (NCBI taxonomy): Eukaryota > Viridiplantae > Streptophyta > Magnoliopsida > Asterales > Asteraceae > Flaveria > Flaveria trinervia. The sequence continues at coordinate 6,615,647 of CM046455.1, read as the reverse complement.
TCATTTTGCTTAGAATCCTTATATCGTACAAATAGTTCACTTGTATTCTTTAGCATAGAGCAATACTAGTGAAAGTTATTTACACGTAGCTTGTTTCTACTTGATATCTTACATATTATAATTCTAATCATGTTACCGTGTGTGATTTCATGCCACGTCTTCCACACGAGATCAATCACCGACCACATCACAATCTTTACAATTGGTATCGGAGCAAGGTGCTGCTCTAGATACACGGATTTTCATTTTGCTGTCACACCCCAACGTTGACGGCAAAATCGTCGAGATGTGAGGGTGAAGATTATTCATAGTCACACAACGCTATCATTTAAATAAAATATTATTATCATAAGTTTCAAATGTAAATTACAACCATAAGTTTCAAATAAGAAAACAAACATAACATAAGATGAATAATCCAAAACAACTTATTCAATTATATAGGTCCAAATCCTAGATGTGAGCAAACTTAAAAAGATAACTTCAAGCTTGAGCATTTCCTAAAAATATAAAAAATAAAGGTCAGCTATAAAAGTTGGTGAGTTTCTAAGATTTAATATACGTAAATATATCAAAACGTTTACAAGTAACAATTCATATAAAAGGTTTTAAGTTATGCAAGTTTATAGAACATATATAGCTACAATCAAACCTTGACCAAGATTAAGATTACAAGTTTATAACGATTAGCTAAGTATACTTGGTTCCCATGATGAAAAAGTCATACATCATCAACAGCCGGCAATACATCGGCTTTAGCACCAAATAGGCTTGTCAGACCCATAGATCTATGATGTTGCCAAGCTAGCAATAGTTAATGATTGTCAACATATAATGTATCTCATATAATACTCACAATAACACAAATAACCATAACCAAAATATAAATATGAATTGCAAGTGTGTTACAAGTATAAAACGTTGAGTCAGTGTCTCACCCTTCCTATGAGAGAATGTCTCATATTGTTGGGCAAGGATTTCTCTATTATTTGCCAAGACCTCATCTGTTCCTCCAAATTGTTCTTTCAAGGCATTGCAGAGGTCATGGGCAGTTTCATGATGCATTAGCCCAGAATAGATTTCATTAGGCAGTGCCATGGCTAGAATTCCATGGGCTTTTGCATCAATCTCAAACAACTTCTTATCCTCATCTGAGTATTGCTCCCTCCTCTTCGGAACCATTTGATTGGTTTCCGGGTTATTCACCATAGGCTTGTGTGGACCATGTACCACTGATGTCCAACAACCTGCGCTGTTAACAGACAGGTGATGGAGCATTCGTCATTGCCATATGTTATACTCATTCCTAACTAGCATTGGAGGCTTGGTTGAGGAACCAGTATTGTGAGGATCATTGGAAGGAGTAGTCATTTTGAGTCCAAATATAATTTAATTCAAGCTTTTAAACATTTTTATAAAGACCACAATAGACTCAATGAAAACCAAGAGAAAAACTCAGGATGAATGACCATAAAACACAGAAAATTCAATCTCTATAACCGTTTCTTGCAAAACACAAAAATGCTAATTCAGTATCTTGAATAGCAGTTTCAATGATCAATTATTAGATCGATCAATGATTAACTGCTCTGATACCATTTGACAGGATCAGTGATCACAAGTTTGATGTAATGGAGCGTAACACAGCGGAATAAGAACAAGAATTAAACAAATTGTAGCAAGAGTTTGATACTTGTATGCATTAAGAACAAATACGGTTATAACGAGAGAATATATTTTTGTAACAACGAATGTTTCAATAATATCGAATATTTCTGATCAAATCATCCATCTATTACATTAGGTGACACTCCTTATATAGAGTGCAATCGCTGCTGTTATCACGGGTAAGTGACAACTGGCAGATCTGTTACAAAATAACTAACTCTTAACAAACTACTGAAATGTTCACAACTACTAAGAACATATCAGAGTGTTAAGTACAAAATAAGAAACTACTGATAAGAAACTACTGAAACTACAACGACTGAAGAACAAGCTCTTCAGTCGTTTTACAAAACTACTGATAAATATAAAACTACTGATAAGCACAACAACTGAAGAAGTATTCTTCAGCTGTTGTGTCAAACTACTGAAAAGATAAAACATAAAACTACTGAAAAGATAAATCGTCACAACTACTGAAGAGGACCTCTTCGGCTGTTGTGACAACGTCTGATACTTTAGTCTTCAGCACTTGTGTCTTCAGACTTTGTTTTCAGCACTTGTGTCTTCAGACTTTGTCTTCAGCACTTGTGTTCAGACTTTGTAATCAGCTGTTGTCTTCAGCTGTTGTGGTCTTCAGTAGTTGTTATGACGTCTGTGGGACTTAAAGGTTTTTCTGATCCGGCTCATTGGTTCTTTTGGTCCAACAAACTCCCCCTAAACCAATGCAGCCAAAACCTTTAACTTTATTGAGGTCCCACTTATTGTTGGCAGAATGGTTGGTCTTTTTCCTTCTTGATCAGTTGAGAAGATGACCCATATAAGCACTGGCTGGAAATGAGTCTCTGATGATTTGGTTGGCAATGTATGGATGAGCTCTGTATTGGGGAATTGGACACTGAGATGTTCCCCCATCCATGAGACTCACTTCCCATGTATAAGCCTGTAGGATTCTCTGGTGTATGCTCTGAGAAACATAATTTGTTCTTCCATGGTCAGGTTCTCGGCTTCACCATCAAATAATCCTTCACGCCCATACAACTCTGAGATGTACTTGGCCTGTTTACCATTTTTGAGCTCAACTGTTGTAATCTGTCTGTATGCAACTCATCAGGATGAGTCCCTTCAAGTAACAGACTGAGCTCATTTTGTTTGAAGTTCTCAAGCCTCTTGTAGACTAACCCCTTTTTAATAATTCTGTTCTCTAACATCTTTTGGGGTGGTTGTTTAGTCTCATAGGCCTTCTTGAAATCTTCTACAATCTCCCAAGGTGATACTACAAGGACCACTGTGATCTCTTCATCTACAATCCTTTTTACTTGGCCCTTGTATCTCGAAGGAATGTCTTTCTTTACAATCCTGTGAGCCACCCTAGGATCAGACCACACTCTCACCTTTTCCTTCTGATATTGAAATGTGTTGGCAAGGGTGTACAACCTCAGAGCTTCTTTCTTCATACTTATTATTGATGACGAAGCAGCATAAGTTTTGTCGATGCTTTTCAGCATTTCATCATCATGAAGCTTTTGCTACTGTTCTTCTTCAATCTTTACTCTTATAGCTTCCATCTGTGAGGTGGGAGTGATGGGCATGGGTTTGGCTTTAGCCAATGTTAGGACTGCAGACAGAGGCACCTATCTTCTTCCACATCATCCTTTTGTTCTTCTTCTTCTAGCCTCAACACCCTTCTCTTCTTCTTCTTAGGTGCATCATCGGCTATTGGTTTAGATGGTAAGGGAGTTGGTTTTGTGGGTTGTGGTTGTGGTTGTTTTGGAGAGGGAATGTTGACAGGCTGAGTTAGCATTTTGGAGGTGAGTGTTGCTTTTGTATTTGGCTAGCTCAGTCCTGCTCCCTACTCCTGCTTCATTCAAAGCTTCGACTACTAACCCCTTAGTGTATGCCTCAGACGAACAGATCTTAGAGGTTATGGCCAAGATGTTGTCCCTGGTCCATGATTTTACTTTGATCAATGATCTCCCAAGGTATTTGTTGATGAATCTCATCATGATCTCAAGTCTCTCTCTATCCATAGTGCTGTAGCTGGCCCATCTTTGTTGGATCTCATCGATCTCTAATCTTCTTATTTCAGAATCCAGCTTTTCAGTGTCGAAACCTTGCCTAAACAGCTGATCAATGATATTGTCCATTGATCTGCTGTGTTCAGCATCAGCCTCTTTAACCATTTCGTTCAAGTTCTTCTCTTTCTCAGCACTCTTCTTTCTTGTATGTGACATGAAAATTTTTGACTTTCATGTACTTTTTCAATTTCAGCTCCCTTCTCAATCACATTCTCCTTCTCTTTTTCGGCCTCATACACACAATCCTTCTCTTTTCCACCTCTTTATCTTTCTCTTTCTCTCTCTCTCCTTCTCCATCCTCTTTCTTTTAGCTTTCACTGCTGAACTCTCCCCCTTTTTGGGTGCATTGGTTGCAAGGGATTGAGTAGCAGAAAGTTGTTGACGCAGTACATCCTCCACCAGAGGTTGTAAGACAGTAGAAAGTCTCTCATCAACAGTTTTAATAACAAATTCGGTTAACTGTGGTGTGATGAGAGATAGGGGATTTGAGGGATAGCATCCATTTGCTCAGGGGGGTTTTGGTCCTGAGAAATGATGCGAGAAACAAAGGCAGGTGGCTGAGAATTTTGTAGTGGCTGTGTGTTTAAGGGACTTCAGAGGAGGTGCCATCTGTTGGGTTAATGTGGTGGCAGATGGTCTTTCTCCTTGAGAGAGTTGGTCAAGTAGTTTTTGCAGCCTACTGACTTCCTCCTCTAGGATTGTGTTCTGGGCAAGAACATCATAAAAGAAGCCCAGGTCATCATCAGCAGATGCTGAATCACCGATCTCCTGCTTGTAGCAGGATGTACATGCACCGGTGTAGACCAGTTGTAGCATGTGCCCCTTTGTCTTGGAACTGGGGACTTCCAGCCTCAGGACTTTGTCCTTCATCAGCTGTTGCCTCTGGTGAGGTCTTAGGAATGTTACCAGCCTTAGTCTGATCATATGCTGATTCAGAAGAGGTGGCAGCCTCACCAGATGTTCTAGTCTCCATATCCACACCAGGAGATAGAACATTTAAACCCCGGTGCTGTGGGTTGTCAGAAGCATGGTGATCCCAGTCCTCAATAGCTGTGGTTCTCCCCTTTGTTGGTGGTTGTTGGGGAGGAGGAGAGGCATGCAGCTGAGTCAGCACATTTGCAATGATAAGGGTGGGACTTTGGGGGGCGGTTGCATGGGGAGATGGGGTAAAAGCAGTGTGCATCTGGGGAGAATGGTGCTCTTCAATGGCAATCTCCTCAAATGAGGAAGATCCCAGATTTGTGGGTACCCCTTCTGTGGTTGCTGCAGGGTCCTTTTGAGAGGAATCCTGAGCGGCTGTGGCTGAGAGAGTCCTTATATCCACTAGGGGGTTATAACCAGTGGATATAGCCTGTGTTTGTGTTGCAGGGGCATCCTCAGGGGACTCATTTCCCTGAGTAGCCTTTTTGGTTTCTTTTTAGTGGGTTTGGTGGGGACTTTTTATTTGGAGGTGGTGGCTGTGGGTTCCAGCTGCGTGGGTTTGCGCAGCTTGGCAGCCATTTTGAGTGATTGGTCAGAGTTGTGCCGGGAGTATACTTCAGGCAATACAGCCATAGCAGGGACTCCCAGGTCAACGAGTCCCTCAGCTTGAAGCTGGTTTTCAATTATGGCCATTATGAACCGAGGATATAATATCCAACGGTTAGCAGTTTGTTTTTGAGCCATATCCTTGAGCTCTAAAAATAGTAGTTCCGAAAAATTTAAAGGTTGTTGCTCAAGGATGAAGTACATTACCTGTTGCCACCTTGTGGACATTTGATCCCATGATGAGGTCTTGGAGGCAAGGCATACATTTACCATATGATATATGAGACGTTCGGCATCTGGGAAATGTTTCTTCAGTAATGTAGATGCACTTAAGTCACCCTGGTATCCATGGTGGGCAAATGATTGATCTGTTGTGCCCTTTGGATAACCAGTTGGGAAAGTGGCATCATCCAGATTCAGGGTTTGACGAAGAGTGTCTGGAGTGATGACCACTTTTTGGCCATGGACAAACGATTGAAGAGACTTTGTGTCGTTCTCCTCACCGACTAAAGTAACGTTTGTCCAGAAGTGGTTAAGGGATGCGGCATATATGGTGGGATTTACCAGAAACGCCGTTTTGTAGGGTGATTGAACCATTAAATCAATGGCGTTGTGAAACTTGGTCCAGTATGGCGATTTGGTGAGATGTGCGACACAGTTGTGTCGTGGTTTTAATTGCATGGTCGCCATTGATGAAGAGAGGGTAGAGAGTTTTTGAACGTTAGGTTTGAGAGAAGAAGATAAAAACTCTGAAGGTGGGATAAGGTATTTAAAGGGTCGGGATAGAAAACGACTGAGGGTTTTGGTGTGAGTCATCAGTTGTTGAAACTACTGAGGACATGGTATTAACCGTCAGACGTTGAAACAGCTGAGGTCTCGGTTTTAGTCATCAGTAGTTATAAAACTACTGAAGATAGTTTTGACTTCAGGTGATGAAACAACTGAAGACGTTGTATCAGTCATCAGTAGTTGTGAAACTACTGAAGACAGTGGTTTTGTCAGCAGTTGTAAACAGCTGAAGACTTGGTGTTAGTCTTCAGTAGTTGTAAACTACTAAGGGTATGATTTTGGCTTCAGTTGTTTTGAAACAGCAGTTGTAGAAACAACTGAAGAGAAATTACTCGTCAGCTGTTTTCGTCAATTCTTAGCTTTTCAGCTGTTTCATACTGTCCTCAACACTTACTCATCAGACTTTGCATCTGCTTTTCAGGTGTTTCATAGGATGTCAGTACTTATCTGTTTGTATTGATTTCAGTAGTTGTAACTACATCAGTAGTTGTAACTACATCAGTAGTTTAGAACAGATAAAGTACTTCAGTACTTGTGAGGCATTTAGCCATCAGTAGTTATAAAAACTGAAAGAACTCATCAGCACTTATATATGACATGGTTACCAATGATCACCAGTACTTATTACTGAGATCATCAGTAGTTGTCACTTATTCTAGCTGCAGCATACCAAGCCTTAACACCAGGTTGTGGAAAGTTGAACTATCCAAAGGCTAGTAAAAATGTCTGCAAGCTCATCAGCACTAGGCACAAACATGGGATTAATTAGACCCTTTTCAAAACAATCTCTTATAAAATAATGTCTAATTTCTATATGTTTGGTCCTAGAGTGCTGGACTGGATTTTTGACAATGCAAAGAGCTGAAGCACTATCCATTAATAACGGAGTCTTAGTCTCTGTAATGCCATAGTCCAAAAGTTGATTCTGAAGCCAGAGTACTTGGGATGTACAACTTGCAGAAGCAATGTACTCGGCTTCAGCAGTGGATGTAGCAACAGATGTTTGTTTCTTACTCTGCCAAGAAATCAAACAGTTGCCTAGGAATTGACATCCACCAGAGGTTGATTTCCTGGTCAACTTACACCCTGCATCGTCACTATTAGAGAAAGCAACTAATTTACAAGAGTGCCCAGTGGAATACCATAAACCTAGAGATTGTGTACCTTGCAAATATCTAAAGATCCTCTTGACTGTAATAAGATGAGACTCTTTAGGTGCAACCTGAAATCTAGCACAAACACATGTAGCAAACATAATATATGGTCTAGAAGCTGTTAAATACATCAAGGACCCAATCATACATCTGTAAAGTGTTTCATCAACCACTTTACCTTTCTGATCTGTATCCAGTTATGTGGTGCTGCACATGGGGGTAGAACAGGGCTTACAGTTTTGTAAATCAAAGTTTTCCAAAAGATCTTTTGTGTATTTGGACTGATGAATGAAAATTCCATCAGCCTTTTGCTTGATTTGCAAACCCAGAAAGAACTGTAATTCTCCCATGGCACTCATTTCAAACTTCTATTGCATCAACTTTGTAAAGGCATCACACAACTGAGGATTAGAGGATGCAAAAATAATGTCATCAACATAAATTTGAACAAGTAGATTATGCTGCCCAGCTTTCTTAATGAATAAAGTCTTATCAATGGAGCCTCTAGTGAAATCATTTTCCAGAAGAAAGTTTGATAATGTCTCATACCAGGCTCTAGGAGCTTGTTTCAACCCATAAAGAGCCTTATCAAGCTTATACACCCAATTAGGATGTTTATTGTCCTCAAAGCCTGGTGGTTGACATACATAAACCTCTTCTTAATTTTCCCATACAAAAATGCACTTTTGACATCCATTTGAAAAACTTTAAGTTTTTGATAAGCAGCATAAGCTAAAAACAATCGAATTGCTTCCAGTCTGGCTACAGGGGCAAAGGTTTCATCATAATCAATACCTTCTTCTTGTGCAAACCCCTGAACAACCAGTCTGGCCTTGTTCTTAACAATAAGCCCATTTTCATCAGTTTTGTTCCTAAACACCCATTTAGTGCCTATTGCACACTTACCTGGAGGTAGAGGAACCAGTTCCCACACTTGCTGTTTCTTGAACTGAAGAAGCTCAAGCTGCATGGAATCAACCCATCCATTGTCCTTTAAAGCAATGTGATAATTCTTTGGCTCTTGCTGACTGATGAAGAGAGCATAGAAGTAGAAATTTGACCATTGACTTCTTGTTGATACGCCAGCAGTGATATCACCAATGATTTGAGACATAGGGTGATTCTTCAGATCTTGATACACAATGAGATCTGTGAAAGTGTTTGCAGCAGGTTCAGCAGCAACAGATGGTGATGGTGAATCATTTCCTTGAAACCAATAAGTGGATGGTAATTCAAAGGAGGTTGAATTTGAAGAAATCTCATCAGCATTTGTTGTGGATGGTGCTACTGGAGCTACAGGAACATCAGGTCTAGCTGAATCAGGCAGTTGATCACTAAACCTGAAGAGGTGAGTACTCCTATCATCATCATCATCAGCACCAGCAGTACCACCAGGTGGTGAACTGTTGACAGGAGCAACAACAGGAGTTTGATAGGAACATATTGCAGTATGTCCAAATCAAATAGCTCCACAGGGCTTTGTGGAATCTTGTCCTTAGGAGATTCATTAAACTTAACATGTAGAGTCTCTCAACCATCTTTGTTCTGCAGTTGAAGACTCTGTATGCTTTGCAAGTTGATGAATAACCAACAAAGTACCCTGCATCCACCTTAGGATCAAATTTTTGGAGTTGATCCCATGTGTTGAGAATGAAACAAGGACACCCAAATGCTCTGCAGAATGAAATTAGAGGGGCCAAATGATGAAGAACTTCATATGGAGTCTTCATCAACCTCTGATTTACTAGAACTCTATTCTGTACATAGCAAGCTGTATTGACAGCTTCAGCCCAAAAAGTCATTGGCAGTCCAGAATCAGCCAACATGGACCTTGCAGCTTCAATAAGGGTCCTGTTCTTTCTCTCCACTACTCCATATTGCTCAGGAGTTCTTGGGATGCTATACTGCCTCTTGATTCCCTTTGATAAGTAAACTCATCAAGTGTGTGGTTTCTAAATTCAGTACCATTATCACTCCTCACACACTTAACTGGTAGGGAATACTGCTTCTCAACGTGTAACACAAAGTTCATAATGGACTGTGCAGCCTCATCCTTTGAATGCAAGAAGAAAGTCCATACAAATCTGGAGTAATCATCCACAATTAACAAACAGTATTTCTTCTTAGCCATACTCATCACTTTTACAGGACCAAAGAGATCCATGTGAAAAAGCTGTAAGCAGGCAGTGGACTTAGGTTCTTCTATGGAGGGAAATGAAGCTTTATGCTATTTTCCTTTTAGACAAACAGTGCAGTTATCTTCACACTTGAACTCCTTCATTGGCATTCCCCTTACTAAACCATGGTTTATCAGCTGATTCATGTTTTTGAGATTAACTTGACCCAGCCTTCTATGCCATAGAATAGATTCTTGGGGGGAAGCCTTGGAAAATAGGCAAGGATGGCCTTTGAGATCTATTTTCTTGGAAAGATATAAGGCATACACTCTTCCTGTCCTGTTGGCCTTTAGGAGAGTGTGTTCATCCAACACCTTATCAATCAAATTTAGAACTTTGGATGACAGAATCCGACAGTTCTGACTGGTGAAAAGAGCAACATGGCCTTTGTCACACATTTGACTGACACTCAAGAGGTTGTACTTGAGATTTTCCACATGGTTAACATCATCAAACTTTATTTCCCCATTGGAAACAAAGCCTTTGCCAATGATGTAACCTTTTGCATCATTGCCAAATGACACAAACCCCTTCCTTCCTTGAGAGTAGTCATTAAGAAGTGATCTGTTTCCTGTCATATGCATGGATCCTCCACTGTCTACATACCAGATGCCTCTGAGGTATGTTGAAGAACCCTGCAAGATACAACAAATTAGTTAGATTTTGAGACCCAAACCTTTTTGGTCTTGGGCCTGTTCTCATCAACAGATGGTAAACTAACATGTTTGTTGAAACAACAGCCTGAGAGGAAGAAGCGGGTGAAGAAAAGGAATCCTTTGGCTTGGACCTCCTTTTCTGTGGTTTCAACATAGGAACATCTAATTGGTTAACTCTTCCCAATAGATGTTGAACCATCATAAGCAGCTGTGTCTGATTTTGGGATAAGGCTTTCAGCTCTTCAGACACATTGGCATTGGAGTTTGATAAGTTCCTATGTTGCACCTTCTTCTTTTAAGCAATCTCAGCTGTTACCTGTTTAACCCCTTCCTTTTTGGATTTCTGTTTGGACTTGAGGGTTACAGGATTTGATGTTGCTGGTACAAATGTGGCTCCAAACTCAGTTTTCATTTTAGCCATTTTCTCTTGAATTTCTTCTTTATGTTTGAGTTTGGATCCCCTATTGTACCAACAATCATCTGTAAGATGATTAAACAAACCACACACTTCACATGGTTTCTTCTTCATCTTATGGTGATCATCAACTAAAGAGGATGAAACTACTGAAGACTTGCTCTTCAGTACTTTAGAAGCATTATTTGCTTTCTTGACTTCCTCTTTAGTAGTCTTCAAACTCTTTCTACTGACAGTTTTCTTCTCTTCAGTGCTGTCATTAGTTGGAGTTTGAACTTCAGGTGTTAAATCTTGCTCTTCAGTCCTTTCAGGACTTTCAGAAATAACTCCTGAGTTGTTCATCTCTTTTATCATGTGAGTGTCAGCAGTAGAACCATTAATATCAGCTGATGGGTTCTGAGAAGGCTTAGTGTTGACTTGAACTTTTGATGATGCTCTATCAAAAGGTGAATCACATGATGAGGTGGATTGGTTATTGCTTTCTCCATCAGATTTCACTTCTGCTCTTGAAGCAAAATCTGTAGGAGGAGCAGTGTGATTGTAACCAATACCAAACTTCACATTGGAAGCAGATTGCTTACTAAGAAGCATTTCGAAACCTTTGCATGATTGTACCCATCGATCACACTCTACATGGGTGACTGCAAGGGTTTCTTTTAGATTTCTCTGGTCATCCAGAATAACCTCTAGCTTAGCCTTTTCATCATTTAGTTGGCATTTAAGCTTATAAATCTCATCATTTTTACAATTAAGAGCAGACTCAAACTCAGCTTTTCTTTTGGAAATGATTTTCTCAAGCTCAAGTTTTTGATTTATTAATGCTACATTTGTGTCTCTAATTAAGACAAAGGCAGCAATACATAATTCAGAACATAACTTGGCTTTAGCCTCTGAAGATACCTGAGTTACCTGTGAAGATGATGCATTTGAGCAGGAACCCTCAGTAGACTCCAGGGCCATGAGAGCCAGATTCCAAAAGGACTGTCACCACCATGTTGACCAGCACCTGTGAACAGTTGTTCATGACCAGACATGTCATCCGGTAAACTGCTCCAGTCAACAACTCCAGGGGTGAAGAAGCTGTGTTGTTGAGGTTGAGGAGGTTGATGAGATTGAGATGGTTGAGGTTCTGGTAGTGCATGAGGTTGTGGTACTATAGGAACTTGAACTTGATTTGACTGTGGCATGTAATAACAAGGGTAAGGATATGGCATTTGACCCTGAGGAACAAAATATGCAGGAGATTATGGTTGAGAATGATGACTAGAATTTACAGGATGTCGCCCTCTGTGTTGTTGACTATTTCCAGGGAAAGTCACAAAAGGTGCAGAGGAATTAGATCCAGATGATCTGCATTCTCTAGCAAAGTGTCCAAGCCTGTGGCATTTGTGACACTTCAACTTACTCTTGTCAAAACCAACTTTGGTTTTGCCAGAGAGTCCTGGGAACTTTCTTCCAGTTCTTTTGTAGAACTTCTGAGATCTGATATTTATCAAGGCCATTTGGCTCAAAATGTCCATCTCTTCTAAGTCATCATTAGCAATCCCCTTGCGATCATCCATGATGAAGCATAGATTGTCATTATTACATCCAGTAAACTGACTATCAACACTCACAAATGCAGAATCAGAAGTGTTTGAAGAGAAGTCAATATGCTCATCATACTGGCATTCAGATGAAACATATTCTAACTCATGACCAACCAAGGCAGTGTTACCTGGTACAAAGTCTTCAGTGAGCTTTCCAGATGAAGACAGTTTTCGTTTCTGTTCTATCTCTCTCTCAAATGTGAGCAATTTCCCATGGAGTTGGGTGAGAGATAGTTTGTCCAAATTTGCATTGGAGCGTAGGACAATAGTGTATGTGTCCCATCTCTCAGGCAGTGATCTGAGAAATCTGTTATTCATCTGGCTATTGGTGTACTCATGTTTGACCATTTTTAATTCAGATATCAAACAAGAGAACCGCTCGAACTGAGAGTATGGCCTGATCCTAGGGTGGCTCACAGGATTGTAAAGAAAGACATTCCTTCGAGATACAAGGGCCAAGTAAAAGGATCGTAGATGAAGAGATCACAGTGGTCCTTGTAGTATCACCCTGGGAGATTGTAGAAGATTTCAAGAAGGCCTATGAGACTAAACAACCACCCCAAAAGATGTTAGAGATAGAGTTATTAAAAAGGGGTTAGTCTACAAGAGGCTTGAGAACTTCAAACAAAATGAGCTCAGTCTGTTACTTGAAGGGACTCATCCTGATGAGTTGCATACAGACAGATTACAACAGCTGAGCTCAAAAATGGCAAACAGGCCAAGTACATCTCAGAGCTGTATGGGCGTGAAGGATTGTTTGATGGTGAAGCTGAGAACCTGACCATGGAAGAACAAATTATGTTTCTCAGAGCATACACCAGAGAATCCTACAGGCTTATACATGGGAAGTGAGTCTCATGGATGGGGGAACAGCTCAGTGTCCAATTCCCCAATACAGAGCTCCCATCCATACATTGCCAACCAAATCATCAGAGACTCATTTCCAGGCCAGTGCTTATATGGGTCATCTTCTCAACTGATCAAGAAGGAAAAAGACCAACCATTCTGCCAACAATAGGTGGGACCTCAATAAAGTTAAAGGTTTTGGCTGCATTGGTTCAGGGGGAGTTTGTTGGACCAAAAGAACCAATGAGCCGGATCAGAAAAACATTTAAGTCCCACAGACGTCACAACAACTACTGAAGACCACAACAGCTGAAGACAACAACTGATTACAAAGTCTGAAGACAAGTGCTGAAGACAAAGTCTGAAGACAAGTGCTGAAGAAAAAGTCTGAAGACAACAGCTGATTACAAAGTCTGAAGACAAGTGCTGAAGACAAAGTCTGAAGACAAGTGCTGAAGACAAAGTCTGAAGACAACAGCTGATTACAAAGTCTGAAGACAGGTGCTGAAGACAAAGTCTGAAGACAGGTGCTGAAGACAAAGTCTGAAGACAGGTGCTGAAGACAAAGTCTGAAGACAAGTGCTGAAGACAAAGTCTGAAGACAAGTGCTGAAGACAAAGTCTGAAGACAAGTGCAGAAGAAAAAGTCTGAAGACAAGTGCTGAAGACAAAGTCTGAAGACAAGTGCTGAAGACAAAGTCTGAAGACACAAGTGCTGAAGACAAAGTCTGAAGACACAAGTGCTGAAGACCAAAGTATCAGACGTTGTCACAACAGCTGAAGAGGTCTTCTTCAGTAGTTGTGACGGTTTACCTTTCAGTAGTTTTATGTTTTATCTATTCAGTAGTTTGACACAACAGCTGAAGAATACTTCTTCAGTTGTTGTGCTCATCAGTAGTTTTATGTTTTTCAGTAGTTTTGTAAAACGACTGAAGAGCTTGTTCTTCAATCGTTGTAGTTTCAGTAGTTTCTTATCAGTAGTTTCATATTTTGTATTTAACACTCTGATATGTTCTCAATAGTTGTGAACATTTTAGTAGTTTGTTAAGAGTTAGTTATTTTTGTAATAGATCTGCCAGTTGTCACTTTTCCGTGATAACAGCAGCGATTGCACTCTATATAAGGAGTGTCAACCTATTGTAATAAGTAGAATGATTTGATCAGAAATATTCGATATTATAGAAACATTCCTTGTTACAAAAACATATTCTCTCGTTATAACCGTATTTGTTCTTAATGCATACGAGTATCAAATTCTTGCTACAATTTGTCTAATTCTTGTTCTTATTCCGTTGCGTTACGCTCTAATACATCAAACTTGTGATCACTGATCCTGACATGCATGATTGAATGTGATTCTTGAATGCTCATAGGTTGTTCATGTTTAGAATAGCCACATTAAGCTTTGAACAGATGGATTTGATAATTGGGTTGAAAACATACTGGAAACATGTTGAATAGAAGGTCCATGCGCCTAGATAAGGCTCATGCGCCCGAAAATGCCTTAGAAAAGAATTAAGTGTAATCCATGCGCCTAAATAGTAGCCCATGTGCCTAAGATTACCTTAGAAATGTTTTACAGCTCATGCGCCAAGAAATGTTAGCGGACGACTAAGTGTAGGGCCATGCGCCCCAATAGTGCCCATGCGCCCAAGTGGCTCATGCGCCTAAGTGTCCATGCGTCTGAATTACCCAAGCGTCTAAGTGTTCATGCGCACAAATAGTGGCCATGCGCCTGAATAGTTCATACGCCTAAAGTGAAAAATGCTTAAGTGTTGGCTGATGCGCCTACATAGTGATGAAACGCCCGAACATGACTCATGCTCCCAAATAGTTCCCATACGCCTAAGCACTTAGAAATCTTTACAGAATTTTTTCTGGTGCTTTAGGGTTTTGACCGAGGTTGACTAAGGCTTATTAATGATGATATTTCATGCATGATATGATTACTTATGATTGTTCCTTATTATTGTTATTGCTATTATTATTATACTTATAGTATGTGACTTTACGTGGTATGTTATTATCGTAACGTAAAGTATATCGTAATAATAAAGTGAAAGAGCAATAAAGAAAAGAAGAGGAACATTAATTAAAATGTTAACAAGTCTTGCATGCTTACAGGAGGTACACGACCATGTTGTCGTTAGCTCAACTGTGTTGCGGGTTAGCTACCTTATTATGCACATAGGGTCAATCAATTGATATTGGAAGGACCTTTGTAGTGTGCCCTGGGTGATTGGGTTGGCCTTGTATATAGTACACAGAATCCTTTTGAGGGATACAATTGACCCTTTCGGGGGATATAGTTGACCCTTTCGAGAGATACAGTTTACCCTTTCGAGGGATACAGTTGACCCTTTCGAGGGATATAGATGGCCCATCACCCGTTTTCCGTCGCGCATATAGTTGGGGTATTGCTCACTGGTCCATACAGAAAGTGAAACATAACGATAAAAGTGTACAGAACAAACAAGGCATACAGTAAAGAGAACGAACATATTTATTCATATAGTTGATGTGGGCTCGCATATACAGTACAGAGTTGTATTTTACAGAGAAGAGTATCTTCATATACAACATATAAAAAGTATTTTATTACTTTATAAACTAGAGCTCACTCAGCAACATGGACTTTTATACATTTTGAATTGGTAGGTAGTTATTGCTGAGGATGACATGAGGGTGAAGCTACTCGGTAGGGAAATACTGACCTCCATTCGTATTCTATGTTGTTGTTGTTTTGTAATGCGTTAAAACAATTCTTTTGTAAACTGTTAATGATGATGTATTGCTTAACAACAGTGTTTTAAATGAAATGAATGGTTTTTGATAAATCATTTCCGCTGCTAAAGTTTGTATAATTATAATGTATAGTGTTTTCATTGCTGTGATTGATGAACTATGAGGTTTCCGGGAGCGGGGCCTTACAAGTTGGTATCATAGCCAAAGTTTAAGAGAATTGGGTTAAAATAAACTTTTAAAACCTAAACTTAAACTGAAAATGGGACAAATGGAGGGATGTCAGCCCGAGTAGCTACGTGCCACCAGGTATGTCTTTTCCTAATGTTAACCGGTATTATGTGCGCATGCTATTTGATTATGTGCTCTTAGTAGATTTAGATATTGATTAACTCAGGATAGGTGATGCTTGGGGTGTGAAGAGTAAAGTAAGTGTCTAATCACAACTGGCCACTGTAATTAGGGACTTACTATACTTGACATAAACTGAGTATTACCTTGAATGACCGTGTTAGTGTTTGAATCTTATAGTGTGCTTTTAGAGGATGGCTAGCGGTAGATCTTCAAAGGCCTCTCGTGGTGGAGGTCACGGTGCTGCTTCGCGACCCAAGAGAGGGAGACCCAGAGTCAAGAAAGTGGTTCATGAAGAACCAGAGACCCCTTATCCGGAGGGTGGCGACGAGAGCGCCAATCTAAGAGCCTCAGTAAAGGAGGCTGTGGTGGAAGAGGTTCAACAGGTCATGCAGATGATTCTACCGTCTGTGGTGACCGATGTGATCAAGGCCGTAAGGGATGGGGAAAGAAAGGAAAGAAACCCGTCCTCGGGAGGACGAGATCTACCAGAGCCGGAAACGGTTCTCTTTGATGATGAGGAGGAGGAAGAAGACGAGCCTGCGCCGGAGGCAACCCGAGGCTGTATTTATGGGGCATTTATGAGATGCAAGCCCCCTACTTTCGATGGAAACGGCACTGCGGCAGCTGCTCACCGGTGGTAAGGGAGATGGAGGCTGTCCTCGATATCAGTGAGTGTCGTGAGGATTAGAAGGTGAAATTGGCTACCCACTCTTTTGTGGACTCGGCGTTGTGTGGGTGGGACAACATTGTCCAAGCCGAGGGTAGCAGGGCCATTGGAAGAATTAGATGGCCTGAACTGAAGAAGCTAGTGATCGAGGAATTCTGTCCTCACAAAGAGGTAGACAAGGTAGAAAGAAACTTCCTGTAGCTGGAGGCGGGAGCAATGACACACCAGCAGTACACCACCAAATTCAATGAAATGGCGCGGTTGGTGCCCGATCAAGTGACACCACTGTCATGAAAGATTAAAAGATGCATCCAGGGGCTGCCGGCGGATATCCGTAGGTATGTGATTGCCGCCCGGCCGAGCACTTTCAGGTCGGCAGTTGACTTGGCTGGCAGATTATATGATGAGCGCGAGGTGGTGGTGGCTGAGGTGGATAAGAAGGATGGTGGTAGTCGGAACTGGAATGGGAAACTGTTTGGACGTGGTAGAACTGATCCAAACAAGAAGGTGGCAAAGGTGGGTGATCGATGTGTGGTCACATTTGGATCAGGGCTGAGGAGGTGTGACAAATGTGGAAGGGAGCATACTGGTGAGTGCAGAATGGGGATGAACGTATGCTTCAGGTGTGGTCAGCCTGGCCACATCATTAGAGACTGTAAGAAGCCGAAGGCAGAAAGCTCTGGGGCAGAGAAGAAGAAGCCGGAGGAAGGATGGCAGAGGGCAGGTTCTAGAGCTTACACCATGACCCGGGAGGAAGCCAGAGCTGATCCCGATGTTGTGTCAGGTTAACCAAACTTGTGCCTCTATATTGTTTGATTCTAGTGCTAGTAGGAGTTTTATTTCTACTACCTTGTATGCTAAGTTTCCTGTTATCAGTAGAAAGGTCAGTGCACCATTTGATGTAGAAACTGCTATCGGTAAGTCCACTAGAATTACTGATGTGATAGAGGACTGTGCCATAGAACTAGAAGGCCATAGGTTTGCTGCTAGGTTACACGTGATACCCCTAGGTGGATTTGATATAGTACTAGGGATGGACCGGCTAGCAACCTATGAAGCAAATATTGTGTGTCGCAAGAATATGATTCGATTAGTTGCGTCTGATGGGAGTTTGGTTACGATTTATGGAGATCGCGTCACGACGATCCCGAAAGTGATTTCGATGGCGGTGGCGGCAAAGTGCATGAGGCATGGATGTAGTGCCTACTTGACCTACGTAAAGGATTTGGACGCGCCAACACCGTAGCTATCTGATGTACCAGTTGTGTGTGACTTTCCGGATGTATTCCTGGAAGACTTACCCAGCGTGCCACCGGATCGCGAGATTGAGTTCCAAATTGACTTGATACCCGGTGCTCAACCCGTGCCAAAGCACCGTATTGATTAGCTCCCACAGAAATGAAAGAACTCATGGAACAGTTGCAAGAGCTGCTCGATAAGGGGTTCATTAGACCGAGTATCTCTCCCTGGGGTGCTCCGGTCCCGTTTGTGAAGAAGAAAGACGGTAGTATGAGGATGTGTATTGACTACCGAGAGCTGAACAAGTTAACAGTAAAGAACCGATACCCCCTACCAAGAATAGATGATATGTTTGATTAGCTCCAAGGTGCCAGTTGGTTTTCAAGGATAGATCTTTAATCTGGTTACCATTAGCTGAAGGTGAAGGAGCAGGATATCCCTAAAACAGCTTTTCACACGTGCTACAGTCACTATGAATTCCTTGTTATGTCATTTGGTTTGACCAATGCGCCAGCTGCTTTTATGGACTTGATGAATCGAGTGTGTCGGCCAATGTTAGATAAATCAGTGATTGTGTTTATTGATGATATCCTAATTTATTCAAAGAGCAAGGAGGAGCATGCCGATCACATTCAGGAGGTGTTAGAGACCTTAAGAAGGGAGAACTTGTATGCCAAATTCTCCAAATGCGTGTTCTGGTTACACGAAGTTCAATTCTTAGGTCACGTGATAAATCCAGAGGGGATTATGGTAGACCCTGCTAAGGTGGAGGCTGTGATGCAATGGAAGTATCCACGGACACCATCCGAGATTCGTAGTTTCTTGGAGTTGGCGGGGTATTATCGAAGGTTCATTCAGGACTTTTCCAAGATCTCATCTCTATTGAACAAGTTGACCTGAAAGGATGTAAAGTTTACGTGGGGTCAAGCTCAAGAACAGGCGTTCGAGGAGTTAAAGGTAAGGTTGACTCAAGCTCCTGTCTTGTCGTTACCCAAAGGAAGCGAGGATTTGGTAGTATACTCAGATGCTTCTTACTCGGGTTTGGGGTGTGTATTAATGCAGAGAGGGAAGGTTATAGCCTATGCATCCCGAAAGTTGAATGTTCATGAGGTCAACTACCCTACTCATGACTTGGAGCTAGCGGCCGTGGTATTTGCACTAAAGATTTGGAGGCACTATCTGTACGGGACAATGTGCACCATTTTCACTGACCACAAGAGCTTGAAGTACTTCTTCGAGCAAAAAGATCTGAACATGAGGCAGAGGAGATGGTTGGAGCTTATAAAGGATTATGATTGCGAGATCCATTACCATCCAGGCAAAGGCAACGTGGTGGCCGATGCTCTTAGCCAGAAGGAGAGGCTCGAGCCAATTCAGGTGAAAGCATACCAACTGATCATGACCTCTGATGTAATGACGCAAGCCAAGGAGTTTCAGGATGAGGCATTAAAAGAAGATCATCTAAACTCTAAAAGAATGAGAGGTCTGGTTTGAGAATGGGTGAGAACACGCTTGGTGTTAAAACTCGAGTTAGACGGGTGTGGATTGCTTGTTTCGGGAATCTACGTGTGCGGATTTTGGATGAAGCTCACAAGACTCGATACTCCATTCATCCTGGTGCCACAAAGATGTATCAAGACATGAAGAAAGATTATTGGTGGCTGGGTATGAAACGTGATGTGGCAGAGTATGTGAGTAAGTGCCTTACTTGCTTGCAAGTGAAGGCAGAACATTAGAAGCCGTATGGGAAGGTTTGAATTTGATGTTAGAATAAACCCGATAAAGCTCCGGTTCACACGTGATGAACGGGAAGGTTTGAATTTGATGTTAGAATAAACTTTTCTAGCAATTGAAGTTACAACGAGTGAAAAGGGTTCTTTTGGACCGATTTTCACTGTTTATATAGCTTCCATTTGTTCGATTATACCTATAATAATATCAAGCTATGTTGCTAACACTATAATTTCAATTCGATTGGTTAACGGTTGCTTCAAATGAAATTAATTGTTTCACTGAATGCTAAATGATTATATATACATTTCTTTTCAGTTAATTCGATTATTAACAGGATTTGAGAGTTGAAACAGTTGGAGTTTGATTGGAAGTTCGGTTTCAGATGCCTCATTAGTGAAATAAGTGTTTTTGTTAGATTATTTATGTTTACAAGTTCGATTCATGTTCTAGCATCGAAAGGAACGACCTGATTTAGGTGTTTTAGTCGAAAAAATGAGAAATTTTGAGATTCTCGGCGCCGCCAAAGTTACACCAGCTGACAAACGGAAAGTCAGGCAAAAAGGGAGGTGGGTTTTGTGTTTAAATTTTTTGCACCTTTGGTCCTTATGGTTTAAATGTTAACATTTTATACTAGAACTTTCTTTTCCCAAATTTTTTAAAATATCACAACACCCCTTTGAACTTATTGAAATTCAAGTTTTAAATATTTTAGTAACTTATGAATTGTTTAATTTGTTATAAATTATTAATTTTTATTATTGTATTTTTTTTAATTTTGAATATTAATAATAAACAAAAGTTATAACTACACATATTCATATTATTATTACTATTGTTATTATTATTATTATTATTATTATTATTATTATTATTATTATTATTGTTATTATTATTATTAATTATTTACTAAATCATTTTTGAAACTTTTAAATTAACAAAAAGTGAAACATAAATAGCCCACAAGGTTTCATAAATGGCATAAATAGTCCCTTACAAGAATCATAACAAATTTAACTTTTAACTAATGGAAAAATAGAAGATGTTACAGTCTCCCCAACTTATAAGAATTTCGTCCTGAAATTAAGAATGAAACTATACGAACAAATATGGGTACTTCTTCTTCATATGTTCCTCACACTCCCAACTAAACTCAGCTCCATGCTTATTCTTCCAGCGAACCTTGAAGATTGGTGTAGTTGTGGTTCTAGTCTTCTTCATAATGCGATCCATGATTTCAACGGGTTCCTCAATAAAGTGTAATGATTCGTCGATCTGGATGTCTTCCAATGGGATATGCAGACTTTCGTCAGCCAAACACTTTCTCAAATTTGAGACATGGAAAACAAGATGCACCCCACTAAGGTCAAAAGGTAATTCTAGTTTGAAAGCCACTTTCTCGACCCTTTTCAGAATCTTGAAAGGTCCTATAAATCTTGGAGCTAGTTTCCCCTTCTTTCAAAAGCGAACAACGCCCTTCCATGGTGAGACCTTAAGAAGAACAATATCCCCAACATGGAATTCCAATGACTTGCGTCGCTTATTGGCATAGCTCTTTTGTCGACTTCTTGCCACTGCAAGGTTCTTGCGGATTATGAAGACTTTGTCGGTCGTTTCTTGTATAAGTTCAGGACTAGTGATGAATTTATTACAAATGTCGGTCCAGCAGAGCGGAGATCGGCATTTACAACCATAAGGCGCTTCGAAAGGTGCCATCTTGATACTCGAGTGGTAACTATTATTATACGAAAATGTCGCGAGTAGCAAATGCGTATCCCAGTCACCACCAAAATCAAAGACACAAAGACGTAGCAAATCCTCCAAGGTTTGAATGGTTCGCTCGGTTTGACCATCCGTTTGAGGATGATAAGCCGGGCTTAGATGAAATTGAGTACCCAAGAGTTCTTGCATAGACGATCAAAAATGCGAAGTGAAACGACCGTCTTGGTCATATGATGTGCAAAGGTACCCCATGAAGTCTCATAATTTCATCCATATATATACGAGCCAACCTTGATGTTTTGTGTCATGTATGGGTATAAATGTGCTGACTTGGTCAATCGTTCAACAATCACTCATATGCTATCATGACCAAAAGAGGTTCGGGTAGTTTAGTTATGAAGTCCATGGATATGTGTCCTATTTCCACATAGGAATCTTGGGTTGTTCAAGTAATCCACTTAAACGTTGATGTTCGGCTTTAACCTTCGTACACGTAAGGCACTTAGCTACATAAGTCACTATGTCTTTCTTCATTCTAGGCCACCCATATTGATCACGCACGTCCATGTACATATTATCGGAGCCAGGATGAATTGAATAATGAGTTTCATGAGCTTAGTTCATGATAAAGGTACGAAGGTTGTCACGATTCGGAACCCAATTCGATTCGCGAAATACATCAACCTATTGGGTTTCATTTCTAGTTGAGCTAGAAGATTATGCTCCAATTCCTCTCTCATCCTTACTTCTTGTTGAACCGCTTGTTGAGCCTCTAAAATACTAGTCTCATTGTCGCTTTCAATCCTCAAATTTTATAGTAGCACGATGGTCTCGTTGACATATAGGCGGATCTCAGTATCATATTCTCCTAAAGTGTCAAACCATTACTGCCGATCACGAATTTCTTGAAACGAGGCCATCTTGTTATGAATCTTTCGACTTAGTGCATCGGTTACGACATTCATTTGTCTTACTAGGATGGTAACGAAGGTCATAGTCGTAATATATCACTAATCAACTCAACCTAATGTAACGCTTGGTTATTTAACCAAAGAAGAAGAAAAAGAAAGAAAGAATAAAATGAAGAATAAGCTAGAAGAGTTATAAAGCCCAAGTTTAGAGACTAAAGGTGTCAAAAAGACAAAATCTTCAAAAGTTGGTGATAAAGGTGGCATGGCCGCCCATCCCTCTCTCTACATTCCTATGATTCGGATTTTAGAGAGAGAGAGAGGAAGAAAGAGAGCTGAAACTCTTGGGTTTTTGAAGAAGAATCAAAAGAGATCGAATTCAAGGTAAGAATTCATGGTTTTTGAGTGTTCTTAACTGGCCTTGCCTCGGTTGTATGCTTATATGTGTTTGGGTATGTGGTTCAGTGGGTTTCTAGGTGTGAACTTGTAGCAAATGGGTTTGAAGGAAGTCTTACCCGAAGAGGCTGCTAAGGTGAGTTCTAGAACCCCTCTTTTACATGTTTTTAACTGATTGTGGGGCTAGAAATGCATGTATGAACATTTTTATAAAAGTTGGGTTTATACCCGTATCTATGTATATGTGTATCTTGCGGGTGGGGTTTGATTCTTAGGCTATGTATGTGTTTGATGTTGTTATGATGATGTTTCTAAGGCTTAGAATGCATGATTTAAGCGTAGAATAAGTTTGAGAATGATTGGGGACTGAATTATGATATTTAAGTGTGAAATAGGCTGCTCATGCGGCCAAATAGGGTTCATGCGCCTAGTATGGAAAACTACCTAAGTGTTCCCATGCGCCCGAGACCTCATGTGCCCATATAGTAGTCATGCGCCCAGAATAGCTCATGCGCCCAAGCACTCATGCACCTGCATTGCTCATGCACCTAGAATTGCCAAGAATAGACAAAGTGTTGCTTATGTGCCCCAATAATGCTGATGCGCCTGAAAGTTTCCTCATGCTCCTAAGTGTTCCTCATGCACCCGAAAGGTCATGCGCCTGCATGGTGCTCATGCGCCTGCATAGTGCTCATGCACCTAAGGACTTAGAATAATTTTTGACTTTTTGGGGGGAAAATGTAAAAGTAGGTTTTGACATGGGATGTTCCCGGGGCTATGTAAGTTCACTTTTTGAGGTCAAAGTTGATGTGATGGGCATGAATGAAATATGATGATGATGATGCATGATGATGATGTTAAGTATGATGTTATGTATGATGTTATGCATGATGGTGTGTAGGATGTATGTTATGCATGTATGATGGTGCCTTGTATGGCGATGTTGTATGTTTATGTTTATGTTCCTATTATGTATGATTATTTTCCTGTGGCTTTACGTTGAATGTTAATGAAAGAAATGACTAAGTATTATGTACATAAAGTGGAAGATAATGAAAAGAGGAACGTAATGAAAGAATGCATGCATTAATGAAGGAAAGAAAGTATGAAAGGCTTGCAAGCATGTGAATGGAGGTTCACACCGAATGAAGGGTGTTCGCTCAACCGTGTGAGGGTTAGCTACCCCAGAAGGATGCACACTAGGGCTTGAGCTGTGTGATTAATCATATGTAAGGAGGTTCACAGCCAATGAAGGGTGTTAGCTCAACTGTGTACGTGTTAATTACCATAGAAGGATGCACACTGGGGTTCAATCCTTATGATTAACCACATGTATGGGACCCTTGCCGCTTACCCTAGGTACTGGAGTCAGCTTCGTGCATAATGTTTGGTGTCTTTGAAAGACCCTAGGCCTAGTCCCGACTTTATGCATGACAGTGGGGTGAAGCACATGGCATTAGTCTGAATGAAAGTAAAGATTTAATGACGAATGTATGGAATGAACGAACAAATGATGAAGATAATAATGATATTACCTATGTGTACGTATGATGTGTGACCACATACAAAAGTAAAGAACGGTTTTAACGAAACATAAAGTATGTTTTATTTTAAAGCTAGAACTCATTCAGCAACGCTAACTTTTTATGCATTTTCTAGTTGGCAGGTAAAGTTGTTGAGGATGGCATGGGGCGGCTACTTGGCTCTTTTTGGATGGAATCCATTTTTATAATGCTTTTGTGATGTAATGAAACATATATTTTGTAATGTGATAACGATGTATTATTATGCAAAAGCCTTTATAATAAAATGAAATATCATTTTTGAATGTTTCCGCTGCAATATTTAATTAAGGTAAATGTAAGAATATGCTTTATGTGCAATGATTGACCAGCTGTGAGCATCCCGGGAACGGGGCCTTACACCCAACGACATTGTCTCATATTGAGATATTTTTTATTAAAAATGTGTTGAAGGCTTTTGTTATCGGTGTAGACTATACATTGTGTACCATAAAGGTAATGCCTCGAAATCTTCAAGGCAAAAACCACAACACCACGTTCAAGATCGTGAGTCTTGTAATTCACCTCATGGACCTTCAATTGTCTTGATGCATATGCTATGACCTTTCCTCGTTGCATAAGAATATAACCAATGCCTTGTTTAGATACATCGAAATACACGGTGAAATCTCCGTTTCCATCGGGTAGGGTCAAGACGGGATCATTGCACAACTTATGCTTTAATGCTTTAAAGGCTTCCTCTTGCTCGGGCCTCCACTTGAATGGTTTATTCTTTTGAGTCAAAGAAGTAACTGGCTTCATGATTCTCGAAAAGTGGCGATGAATCGCCGGTAATAACGAGCAAGACCAAGGAAAGAATGAACTTTAGTTGGAGTTGTAGGAACACACCAATTCTTCATAGCTTCCACCTTTGCAGGGTCAATGTGAATTCCTTAGCTATTCACCATGTGTCCTAGAAATTAAACTTCGTCAAGCCAAAATTCGCACTTCGAGAACTTCGCATACAATTGTTCTTTCTTCAACAACTCAAGAACTTGTCGCAGATGAAGTTCATGGTCGGTATTGGAATTGGAATAGGTAAGTATGTCGTCAATGAAGGTGATTACAAACTTGTCTAGATAAGGCTTGCACACTCGATTCATGAGATCCATGAAGACAGCAGGAGTATTTGTTAAAGCAAAAGGCATAACCATGAGCTCATAGTGCTCAAATCGAGTACGGAAAGCAGTCTTTGGATATCATTATCATGGACTCGCAATTGATGATAACCAAAACGTAATATGAACGCACTTCTCGATACAAATGATCTCGGCATGGTGTTTGGCTAATCAGTCCATACCAATGATAACGTCAAGCTTCCAAGTTTTATAGGAATAAGATCGATAAAGAAATCATGCGCGTCGAGACTTAAGATACAATCACGAATAAAGATATCAATGGTGATTGGTTCTCCATTGATGACTTCAACGGTGAGTGGTCTTTCTAGTTTCATAGGTGGCTTAGCAAGAATGGGTTCAAACTCTAACGAGACAAAAACTTTTATCGGCTCCAGAATCAAATAGTACGTAGGCATAAGAATTATTAATAAGGAACATACCTATTTAGTTTTTTAAGTATTTAATGATATAGGTAATGCATCAAAAGAATTAGATCATAAAAGTTAAGGTTGGGTCTAACATACCATTCACCATATCGTTGTTTTCTTGTGCTTGATTTGTGTTGATGTTGAAAGCATTTCCTCGGTCTTGTGGAACATTATCCACAAGACGGGGGCATTATGGTCGGAAGTGACCAGGTTCCTCACAATTGTAGCAAACATGATTTGCAACCATCACGTCATTATTCGGATCACGGTGACAAGTCACCACCAAGTGTCCATATTTAATGCGCAAAGTACAGATGCAGAACAAGCATTCTCCGGATGATGATACCTACAACGTTGCACATAGGTTGAGGACTAGCATAGGCCCTAGCTACGGGTACTTGTGCCATGGGTGCAGCCACAGGTACAAGTTGTCTTTGAGGTGGTTTGGGTGCAGCCACAACATAGTTACAAGGTGGTGTGAACTTGGGTTTCTTGTTGTTGTTATTGTTGTAAGACGGTTCAGTTTTGGTCTCCTTAACAACTTTAGTTACCGTCTTCTCCACCTTCTTAGCACCGTTGGCAGACATGGTGCTCAATCGTATATGATTCTTGGTAAGTTGAGCGATGATAGTGATGGCTTCCTCCAAAGTTGTGGGTCAACTACCCATCACAACATCTTGAATTTAGGGTGGTACCCCCTTGATGAACTTCTTAATGTTGCGAGGAATAGTGTCGACTATGTGGGGAAACAATATGCTCAACTCGTGATGCCTAGTTGACTAGGCCAAACGATCACCACCATCTTGCTTAAGGTTCTAGAATTCCTCCTTTAGCTTCAGGAGTTCACTCCTCGAGTAGAACTTAGAGATGGCAATGTTCTTGAACTCGTCCTAAGTGAGTGCTAACACAGTATCAGCACCACGGTTCCTTTTCTCGCTATTCCACCATGTAAGTGCCCTTTGTTGGAGCATACTAGTGGCATAATGAACCTTGAGTGCCTCGAGACATTCACGGTTTGTAAGGCCCCGTTCCCGGGACGCTTACAGTTGGGTTCTCATCGCACATAAAACGTATAATTACATTTGTATTTCATAAAATCGCAGCGGAAAACTAAAACTATCTTTCATTTCCACGTAAATTCTTTTGCAAGTTAATACAATATTCATTACAAAATAGCTTGTTCGCATTACAATGTAAAAACATAATCAAAAGAATGCCATCCCAAAAGAGTTGAGTAGCTTCACGGTGTGCCATCCTCAGCAAACATTACCTGCCAACTGGAAAACTATAAAAAGTCAGCATTGTTGAGTGAGTTCTAGTTTTATTACAAAACATACTTTACTTTCATATAAAACCATTCGTTACTTTTACATGATCACACATCGTACGTACACATAGATAATATCATTATTATCTTCTTCATTCATTCATTCATACTTCGTTCTTTCATAAGTATTCTTTTGTTCCTTCATACATTCGTTCCTTCGAGTCTGTTGCGACAACAGTCGCTCACCTCATTAACAATCCTAACGACTTCGCGCTAACCGAGTCTGTTGCAACCACAAAGTTGCTCACCCCAATTGCCATTTTTAACCATAGCATGCTTTCTGAGTCTCTTGCAACCATAGGGTTGCTCACCTCATGGCAACTTCACAATAACGCGTTGTCCGAGTCTATTGCAACAACGGAGTTGCTCACCTCCTTCTCTGGCCATCTTAATGATGCCTATGATCCGAGTCTTTTGCAACCACACGTTGCTCACCCCATTGGCAATCTCCATGATTGCTTGTGATCCGAGCCTTTTGCAACCACACGTTGCTCACCCCATTGGCAATCTCCATGATTGCCTGTGATCCGAGTCTTTTGCAACCACACGTTGCTCACCTCATTGTATGCTTGCAAGCCTTTCCTTCACTCATTCGTCATTCAATAATGCATGCATTCTTACTTTATGTTCCCCTTTCATTATCTTTCACTTTACGTTACATAATACTTCATTTATTCATTAACATGACACATAGGGCACAAGAAAGATAACATACATCATTATAAGGAACATATCATACACATTCATCATCATCATACAGGGCAACATCATGCATACATAACAGCCTTAATCATGCAACATCATCATCATCATCATGCCCAACATGCTTTCTAAGGCCTCGAGCGTCATCTTACAAACTCTATGGGAACCTTTACGTCAAAACTTACATCTACACTTCCCCCGAAAGTCAGAAGTCAATCTACACCTTCCTCGGGTACAACAGCCCTATTCGGGCGTATGGACACCCTTCAGTCGCGTGGCCTCCATGCGACTGAACACTATGCGAATAGACTCATGCGGAGGAACACCTATGCGAATGAACATCCAGTCGTGCGAATGGACAATGCGGATGGACCTCATGCGAATAGGATTAATGCGAATGAGCACTTATGCGACTGGACCTTTAGTCGCATGACCTCCATGCGACTGGCCTTTCAATCGTGCGAATGGACCTTCAATCGTGCGAATGGACATTCAATCGTGCGAATGGACATTCAATCGTGCGAATGGACCCCAATCGCACCCTAATCGGTCGTATGGCCTCCATTCGGCCTCTAGTCGGTCGCCTAGCCCTAACTGATGTAGAATGCAGTTCATCCCGACTGCAGCCGAGGGTTTTCGGCCTCCAAACCCATTTTAAGCCCAAATCGACCATCCTAAACCTTAGGGATGCGTACCATAACACCATACAAGCACACACACGCCCGGAAACATACACGAACACATCATACACATCACACCCAATGGGTCAAACCATACACATACAAAACGGGTTTTTATGCTTTCCAGCCCCAAATCGTTTGAAAACAAGTATAAGTGGGGTTCTAGAACTCACATAAACGAGCACAACGACAAGAGCTTCGATTTGGCTTGCTTCACGACGATTTTGGCGACTCGAACCAACTCGAACCAACTTTTCCTCTTTTTCTCTTTCTCCTCTTCTTCTCTTTATGAAGCTGAAATGTGGGGTGTGTGGGGAGAGGGCTGCCCTCTCCCTACTAATATCACACATTTCCCAACTTTTCTTCGTTGGCGAGTTTGGTCCCTCGACTTTTGGACTTTATTTTCTTTTCTTTCTTCACCGGCTTTAATATAATAAATATTAGGGTTTTACAAGTCCACCCCCCTTAAATAGGTTTCGTCCCCGAAACCTGTTATTCGTCGAACAAACGTGGATAATGCTGTCTCATTTCTTCCTCAGTCTACCACGTTGACTCGGATCCCTTCCTGTGCTTCCACTGTTCACGCACAAGAGGAACCACTTTATTCCTTAGCCTCTTTTCTTTACGATCGATGATTGCCACTGGTTGCTCCACATAATTGAGCCTTTCATCTATTCAATGTCCTCCAGTGGAACAATCATGTCTTCATCAGCTATACACTTCTCTCAGATGAGATACATGGAATGTCGGGTGAATCCCACTTAACTCATCTGGCAACTCCAACCTATAGGCCACCTCCCCTACTCGAGCAATGATTCGGAAAGGGCCTACATACCTGGGCTCAACTTGCCCCGCTTTCTGAATCGGATAATACCCTTCCAAGGTGAGACCCTCAACATCACCCGGTCACCCACTGGAACTCAATTGGCCTACGTCGCTTATCGGCATACGACTTCTGTCTATCTTTGGCTGCCTTCATGAAGGCTTTAATCTTTTCAAGCTTCTCTGTCGTAGCCTCAATTACCTCGACGCTCCCCAATTCCTTCTGACCAATATCACCCCAACAAATGGGTGTTCTGCATCTCCTACCGTATAGCATCTCATATGTGGCATACCATGCTGGCATGATAGCTGTTGTTGTATGAGAATTCGGCTAACGGTAAGTGGTCATCCCAACTTCCACCAAAATCGATCACACATGCCCGGAGCATGTCTTCCATGTCTGACTGACCATTGGTTTGGGGATGATAAGCCGTGCTAATATGTAACCTCGTCCCCATAGCGTCGTGGAATTTCTTCCAAAACTTAGATGTAAACCGAGTGTCACGATCAGACACAATAGACACCGGCACACCATGACGAGCTACAATTTCCTTGATGAACAAATCAGCCAACCTCTCAGATGAATACGTCTCGCGGATCGGTAGAAAATGAGCGCTCTTCGTCAGACGATCAACTATCACCCATATGGCATCATACCCCTTCGGGGTACGCGGCAGCTTTGTAATGAAGTCCATGGTGATGTGCTCCCACTTCCATTCCGGTATATCCAAAGGTTGGATCTTCCCATACGGCTTTTGATGCTCTGCCTTCACTTGTAAGCAAGTAAGGCACTTTCTCACATACTCCACGACGTCACGCTTCATACCCGGCCACCAATAATCTTTCTTCATGTCATGGTACATTTTCGTGGCACCAGGATGAATGGAGTATCGAGTCTTGTGGGCTTCATCCATTATCTTCACCGTAAATCCCCAAAACAAGGAATCCACACACGACCGAATCGAGTTCTAACACCGAGTGTGTTTTCACCCAATTCCCCAACCAGATCTCTCATTCTTCCGAGTTAAGGTGATCTTCTTTCAATGCCTCATCTTGGAACTCCTTGATTTGCTTCATCACATCAGAGGTCATGATTAGTTGATAAGCTTTCACCCGAATCGGTTCGGGCCTTCCTTTCGACTAAGGGCATCCGCCACTACATTGGCCTTGCCCGGATGGTAGTGGATCTCATAATCATAGCCTTATAAGCTCCAACCATCGCCTCTGCCTCATGTTCAGGTCTTTTGCTCGAAGTAGTACTTCAGACTCTTGTGGCAGTGAATATGGTGCACTTCGTCCCGTAAGGTAGTGCCTCCAGATCTTCAACGCAAAGACCACGGCTGCTAGCTCCAAGTCATGAGTGGGATAATTAACCTCATGAACCTTTAACTGTCGAGATGCATAGGCTATAACCTTTCCTCTCTACATTAACACACACCCCAACCCTGAGTAGGAAGCATCAGAATAGACCACCAGATCTTCGCTTCCATCGGGTAATGACAGAACAGAGCTTGAGTCAGTCTTGCCTTCAGCTCTTCGAACGCCTTCTCTTGAGCTTGACCCCATACAAACTTCACATCCTTTCGAGTCAACTTAGTTAGTGGAGAAGAAATCTTAGAGAAGTATTGGATATATCTTCTATAGTAGCCCGCAAACCCAAGAAACTACGGATCTCGGATGGCGTCTTTGGTGACCTCCATTGCATAACCGCCTCCACCTTCGCCGGGTCAACCATAATCCCGTCAGGATTCACCACATGACCCAAAAACTGAACTTCGCGCAACCAAACACGCACTTGGAGAATTTAGCATACAATTTCTCCCTTCTCAACGTCTCCAGAACCTCTCGAATGTGACCGGCATGCTCAATCTTGCTCTTCGAATAAATCAGGATATCATCAATAAACACAATCACTGATTTATCCAACATAGGCCGACACACACGATTCATCAGATCCATAAAAGCAGCTGGCGCGTTGGTCAAACCAAAGGACATGACAAGAAACTCATAATGACCATAGCGCGTGCGAAAAGCTGTTTTAGGGATATCTTGTTCCATTACCTTCAACTGATGATAGCCAGACTGAAGATCTATTCTTGAAAACCAACTGGCACCCTGAAGCTGATCGAACAAATCATCTATCCTCGGTAAGGGGTAGCGGTTCTTCACCGTCAACTTGTTCAGCTCGCGGTAGTCAATGCACATCCTCATACTACCATCCTTCTTCTTTAAAAACAGGACCGGAGCACCCCAAGGAGAGATACTCGGTCTAATGAACCCCTTATCAAGCAACTCTTGCAACTGTTCCATCAACTCTTTCATCTCCGTTGGAGCTAACCGATATGGTGCCTTGGCAACAGGTTGGGCACCTGGTATCAGATCAATCTGAAATTCAATTTCTCTGTCAGGTGGTACCCTTGGTAAATCTTCTGGGAATACATCTGTAAAGTTAAACACAACCGGTACATCAGACAGTTGTGGTGTTAGTGCATCTACATCCTTTACATAAGCCAAGTAGGCACTACATCCACGCCTCATACACTTTCCCGCCACCGCCATTGAGATCACCTTCGGGATCGTAGTAACCCGATCACCATAAACCGTTACCAAACTTCCATCAGGCGCTGTCAACCGAATCATATTCTTGCGATACACAATGTTCGCCTTGAAGTCCGCCAACCAATCCATCCCAAGAACCAAATCAAAACCACCCAAGGTCATCACGAAAGTCTAACAGGAAACTTGTGACCTTCTAATTCCACCCCACAGTTCTATCATCTCCGAAATCCTGGTAGACTTACCTATGGCAGTTTCTACATCAAAGGGCGCATCAACACGTCTACTACTAACAGGCACCTTAGCACAGAAAGCAGCAGAAATAAAACTCCTACTAGCACCAGAATCAAATAGCACAGAAGCTAAAGTTTGGTTCACCAGAAACGTACCGGACACGACATCAGGGTTTATCCTAGCTTCCTCCTGTGTCATGGTAAATGCCCTGGCGCTCGCCCTTGGTCCTTCACCTCCAGTTCTCTTCATCGCAGAACTCTCAGCCCTCAACTTCTTACAATCCTTACTTACGTGACCCTCTTCACCACAGTTATAGCACCGGACTATACGACAGTCCCTTTCCAGGTGCCCCGCCTTCCCACATTTGAAGCATAAGTTTGACCCAAACCTATATTCCCCGCCGTGGTCCCTTCCACACTTGCCACACCTTTTCGACCCCGCTCTTGATGTGACCACACGGCGATCATCCGCTCGTGCCTTCTTATTACCCGTCGAGGCATCACCCCGACCAAACCTCTTCCCCCGCCAGTTTCGATCACCACCGTTCTTCTTTCCACCCTCAGTCACCACCATTGTTCTCTCATCGTACAATCTCCCTGCCAAATCCACTGCCGACCTAAACATACTCGGCCGGGCAGCTATCATGTGCCTGCGAATATCCGCTGGCAAACCCTGAATATATCTTTTAATCTTTCGTGACAAAGGTGTCACCTGATCCGGCACCAGACGTGCCATCTCGTTGAATTTAGTGGTGTACTGCTGGTGCGTCATAGTTCCCGCCTCCAGTTGCAAGAACTCCCTTTCGACCTTGTCCATTTCCCGATGAGGACAAAATTCCTCAATCACCAACCTTCTCAGCTCAGGCCATTTCATTTTCCCAATGGCCCTACTACCCTCAGCTTGGACAATGTTGTCCCACCAGCACAGAGCTGAATCCACAAAAGAGTGGGTAGCAAACTTCACCTTTTGGTCCTCTTGGCACTCGCTGATATCGAGAACAGCTTCCATTTCCCTCACCCACCGGTGAGCAGCTGCAGCTGTGCCGTTTCCATCAAAAGTAGGGGGCTTGCATTTCATAAAAGCCCCATAATTAAGTCCTCGTGCCGTCTCCAGCGCAGGCTCTTCTTCTTCCTCTTCATCGTCAGATAGAACCGTTTCCGGCTCTGGTTGTTCCTGTTCTCCAGAGGATCTGTTTCTTTCTTTTCTTTCCTCTTCTCGTACAGCCTTAATAACTTCAGTCACCACAGATGGTAAGATTGTCTGCATGACCTGATGGACTTCTTCTACAACAGCCTCCTTTACTGAGGCTCTCAGATTGGCGCTTTCGTCGCCACCCTCCGGATGAGGGGTCTCTGGTTCTTCATGAACCACCCTCTCAACTCTGGGTCTCCCCCTCTTAGGTCGCAGTTCAGCACTGTGACCTCCACCCCTAGAAGCTTTCGAAGATCTACCTCCGGCCATCACACGCACACTGAAAGATTCAAACACCAACACAATCATTCAAGGGAACAGCTTAGTTTATGTTAAGTATAGTAAGTCCCTAATTACAGTGGCCAGTTGTGATTAGCCACTTACTTTACTCTTCACACCCCAAGCATTACCTGTCCTGACTACATTAGTATTTAAATCCACATACAACCCATAACACATAGCATGCGCACATAAAACTGGTTAACTTTACGAAAATACCTGATGGCACGCAGCTACTCAGATTGGCATTCCATTCCCTTTCCGTCCCATTCTCAGTTTAAGATAAAGTTTATTTTGAAAATTTACCCATTTCACTTAAACTTTGGCTCTGATACCAACTTGTAAGGCCCCATTCCCGGGATGCTTACAGTTGGGTTCTCATCACACATAAAATGTATAATTACATTTGTATTTCATAAAATCGCAGCGGAAAACTAAAACTATCTTTCATTTCCACGTAAATGCTTTTGCAAGTTAATACAATATTCATTACAAAATAGCTTGTTCGCATTACAATGCAAAAACATTAATCAAAAGAATGTCATCCCAAAAGAGTTGAGTAGCTTCACAGTGTGCCATCCTCAGCAAACATTACCTGCCAACTGGAAAACATATAAAAGTCAGCGTTGCTGAGTGAGTTCTAGTTTTATTACAAAACATACTTTACTTTCATATAAAACCATTCGTTACTTTTACATGATCACACATCGTACGTACACATAGATAATATCATTATTATCTTCTTCATTCATTCATTCGTTCATTCATACTTCGTTCTTTAATACGTATTCTTTTGTTCCTTCATACGTTCGTTCCTTCAAGTCTGTTGCGACAACAGGGTCGCTCACCTCATTAACAATCCCAACGACTTCGTGCTAACCGAGTCTGTTGCAACCACAAAGTTGCTCACCCCAATTGCCAGTTTTTAACGATAGCATGCTTTCTGAGTCTCTTGCACCATAGGGTTGCTTACCTCATCGCAACTCCACAATAACGTGTTGTCTGAGTCTATTGCAACAACGGAGTTGCTCACCTCCTTTCTCTGGCCATCTTAATGATGCCTATGATCCGAGTCTTTTGCAACCACACGTTGCTCACCCCATTGGCAATCTCCATGATTGCCTGTGATCCGAGTCTTTTGCAACCACACGTTGCTCACCCCATTGGCCATCTCCATGATTGCTTGTGATCCGAGTCTTTTGCAACCACACGTTGCTCACCTCAGTGTATGCTTGCAAGCCTTTCCTTCACTCATTCGTCATTCAATAATGCATGCATTCTTACTTTATGTTCCCCTTTCATTATCTTTCACTGTACGTTAC
The DNA here is from genome assembly GCA_025506515.1 of Flaveria trinervia. Classification (NCBI taxonomy): domain Eukaryota; kingdom Viridiplantae; phylum Streptophyta; class Magnoliopsida; order Asterales; family Asteraceae; genus Flaveria; species Flaveria trinervia. The sequence continues at coordinate 6,580,772 of CM046455.1, read as the reverse complement.
ATAATACTTCATTTATTCATTAACATGACACATAGGGCCACAAGAAAGATAACATACATCATTATAAGGAACATATCATACACATTCATCATCATCATACAGGGCAACATCATGCATACATAACAAGCCTTAATCATGGAACATCATCATCATCATGCCCAACATGCTTTCTAAGGCCTCGAGCGTCATCTTACAAACTCTATGGGAACCTTTACGTCAAAACTTACATCTGCACTTCCCCCGAAAGTCAGAAGTCAATCTACACCTTCCTCGGGTACAACAGCCCTATTCGGGCGTATGGACACCCTTCAGTCGCGTGGCCTCCATGCGACTGAACACTATTCGAATAGACTCATGCGGATGAACACCTATGCGAATGAACATCCACTCGTGCGAATGGATAATGCGGATGGACCTCATGCGAATGGGATTAATGCGAATGAGCACTTATGCGACTGGACCCTAAGTCGCATGACCTCCATGCGACTGGCCTTTCAATCGTGCGAATGGACCTTCAATTGTGCGAATTGACATTCAATCGTGCGAATGGAAATTCAATCGTGCGAATGGACATTCAATCATGCGAATGGACCCCAATCACACCCTAATCGGCCGTATGGCCTCCATTCGGCCTCCAGTCGGTCGCCTAGCCCTAACTGATGCAGAATGCAGTTCATCCCGACTGCAGCCGAGGGTTTTCGGCCTCCAAACTCATCCAAACCCATTTTAAGCCCAAATCGACCATCCTAAACCTTAGGGATGCGTACCATAACACCATACAAGCACACACACGCCCGGAAACATACACGAAACGCATCGCACACATCACACCCAAATGGGTCAAACACATACACATACAAAAACGGGTTTTTTATGCTTTCCAGCCCCAAAATCGTTTGAAAACAAGTAAAAGTGAGGTTCTAGAACTCACATAAACGAGCACAACGACAAGAGCTTCGATTTGGCTTGCTTCACGATGATTTTGGCGACCCGAACCAACTCGAACCAACTTTTCCTCTTTTTCTCTTCTTTCTCTCTTCTTCTCTTTATGAAGCTGAAATGTGGGGTGTGTGGGGAGAGTGGGCTGCCCTCTCCCTACTAATATCACCACGTTTCCCAACTTTTCTTCGTTGGCGAGTTTGGTCCCTCGACGTTTGGACTTTATTTTCTTTTCTTTCTTCACCGACTTCAAAATAATAAATATTCGGGTGTTACACGGTTGACTAACGTATTCTCCATGCTTTCGAACCAATCGAGAAGATCAGTGGCTCTTTTCTTTCCACTATAGCTTATAGGCTTGCATGAACTAAAATGTTTGAAACTGCAGGTTTGGTTGTTGCGCCCTTGGTTCGCACTGTTTTCTGCTTGACCATTTCCACTGTTGCTAGAGTTTGTAATCAAAGTGCTATTTAGCTCAACAACTATGGCTGGGATGATGGCAACCATTTGTCGGGCAATCATGGCGGCTAACTTACGGTCAGAATTTCCACGCTTTCCATGATGGTGAGATATGCGGGATACAAAATGAGTTAGTCTTGAGAATTTGGATATAAAAGGATAATAATTCAAACAATGATTAATCAAGAGTTGTAATGGAACGGTTCTATTGGTAATGCATTACCATTTGGAAACATTGACACGTCAAGGTAAATTAATCCATTTGCCTTAGAAACTCGTGTATGTTGACCATAGTTTATCACTCATCCCAGAAATCCCAGGTAAGCATAACTAATCCCGTATGATTTATGCGAAATGCTTACCTTAGCCCAAAGGCTTTTTGCCAGGAAATCCAGAATACAAGTGTCTATGTGTCACACAAATATTTCTTAGGTTCATGGAATCAAAACCTTGATTAGATTTTTACAGATTAGACATAAAGTCTAAGGAATTAAACCCATGATATAAAGCGTACGATCCCACGTGTCGTCGAGAATAAGCTTAAGAAGTTTCATTCATTGGGGAGAATCAAAGAATCAAGAATAAGTTTATGGTAGAAAAGCAACAAAGTGTGAGCAATTTCAAGGCAACCTATCTAAGGCATCAAATTGCACATTAAGAGGCATCCCTAATGAGATAGCATCATGTAGCATGCAACAATTATATTTACAAGTATATCAAGATTATTCCATAAGGTCATGCTTAAACTATAGTCTAGGTCACCATTTCTAATAACCTAATTCCCTATAGTTGTGGGCTCTGATACTAATCTGTCACACCCCAACCTTGATGGCAGAATCGTCGAGATGTGAGGGTTAAGATTGTTCACAGCCACATAACGCTATCATTTAATCAAAATATTATTATCATAAGTTTCAAATGTAAATTACAACCATAAGTTTCAAATAAGAAAAAAAACATAACATAAGATGAATAATCCAAAACAATTTATATAATTATCTAGGTTGAAATCCTAAATGTGAGCAAACTTCAAAAGATAATTTCAAGCTTGGGCATTTTCTGAAACATGATAAAAATAAAGGTGAACTATGAAAGTTGGTGAGTTTCCAAGGTTTAATATACAGAAATATATCAAAAGGTTTACAAGTATCAATTCATGTCAAAGGTTATAAGTTATGCAAGTTTATAAAACACATATAGCTACAATCAAACCTTGGCCAAGATTAAGATTACAAGTTTATAATGATTAGCTAAGTGTACTTGGTTCCCATGATGAACAAGTCATACATCATCAGGAGCTAGCAATACATCGGCTTTAGCACCAAATAGGCTTGTCAGGCCCATAGATCTATGACGTCACCAAGCTAGCAATAGTTAATGATGGTCAACATATAATGTATCTCATATAATACTCACAATAACACAAATAACCATGACAACATATAAATATGAATTGCAAGTACGTTACAAGTATAAAATGTTTACAAGTGAAAGTTTGATAAGATTAACATGTTTTCACCCCAAAAAGATGTGAAATAATAATAAAACGGGGCAAGAAAACTCACATGATCAATAAGTATATAATTGGAGATTAATAGAAATAATAAACGTCATTCCAACGTAATCCTTCACAAGACACCTAAACACATATATATTTTCAAGATCTAAGTCTAATAATAAGTTTAATGATTTAACGAAGTCTAGGGTTTTAAGTGGAATTTTAGGGATTTTTGTATGTACGTTAGATATTGTAATAAATAAATATACTATTTATGTCTTTTATATAAAGAAAATGAAAATTAACTCACTTATAATAACTATTAAAGTTTAAACATAAAATTTGAACAAACATTTAAAATAAAAGGATTTAAATGATAATAATTTAAAGGCAATATTTGGACCAATAATACTAATTATTAATTACTATTAAAAATCCATTTTAATAAAAATTAACCAAGTATAACCTTTGTTAAAATATTTTATTAAAAGGGTATTTAATTATTTAAATTTAGAAAAATTGCAGAAAATGATTTGATGTCTTTAAAAAATATTTAAAGTCTATAAAAACCATTTTTATATTTATTAAAAATTTTCTATAATTAATTTAAGCACTAAAAAGCCTTAAAATAACGTTTGAGGGTGCTTGGGTTTGAACCCAGGACCTCAAGGTGATTTTGCAAGAGGCTAACCATTGAGCTAAGGGTCGTGGTCATGGTGTATCACGGTCCTTAATTCTTAAAAACATAAACACCAAGAAACCCCCAAATCCACATAAACCTTAGATTCGATTTCAACCCAATTGAGTATGAATTCAAATACTATTCTTGTAATAAACATGGGACTTTGATTAGTGGGTGAAATCGAGTGAGTGGGTGTGTTTAATTACCCGATTGAAGCTGGATTGATGTGATTATTCCCGACATAGCTCCGGTTCGCACACGATGAACGGGAAGGTTTGAATTCGATGTTAGAATAAACTTTTCGAGCAATTGAAGTTACAGGGAGTGAAAAGGGTTCTCTTTGAGCGATTTGCACTATTTAGATAGCTTCCATTTGTTTGATTATACCACAAACGAATTCAAGCTAGGTTGCGAACACTATAATTTCAATTCGATGGGTCTAACGGTTGCTTCGAATGAAATTAATTGTATAAATGGATTCTATATGATTATATGTACATTTCTGTTCAGTTAATTTGATTATTAACACGATTTGAGAGTTGAAACAGTTGGAGTTTGATTCAAAGTTCGGTTTTGGATGCCTCATTAGTGAAATAGGCGTTTTGGTTAGATTATTTACATTTGCAAGTTTGATTCATGTCCTAGCATCGAAAGGAATGGCTCAATTTAGGTGCTTTAGTCGAAAAATTGAGAAATTTTAATCTTGCCGGCACCACCGGAGTTACACTGGCCGACGGCTGAAAAGTCGGGCAAAAAGGGGGGGGGGGTGGGTTATGTTTAAATTTTTTAACACCTTTGGTCCTTATGGCAAAAAGGGGGGGGGGGTGGGTTTGTGTTTAAATTTTTTAACACGATTTGAGAGTTGAACTTTCTTTTTCCAAGTTTTTAAAATATCACAACACCCCTTGAACTTATTAAAATTCATGTTTTAAATAGTTTAATAACTTATCAATTGTTTAATTTTTTATAAATTATTAAATTTTATTATTATTATATTTTTATTATTTTGACTATTAATAATAACAAAAGTTATAACTACAAGTATTATTATTATTATACTATTATCTTTATTATTATTATTGTTATTATTATTAGTTACTTACTAAATTATTTTAGAAACTTTTAACTTAACAGAGAATGAAACATAATTACCTCACAAGGTTTTATAAATGGCATAAATAGTCCCTTACAAGAATAATAACAAAGTCAACTTTTAATTAACGAAAAAATACAAGATGTTATATGTGCAGTCATCCGTTTTAAGACGCTAAACATGGAGGTGAAGATCTAGAGGTTTTCGATCGAGTTTGGACCGGTTTCGAAGGACAAGAAGGTGAAATCGAGGGTGAACACACATGAAATCGGCTTTGTTACATGCCATATTGATGATCTGCATCATTACGCTTAGTATTTTTCGAGTTTAGATGGTGGAAAACGAATATTTGAGACCGTAACAGTGATTCAAAGTCATAAAAGTCAATTTTCTTGAAGTTTTGGAGGGAGTAACTGCATCATGCAAGAACTTTTGCAAAAATAATTGTATTTCCAAGAACTGCTGCATGAGACAATGCAACAACTTTCACACGAGAACTTTTCACAAGAGAACTTTTTATGAGAGAAGTTTCATGAGAGAACTTTTCATGAGAAAAAAATTCATTAGAAAACTTTCATAAGAAAACTTTTTTATGAGAAAACTTTTCCATAATAAGACTTTTCATGCAAAATATTCACAGCGTAACAATCTTTTGTGAAACATTTCTCATGCAAAATCTTCATCATGTGAAAACTTAATCATCCATACAAAAACCATGTCTGGTTTTATTTTTTACATAAACTTTGCAAAATGCGAGAACATGATCCAGATGCAATAGCTTGTTAGTATTTGAGGGTATTGGAACAAGTGTTTCAGCTTATATCTCGAAGATGCTAGATGATTTGAAGTTTGGTACTTAAATAAGGGTTTTGTGATGTTTGATCAAGTTCAAGATTCTATATCTATAACATTTGATTTGGGTTGTTTGTAAATTGAAACTTGACAATGTGGCCTTATCTTATCTTACCGATTGGGAGAATGGTTGAACAATTTAATTAAGTGAAATATCAAGATAGTTTGGTATTCTTGCTCTGAAAATATAGGCTTATTACATCTTACATAGGGGGAAGATACTTTAGATGATCTAGTTTGTCATCACGGAACCTTGTCATCAGATTAAAGAATTCGTTTCTTTGGAAATCTAAAATGAAAGTTAGATCTCTGTCATATGCCTAATATAACTAAAGTTTTAAGTAATCATGATAGAATTATTTGATCATGATTCAGATATGATATCCTTTATGAAGCTATACTTTAGGAGAAGGTTAAAGCTGAAGGGGAAAATTGAAGTGAAAGATACCCAAGGATCAGATAATCTTGAAGATGAGTGACTGAAGTCAAACATAGGTTGATATCATAATCCACAAGGGGAAATTGTAAGGAACTAATCTTTATGGATTTCAATATCAAATACAAAGAAAAGACTTAAATCATGAGAGATATACAAGGATGCGAGAACCCAATATGATGGATAAAGATCTCATCGCACGAAAACTTGAAGTTGTCACGCAACAACACTAAGTTCTTACGCGAGAACATCTAGATAGTATGTATAGATGTTTTTCGTTTGTATTTCATCAAGTGTGTTTCATTTTGTAAAAGTACTCTAAGGGTGAGAGAGCATAGAGTTGTCTGATAGGCCACCCGTGAAAAGCTTAGTTCGGGTAGATCGAGCTTAAACGATTTAAATTCCTTTGGTATTATAATCATAGAATTGATAATATTCGATTGTGTTCATTATGGGGGATTGTATATTACTAAGATACAAGGTATATTGATGATTAATAGGGGATTTTAAATGATTTGAATTAGAACCGAAACTTTAAATCCTTAAATACTTAAATTTTGATGAAATTGAACGTTAATATACTTAGTAACTACTAAATCTACTTAATACAACAAGTTTCAATGGTGAAAACTAAGTGAAATGACTTGAGTTTAAAATGAGTTTTGATGTTGTCGCGCATGAAAAGTTACTGAGGTTATGGACAGAAGTGAAAATCTTTCATTTGCATGAACTATTCGTGAAAGCAACTTTGATTGTTCGCACGAGGATTTGAGTTGTGGTCAAATCTGATTTCATGAGAGGAGTAAAATTTCGCAAGAAAGGTTGGAAATATTTCAAAACTCTTCTCATGCGAAATGTTGTAAATTTCGCGCGAAAGGTTTAAAATTTTCAATAATTTATGAAATTTTTCTCAGTCTGAATTTCATGAATTGTATGACTGATTTAATTTTAATTTGATTACAAATAGCTAGATAAATAGTTTTCAATAAAAACAATAATGTTCTTGCTTATCTTGGAGAAGTGTGAGAAGACAAAACTTTATTTCGATCACTAATTAAAGGACTCAAGACATCTCGTATTCATTATGCCAATATAGCCAATCCATCTATTTACATTGATGTTATAGATGAATTCTGTTTAAAGGCTGCTAATCAGAAGGATAGCGGTGTATTAGTTCTACAGTGAAGGGCAAGATAGTTGTGGTCAGTGCTAAAGTCATCAACAGTGTTTTACTGTTAAAGGATCAGCCAAACTCTCTAGTCAAGATTGATGATCCTATTGCTCGAGATTGTTTACAAATGATCGCCTATATCTTTCATTAGAGAAGAAGCATCTGCCAACCTTCTAAAAGTTCTTATTTCATTTGGTAGTTCATTGTCTCAGCAATCTGAAGGATGGTCTTGATAGCCTAAGTGTTGTTTTTAGATCACCGTAACATCTCGTATTTTTCGTTATTATAAATTAACGTCGTTATATTCTTGTAAGGACAGTTGTTGTCAATTATGAAACTTATGGGTTATTATGCTTATTTTTAGTTTGTCTTTAATTCTTTAATTTGAAAATTAATAATTTAATTATTAATTGAAAATAATAATATTACTAATAAAAATCATAATAATAATAATAACAATAATAATAATAATAATAGTAATAATAATAGTAATAATAGTAATAGTAATAATAATAATAGTAATAATAATAAGAAGAATAATAATAATAACTAAAATAATAGTAATAATAATAATAATAATATTAATAGTGATAATAATAATTTATAAAAATTATTAAACTTAAAAATGTTTAAAGCTTAAAGTAATTAAGTTAGGGGGTTTGTTTGTCATTTTATAAACTTTAAAATGAAAATTTTTAGCATAAAATGTTGGACCAAAAGAACCAATGAGCCAAGATCAGAAAACCTCTAAGTCCCACATGGTATCACAACAACTGCTGAAAGCTTCATCAGCAGTTTGACAAGTGCTGAAGACTTCAACAGCTGAAGATCAAGTGCTGAAGACTTCAACAGCTGAAGAACTAAAGTGCTGAAATAGAACAACTGAAGAACACAAGTACTGAAGCTGAACAGCTGAAGAACGCAAGTACTGAAGCTGAACAGCTGAAGAACACAAGTGCTGAAGCTGAAAGACCAAAGTACTGAAGTACAACAGCTGAAGAGTTTACAAGTGCTGAAGATCAACAACTGATGTACAAAGTCTGAAGACAAAGACTGAAGACATCAGCTGATGATATCTACTGAAGTCATCAGCTGATGAAACATCTGAAGGTTAAAGTTTGAAGATCAAGTACTGAAGCGTCAGTAGTTTGTCACAACTGCTGAAGAGTACTTCTTCAGTAGTTGTGATATCAGTAGTTTTATATTTTCAGTAGTTTTGTAAAACGACTGAAGAGATTGTTCTTCAGTCGTTGTAGTTTCAGTAGTTTCTAATCAGTAGTTTTATATTCTGTACTTAACACTCTGATATGTCTCAGTAGTTGTGAACATTTCAGTAGTTTGTTAAGATTTAGTTATTTTGTAATAGATCTGCCAGTTGTCACTTTCCGTGATAACGGCAGTGGTTGTTGCACTCTATATAAGGAGTGTCAACCTATTGTAATAATGAATGATTGAATGATTTGATTAGAAATATTCCATATCTATAAACATTCCTTGAATCAGAAATATATTCTCTCACTATAACCGTATGTGCTCTTAATACATACAAGTATCGATTTCTTGCTACAATTTGTCTAATTCCTGTTCTTATTCCGCTGCTTTGAACTCTAATACATCAAACTTGTGATTGCTGATACTACATAAAATAATAAGAACACAAAGTCGAGGGACCAAAGTGTAACTTGTAAATTTACCAACCCAACCCCTAGCCCTTCTTCTTCCCGCATTTCCGGCAAGAGCTCCGACCACCCCTAAAACCGCTAAAACCCATCAAATTCCGACCTCTAACCGTTCCAATTAGATTCGTGGGTACGTTTCAAACCTTAAGTGCACATTAATTCGAGTTTAAAGATGACAAAGGTAGTCGATTGAACTCGATAACCATTGGCCTCAACACCTTAACTGTTCATTAATTAAGGCTCAATAATAATCTAAATTAATCAAACATAAACAATCACTAAAATAATCCTAATCTATCCTCACCTACAATTTCACTTGAAACACACACAAACATCGGATTGGAATCGCATATTCTTCGTGACCTGGAACTGTTCTATCAGTCAACTTCGAGCAAACTTGGTTAAAATTGAAAGAGGGCTTTCGATCATCGAGTCCTGTAGAAGCTTCTTGTGCAAATAATTTGATTATTGTCATCATTTGCAACCTGACCCACTCACGACATAGCCGCGACAGTTCTTCTTCTTGTTCATCGTCAATCTAACTTCATTCGGGTAAATTGAACATACATATATACTCGAAATTACATGGGGATCAAACCCCATGTTTATTTTTGTAAACGTATTCGATTAGTGTTCAATTTGAATCAAAATCAAACTAGGTTTCTAAGAATTGGGGGTACTTTTGTAATTGTGTTTTCATCATTTTGGAATTGGGAGTTACCACGGCTTCGGCCCTTGATCTACCGGTACATGTACACTTCACAACCTTCAGGTCCCGGTTCAAACCCGGGCAACCTCAACACATTTTGTTTGGTTTTTTAGCCTTAATATATATATATATATATATATAATATATATATATATTATATATATATATATATATATATATATATATATATATATATATATATATTTCTAAAAATTATGACAATTAGTTTTATAAACTTTGTTAATTTTTAAAAGTTATTCAATTATTTTCTGTAAATTTATTATCTTAAAAACTTTAACATTTTATTGTAATATTATTTACAAATGTTATAATTAGTTAGTTTTATAAATAGACTCTATATAATAATCAATAATTATCATTGGACTTTATGTTAGCTTTGAATAAGGATTAATCATGATAATTATTAAATTTATATATAATTTATAATTAAATTTCACAAATTTTTGTAAAGAATTTAATCCATTTAAAAATTGTATAGAACGTATTTTTCTTTTACTAGACTAAAATATATACATTATTTCACTAGTTAACTTTATATATTATAAACATCTCGAATTTGTTATCAAAACCCTAGTTCGCGTTAAAACGTTAATCTTATTATTAAACTTAAACTTGTAATATATACTTTTATGTATCTTGTAAAGGAAGTCGTTGGAACGTCGTTTAATTCTTATTACCATCTTATACACTTATACGTCAAGTGAGTTTTGATGCCCTTTTTTATATTATTTCACATCTTTTAGGGTGAAACATGTTAATCTTATCAACTTACACTTGTAACCCTTTTGATACTTGTAATCACATGCAATTTAACTTTACCTTTTTGTCATGGTTATTGGTATTATTGTGAGTATTATATGAGATACATTATATGTTGAAAATCATTACCTATTGCTAGCCTAGCGGCGTTATAGATCTATGGGCCTGACAAGCCTACTTGGTTTTAAATCCGAGGTTATTGTCGGCTCCTTACAACGTATGCTTATTCATCATGCGAGCCAAATACACTTAGCTAATCGTTATAAACTTGTAAACTTATTCTTGGTCAAAGTTGGATTGTAGCTATATGTGTTCTATAAACTTGCATAATTCATAACCATTAACATGAATTGCTACTTTTAAATCTTTTGATATATTTATGTATACTTAACCCATGGAAACTCACCAACTTTCATAGTTGACCTTTTATTTTTAACATGTTTCAGAAAATGCTCAAGTTTGATGATCTCTTTGAAGCATGCTTGTTAGTTATCGGACGAGTAGATCTAGTTCACTTTTTATAGGCGTAGTACTTGAATTGATATCTGTAATGAATGGTTGTAATTCATTATTGTGTATGTATTAAATATATAAGTTAACCCATATATAGTGTGTTGATTTATGTATGTTTGCAGGTACAAATATTATACTTAGTCAATTTCTGAAAATTGACTAAGTGTAAGAAACATCTACGGATGAATATTTTGTTCTTCCATAGATATGTTTCTTACATGTAACAAAAATCCGAAGATCATCTGCGGATGAACCATCAAGAAGTTTGCTTCGGAAGAACATTTGCTTCGGAAGAACAATCATCTATGGAAGACAATACTACTGCGTAGTCCAAACACTTATATTCAAACAATACAAGTGTTACAAGTCAACAAGTCAATTATGCAAATCCCAAAAAATCTGGAGATTCCTTAACAGAAACAATTCAAATCCCAAGAGATCCGGTGTTTCCTTAACAGAAACGTCACTGTCTATATATATATGGATCATAGGTTTCAAATCAAACAACAGCTTTGACGGCAAACATCCAAGCAACATTACAATCACCAAACATCACATCACACAAATCAAAACCCTAGCAGCCGTCACTTTAAACACAAAATTCAATACCTATCATTCATTGTTTATTTGTAATCATTAACTTGTTTTTAATGAAATACATTTAAATTCAATATTTGTCCACACATTAATTATGTTTATCATTAATTTTGTTTACATTCATTGTGTTGTTGAATCATTGATGATATTGATTTACCATTCAAAAATTAAACCAAGCCAACATTGATTCCGTAAACGTTGACTTGAAATCAACTGAAACTGATAATTCCTGATTGGGATCCTTGGATTCATAGGTGGTATTCGAGCCAAGTGCTCATTGATCTAGATCAATTGATCTATCGGTGTTAGTTGTGTTTAATTATTTTCGAAATTTTTTTGTGTAATATTTAATTTGTTGATTAACTAGGATCTATATTCAAATCAATTGAATAGCAGATCTTGACCTTCGATCAAATTAATAACTTGTTCCTATCTCTTGAACAAATTCGTTAGTTAACATCTTAGATCTTACCTAATCATGAGCAACGTTGGTGGATCTTCTTACCAACGATCGAAGTTGGAAACAAAAGCAGATTTCAAATCCTGGAAAATCAAGTTCAGGATTCATGTGAATTATACAGATTCGGACTTATGGGTATCTATCACAAAAGGTCCTTATATTCCACCCACCCTCGGGCCGGATTATAATGATAACAATCAACCCATAAGCACGAAAGATTTGTGACCTGATGATGTTAAGAAGGTTAAAGTGACATCAAAGCATACATCTTGCTTAGTATGGCTCTACCAAAGGATATATTAATCAGATGTGAAAACTATAAAACAGCAAATTCCTTGTGGAAGATACTTCATACACTTTGTGAAGGGAGTGATGAAATCCGAAGCATGAGGAAGGATACCCTGCGTTCACAATATGAAACCTTTCATCATATTGAGGGTGAATCAATTCCTCAACAACTCCATAAGTTTATGCAACTTGTTACTGAAATGAACATTCTGGAGTTGAAATACACAAATGAGGAATTGAACAAGAAAATTCTCCATACTTTGCCAGAAAGTTGGAAGCAAACAATATCCATGTTCAAGAATACCATAGATCTCAAAGCAGTCGGTCTAGATACTCTAGTGGCTAAAGTTAAGGCTCTTGAAATGTATGAGAAAAAGAGAAATAAGAGTGTGAGAACTCATGTATCATCATATCATTTTAAAGAAAGAAGAACTGCAGGAAGTGCCTTCATGTCCAATAATGATGGTGACAACACTTGTACTTTGAGTGAAGATGAAGAGGAAGTAGTTTCTATGCCTCAAAACCTTCTAAGAAATCTTCTCAAAGTAAGTCAAGAAAAGAGAAAGAAAGAACAGATGATCAAAGAGATAAGTCATCTGGAAAACCATCATCCAACAATCAATCAGATTCTATCACTGTCATTCTAGATTCTGAAGAACAAAAAGTAGCTTTTGCAGCTTTCAGTTCAAGCTTTCAAGTTTACCTAGGAAGTTCATTGCCCACTGCTAACATGTGCTAATAAGATTTAGAAGAACTACCTGCAGATGTAGTGGTGGAGATGGATCTCCAATGACAAATGTCAATGATTGCTTATAGAGCCAAACAATATCTAAGAAGAAACAAAAATTTGGCTGCTGCAAGTAAATCATCATAAATTGGAGTTGATAAGTCAAAGGTTAGATGCTTCAAGTGCAATCTCTATGGACACTTTTCAAGAGAATACAATCAACAAAATTCAGATTTAGGACAACATCAGAATCATCAGGCTAACCAACCTCCATCAAGTCAAAGATTCTTCAAACAGCCACAACTGGCCAACTCATCCCCACCAGTCACCAATACGCCAGCAGGAACCATCAGTTCAAAAGAATCTGGGCTGATAATTCTTCAAGATGGAACTTGTGACTGGAGTCTGTATGAGAACTAAGTGTTAGAAGAAAATCAAGCTCTAATGGCTCATATGGAAAACAAAGTTCCACCCATGGCAAGTGAGGTAAGAGACATGTTATGTTCATTAATATGTGTTGCGGAAGTAGAAAGTTATAGAGTCCATGCTCAACAATTAGCTGATAAAGTTAAAGAAACAATGATTTTGAATGAATCTCATGTAGAGAACATAAATTATATCAAATTAAAATTAACTCTTTACAAAAGGATTTAGATAAATTGTTTCTAAAAATTACAGTTTGAAAGCACAAGTTGAGCATCTAACCACTTCCTTAACCAAATCCATGGCTGATCATGCATCAACTGAAGTAAAACTTCAGAAGTTTCAGCTTTCATCTCAACAATATGAGAAATTACTAAAATCTCATTTTGAATCAAAGAACAGGTGTGGGTTGGGTTATAATGCTGTGGCATCTCCCGTAAACAATAACTATGTTCCTTTGCCTGATTCAATGACAAACAATCTATCAAAAAATTTTGTGCCAAGCACCAACATAGGAACTAGCTCTAATATATCTAACACTGATAATAAAATTGAGATGAATGAAACTGAGTCTTCTGAAGTAGAAAAGAGTAATCAATTCAATTCAAATTTTGACTTTGATGAGTGGGATAACTTGGATGATTCTGATGAACATAATGATGATCTTCTCAACAAAGGTAAGAACCTATATTTAAAACAAATAGTTCTTGAACAAACAAAGCTGCCATACCTTCCTAAACAAAGAAACATGCTGAAGACTATCTGCAAGAGAATAGCTCAATTAAATGAAGGTCTTCAAGAGCTAAATCAACAACAAACAACTACAAATGAAGTAAAAGAAAAGTGTGCCTCTATTGAGTAAAGACACAGTCATCCGTGGATATAGGAAAGAAAAAGGCATCGGCAGATCATCAGTGGAAGAAGAACCTCTCTCTGGTACCAGATCTATGGAAAAAGAAAACGTCTTCAGTAGAAGTTAATATTGATTCAATAGATGATCTACAGAAGAATAAACCAGCAACAAACAAACACAAGCTTCTCAAAACAGAAAAGAAAGAATCTTCAAAGATGAAGAAGCTTGAAAAACCTCAAAAGTTTGCAAACCAAAAGAATGATTCTGAGAAAGAATCAGTTGAAAAGTATTGCAAATGGTGTGACATGAAAAATCATAATACCAAAGATTGTTACTTTAGTAGCTACTATTCTATTTGCAATATGACTAATCACATGACTACTAATTGCTACTTCAACAAACATTGTGCTATCTGCAACAAAAATAACCATTCCACTCAGGAATGTTATTTCAACAAAAAGAAAAAGACAAAAGGCACAAAGAAGAAAGATTCAGATAAGTCGGAGTCAGACACTCATTCTACTGATTGTGAAAAGGGTTCAAAATTGAAGAATTCTAAACAAAAATCAAAGTCAAAATCAAAGGATAAAACATCCTCAAGTGTTAATCATTCAAAGAAAAGATTAACTTTCCTCCAATCAAAAACACCTAACAAATGGGTTGATTTGTCTAAAAAGGAAACTAAGGATGATGATTTCTTTGATAACTTTGAAAAAGGAATTCATATACACCATTCAACAACAAAAGACAATGAGACATTTAATGATAAAGTTTCAGTGTCAAAACCAAAGCATCAAACAAACAAATATAAGGTGAAACAAGAAGAAGTTAGGGATCAAGAACACAATTCATCAACATCCCTTTCAATAGAATCATCCTCATCTGAAATAACTCAAAATGAATCAAGCAAATCTAAAACTAAAACTTCAAGACTTATTCATGAAGGAGTAACTATTGTAGAAACTGTTGGCAAACCCAAGATCATTAAGGCTTGGGTTGTTATTTCTAACTAATTTATTTCTCAATGCAGGAACAATATTGGAGAGCTGACAACAAGTGGTATGTTAACAGTGGTTATTCCAGGCATATGACAGGAAACTATTCACTTCTCCATGATTTCAAATATAAAAATGCTTCTTATATGGCATTTGGTGGGGATAAAAAGGGAGGTAGAATTGTTGGTGAAAATTTACAGTACAATTTACTTAGTGTGTTTCAAATCTGTGATCAAAATTATACCACATTATTTGATAATACTAATTGTTATATTCTTAAGCCAGGTTTTTCTCCAGAAGAGTGGTCCTTCTTAAAGCATCAAGAAAAGGAAACACTTATGTTTTGGACATGAACAACACCTCACTCACAAAACATGAAACGTGCCTTCTATCTAGGTTATGAGAAGATGTATCTCAATTGTGGCACAGAAGGCTTGTTCCCTCTAACATGAAGAACATGAACAAATTGGTGAAAAATGACTTAGTCATTGGACTACCAAAGAAAGAGTTTAATTGCTCAACTCACTGTTTTTCTTGCTATAAAAGAAAACAACATAGAGTGTCTCATAAATAAAAAAATAATCAACACTAATACTACACCACTCAAATTGCTTTATATTGATCTGTTTGGTCCTACCAATGTGATGAGCATTGGAAAAAGGCAATATTGTTTGGTGATAGTTGATGATTTCATAAGACTCACATGGGTCTATTTCTTAAAACAAAAGAGTGAAACATCAGAAACATTAATGGACTTTGTCATCAAGATTGAGAATCAACTTGATACTAAGATCAAAATTTTTAGGAGTGACAATGGTACTGAATTTGTCAATTTTGAACTAGACTCATTTTGCTAGAACAAAGGTATTGCAAGGCAATTCAGTGCTCCAAAAACTCCACAACAAAATGGAGTGGCTGAAAGAAGAAACAGAACTCTCATTGAAGCAGCAAGAACAATGCTAGCTCATTCACAATTTCCCGTCACCTTTTGGACTGAGGTAGTGAATACTGCATGCAATGTTCAAAACAGAACATTAATTGTCAAAGAACACAACAAAACTCCTTATGAAATTTTATGTTGGGGTTCAATAATTAAGTAAACTAAAGCTTACCAAATCATAATTACAGTCAACTGAAGATCTCATTATACAAGTTCAGAGACCAAGTTGATTACAGCAAAACAAGACAATTCAACATGACAAAGTCAACATCAAGATAATTAGAAAGTAAAAATTAGGTCATGTTGTAATATTAGTATAAATAGACCCACTAGTGAATTTAAGCAAGTGTGAATTTTGTGTGTGTGTTTCTCACGGTGTGAATCACCATCCAAGGAGAAATCCTCTCCTTTGGGTGGGTTTGATTTCACCAGCCATCTATGATCTTATTGTAACTTGTTTATCAATATCAATAAAATCATAACATTATTATTATCCATCTCTTTGTTCTTTGATTCACACATGTCCACCCATCTTAATTTTGATTTCAAGATCTGAACATGATGAATCCTAAGATTCAAGCTCAATGAATCTGAAATATTGATTTAGCATTTTATTTAAAAGAAAATCATACATAGGATATCTTAGAGTTTTTGGATGTCTTGTATCTGTTTTAAACATGAAAGAGTCATTGGAAAAATTTTCAGAAAAAGCATATGATGGTTTCTTTATTGGATATTCTTCAACATCAAAATCTTATAGGATCTATATTCTACAACATAACATTGTGTAGTTTCTAAATCAGTTGAAGGTGCATCATGGTTGTTTGACATAGATGCTGTTACTGAATCTTTTAAATTTGATTATTTGAACACTACAGGATCAATTAAAGTATGCTACCCTTTTGTTCCACCTCATATGAATGAAGTAACATTATCTGATGATCCTCCAAGGATACAAACATCCTTAGGAAGAAACACTTCATCAGCAGAAGCTGATACTGTATATGGAGAGGAACAATGGGCATCTAGAGAGGTAAATGGTGTCCCTGCATTAGATCCAGGATCTCAAGTGAATACAACAAACATTGGAAATGTTTCAAGTTCTCACTTATCATCCGGAGAAATTCCTGTAACTCCTACGGAAGAACAAAATGATTCCGGAGAAGTTTCTGTAACTTCTACGAAGGAGGAAACTGATGGTAGAGAAGCCACTATAGCTCCTGTAGAAGACTCTCATGATGCTGCTGATAATCAGACTACTGAAGATCATTCAACACGACATGTGGAACTTTTTGACTACTTCCTAAACTCTCAACACGGTTTGGATCAGATTGCAACAATGGATATGACTAACCTGGAATCATCTATTCTAGTTGAATCAACTCATCATCAAGAATCAATAAGACTCATCCAGTCAACAACATTATTGGAGATCTTACTAAGAGAACTACAAGAAGCCAAAGTGGTCCTGAAAACATTTGTCTTTTTAGTTGTTTTCTTTCACAAGTGGTTCCTCCAAACATCATTGTTGCTTTAAAGGATAATAGCTGTATTGAAGCTATGCAAGAAGAGCTTCAACAATTTAGAAAACAAAAAGTGTGATCTCTAGTTGATTTACTTGAAGGCTAACATCTTATTAGAACTAGATGGCTCTAGAAAAACAAACTGGATGACAGAGGGATCATTATAAGAAATAAAGCAAGATTTATTGCTCAAGGATACACACAAGAAGAGGGAATAGACTATGATGAAGTTTTTGCACCAGTTGCAAGAATTGAAGCCATAGGAGTGTTCCTACCTTATGCATCATATAAGAAATTCACTGTGTATCAGGTGGATGTCAAGTGTGCATTCCTATATGGAAAATTGATGAGGAATTTTATGTGTCACAACCCCTTGGTTTTGAAGATCCTCATCCTCCACATAGGGTATACAAACTAGACAAAGCCTTGTATGGTCTTCATCAAGCACCAAGAAAGTGGTATGAAACTCTATCATATTTCTTGCTCAAGAATGGATACAAAAGAGGAACCATTTATGATACTCTCTTCCTTAAACAAGAACATCAAGATCTCTTGGTTGTTCAAATATATGTTGATGACATTATATTTGGATCAGTTAATAAGAGATTGTGTGTGACTTTTGAAGAATTGATGAAATCAGAATTTCAGATGAGTTCAATGGGAGAATTAACATTCGTTCTTGGTCTTCAAGTTCATCAAAAGACAGATGGGATTTACATCAATCAAGAAAAATACATACTTCAGGTTCTAAATGTAAGGCCCCGTTCCCGAAAACCTCACAGTTGGTCAATCACAGCAGTTCAAACATTAAACACTATAATTATACAAACTTAAGCAGCGGAAATAATTTATCAAAAACCATTCATTTTATTTAAAACACTGTTGTTAAGCAATACATCATCATTTACTGTTTACAAAAGAATTGTATTACTGCATTACAAAACAACAGCAACATAGAATACGAATGGATGTCAGTCTTCCCTACTGAGTAGCTTCACCCTCATGCCATCCTCAGCAATATTTATCTACCAACTGAAAATGTATAAAAGTCAACGTTGCTCAGTGAGTTCTAGTTTTAAAGTAATAAAATACTTTCTATATGTTGTATAAGAAAATGCTCTTTTCTGTAAAATACAACTCTGTACTCTATATGCGAGCACGTATTAACTATATGAACAGATAATGTTCGTTCTCTTTACTGTATGCCTTGTCTGTTCTGTAAAATTATCTTTATCTTTCACTTTCTGTATGGACCAATGAGCAATACCCCAACTATATGCATGATGGAAAAATGGGTGATAGGCCATCTATATCCCTCGAAAGGGTCAACTATATCCCTCGAAAGGGTCAACTATATCCCTTGAAAGGGTTCTGTGTACTGTGTACAAGGCCGACCCAATCACCCAGGGCATGCTACAAAGGTCCTAGTCTCGTATGCAATATGGGGAAGCTAACCCGCACACGGTCGAGCTAACGGCAACATGGTCGTGTCACTCCTGTAAGCTTGCAAGACTTGTTAACATTTTATTAATGTTCCTCTTCTTTTCTTTATTGCTCTTTCACTTTATTATTACGATATACTCTACGTTACGATAATAACATACCACGTAAAGTCACATACTATAAGTAATAATAATAACAATAACAATAACAATAATAAGGAACAATCATAAGTAATCATATCATGCATGAAACATCATAATTAATAAGCCCTTAGTCAACCTTGGTCAAAACCCTAAAGCACAGACTCCTAGAAAATTCTGTAAAATTTTCTAAGTGCTTAGGCACATGGGAACTATTTGGGCGCATGAGCCCTGTTCGGGCGTTTCATCTCATTTTATCACTTAGGCACACGAACTATTCAAGCGCATGGGCACTATTGGTGCATATGAACACTTAGGCGCATGATTTATTCATACGCATGGACATTTAGGCGCATGAGCCACTTGGGCGCATGGGCACTATTGGGGCGCATGGCCCTACACTTAGTCGTCCGGCTAACATTTCTAGGCGCCTGGACCATTTTTTAGGCGCATGGGTTGTACTTCAACATTTCTAAGGTAATATTAGGCGTATGGGCTACTATTTAGGTGCATGGATTTACACTTAAATCTTTCTAAGGCATTTTTAGGCGCATGAGCCTTATCTAGGCGCATGGACCTTTTCTTCAACATGTTTCCAGTATGTTTTCAAACCCAATCATCAAACCCATTTGTTCTAAGCTTAATGTGGCTATTCTAAAGATGAACAACCTATAAGCATTCAAGAATCATCATCCAATCATGCACATTACATACGGGTAAACATATATACGCTTTGAAAATCATTTTAATACATTTTCAGCCCCAAAGATAGTTTAAAACAAGTAAAAACCAGGGTCTAGAACTCACCTGATATACGCTTTGAAAATCATTTTAATACATTTTCAGCCCCAAAGATAGTTTAAAACAAGTAAAAACCAGGGTCTAGAACTCACCTGATGCAACTTGGGTGCTTCTTCCTTTCTAACCCGCTTACAATGAGTTCAAACACCTAAAAACAACACCAAACACACACACCCGAGCACATACACAAACAAATATGCATATAACCATGGTAAAACCCGTCATGAACACTTAAAAACCTTGAATTCTTAACTTGAATTCACTTCTCTTCGTCTTCTTCTTCAGCCGAGAGTTTCCCCTGCTCTCTCTCTCTCTAAAACCAAAGAAATGGTGATGTGAAGTGAGGGTGGGCGGCCATGCCCACCTTTACACCAACTTTTTCAAAGTTTTGTCCTTTTGGACACTTTTAGTCCATCCACTTGGACTTTATTGCTTTTCTTTCTTTTATTCTTCACGTCTTGCCTTCTTAAAATAACGGGTGTTACAAGTCCACCCCCCTTATATAGGTTTCATCCCCGAAACCTATTATTCGTCGAACAAATGAGGATAATGCTGCCTTATCTCCTCCTTAGTCTCCCATGTAGACTCAGATCCCTTCCTGTGCTTCCACTGTACACGCACAAGAGGAACCACTTTATTTATCAGCCTCTTCTCTTTATCATCGATGATCGCCACTGGTTGCTCCACATAATTGAGCCTTTCATCTACTTCGATATCCTCCAATGCAACAATCATGTCTTCATCAGCTATACACTTTTTCAGATGAGACACATGGAATGTCGGGTGGATTCCACTTAACTCATCTGGTAACTCCAATCTATAGGCCACCTCTCCTACTTGAGCAGTGATTCGAAAAGGGCTTATATATCTTGTGCTCAATTTGCCACGCTTCCTGAATCGGATAATACCCTTCCAAGGCTTACCCACCTGGAACTCGATCGGTCTGCGTCGTCTATCGACATATGACTTCTGCCTATCTTTAGTTGCCTTCATGAAGCCTTTAATATTCTCAACCTTCTCAGTCGTAGCCTTGATTACCTCGACGCTCCCCAATTCCTTCTGCCCAATGTCTCCCCAACATATGTGTGTCCTACATCTTCTACCATATATCATGTCGTATGGTGGCATGCCAATGCTGGCATGATAGCTATTGTTGTACGAGAATTCAGGTAACGGTAAGTGGTCATCCCAACTTCCCTCAAAATCAATCACACATGGCCGAAGCATGTCTTCCAATGTCTGAATGGTCATTTCTGACTGACCATCAGTTTGGGGATGATATGGCGTGCTGATATGTAACCTCGTCCCCATGGTGTCGTAAAATTTCTTCCAAAATTTAGATGTAAACCGGGTGTCACGATCAGACACAATAGACACCGGTACACCATGATGGGTTACAATCTCCTTGGTGAACAGGTCAGCCAACCTCTCGGATGAATATGTCTCGCGGATAGGTAGGAAGTGAGCACTCTTCGTCAAACTGTCAACAATCACCAATATGGCATCGTACCCCTTCGGAGTACGTGGCAGCTTCATAATGAAATCCATGGTGATGTACTCCCACTTCCATTCCGGTATATCCAAAGGTTGCATCTTCCCATACGGCTTCTGATGTTCGGCCTTCACTTGCAAATAAGTAAGACACTTACTCATATAGTCCACCACGTCACGCTTCATACCCGACCACCAATAATCTTTCTTCATATCTTGATACATCTTTGTGGCACCAGGATGAATGGAGTATCGAGTCTTGTGAGTTTCATCCAAAATCCTCACACGTCAATCCCGGAAACGAGGAATCCACACCCATCCAAATCGAGTTTTAACACCAAGTGTGTTTTCACCCAATTCCCCAACCAGACCTCTCATTCTTTCAGAGTTTAGATGATCTTCTTTTAATGCCTTGTCTTGACACTCCTTGACTTGCTTAATTACATCAGAGGTCATGATCAGTTGATATGCTTTCACCCGAATCGGCTCGGGCCTCTCCTTTCGGCTAAGTGCATCCGCCACCACGTTGGCCTTGCCCGGATGGTAAGGAATCTCATAATCATAATATTTTATGAGCTCCAACCATCTTCTCTGCCTCATGTTCAGATCTTTTTGCTCGAAGAAGTACTTCAAGCTTTTATGGTTAGTGAAAATGGTGCACTTCGTCCCGTACAGAAAGTGCCTCCAAATCTTTAGTGCAAAGACCACGACTGCTAGCTCCAAGTCATGAGTGGGATATTTGACATCATGAACTTTGAACTGTCGGGATGCATAGGCTATAACCTTCCCTCTCTACATTAACACACATCCCAACCCCGAGTAAGAAGCATCTTAATATACCACAAATCCTTGCTTCCTTAAGGCAATGACAAGACAAGGGCTTGGGTCAGTCTGGTCTTCAACTCCTCAAAAGCCCTTTCTTACTCTTCACCCCATACAAACTTTACATCCTTACGGGTCAGCTTAGTCAACGGGGATGCTAACTTGGAGAAGTCCTGAATGAACCTTCGAAAATATCCCGTTAAACCCAAGAAACTACAAATCTCGGATGGCGTCGTTGGATACTTCCATTGCATCATAGCCTCCACCTCAGCAGGATCTACCATAATCCCCTCGAGATTTACCACGTCACCTAAGAATTGAACTTCGCGCAACCAGAACGCGCACTTGGAGAATTTGGCATACAACTTCTCCCTTCATAAGGTCTCCAACACCTCCCGGATATGTCCAGCATGATCTTCCTCACTCTTCAAGTAGATCAGGGTATCATCAATGAACACAATGATTGATCTATCCAACATCGGCCGACACACTCTATTCATCAAGTCCATAAAACCAGCTAGCGCATTGGTCAGACCAAATGACATAACAAGGAATTCATAGTGACCGTAGCACGTGCGAAAAGCTGTTTTAGGGATATCCTGCTCCTTCACCTTCAGCTGATGGTAACCAGATCGAAGATCTATACTTGAAAACCAACTGACACCTTGAAGATGGTCAAACAGATCATCTATTCTTGGTAGGGGGTATTGGTTCTTCACCGTCAACTTGTTCAGCTCTCGGTAGTCAATGCACATCCTCATACTACCGTCTTTCTTCTTCACAAACAGGACCGGAGCTAACCGATACGGTGCTTTGGCAACGGGTTGAGCATCGGGTATTAAATCAATTTGGAACTAAATCTCGCGATTCGGTGGCATGCCGGGTAAGTCTTCCAGGAATACATCCGGAAAGTCACACACAACAGGTACATCAGATAGTTGTGGTGTTTGCGCATCCACATCCTTACGTAGGCCAAGTAGGCACTACATCCACGCCTCATGCACTTTCCCGCCACCGCCATCGAAATCACTTTCGGGATCGTCGTGACTCGATCACCATAAACTATCACCTTATTCATGCCAGGCGCTGTCAACCGAATCATCTTGCGACACATGAAGTTTTCTTCATAGGTTGCGAACCAGTCCATCCCTAGTACTACATCAAATCCACTTAGGGTATCACGTATAACCTAAAAGCAAACCTATGACCTTCTAGTTCTATGGCACAGTCCTCTATTACATCAGTAATTCTAGCGGACTTACCAATAACAGTTTCTACATCGAATGGTGCACGGACATTTCTACTAGTAAGAGGCAACTTAGCACAGCAAGTAGTGGGAATAAAACTCAAGCTAGCACCGAAATCAAACAATACAGAGGCATAAATTGGTTTACTAGAAACATACCTGACACGATATCAGGATCAGCTCTGGCTTCCTCCCCGGATCAGGGTGTAAGCTCTAGCACCTGCTTTCTGCCATCCTTCCTCCTGCTTCTTCTTTGCCCAGAGCTCTCCGCCCTCAGCTTCTTGCAGTCCTTGCTCACGTGACCTTCTTCACCACAAGAATAGCACCGCCCAATACCACAGTTCTTCGCCACATGTCCGGTCCTTCCACAACGGAAACAGACATTGCTCCCCAATCTACATTTCCCGGGGTGCCTGCGTCCACACTTATCACACCTGTTCGACCCCGCAATCCCAGTCGTCATCATTGTGCCAAAACTCTCATCCCATGGCTTCTTACAGTCTTAATTATCTCATTCACTATACCCGGGCGAATCGTCTGCATGGCCCATTGAACTCCCTCGACAACAACCTCTGTCAACATGGTCCTCAGACTGGCACTATCTTCATCAGCTTTCGGGTGATGGATCTCGAGCTCTTTGAGTGCTACCTCAGCAGCCCTAGCCATACTTCTTGTGACACGCGGTCCAACAACACGTCCACCATAACCTTCACCTGACGAAACCTTCGAAGGTCCACCACCGCCATCCTCTAAACGCACACTATAAGATTCAAACACTAACGCAATCATCCAAGGGGATAGCTCAGTTTATGTCAAGTATAGTAAGTCCCTAATTACAGTGGCCAGTTATGATTAGCCACTTACTTTACTCTTCATACCCCAAGCATCTCCTATCCTGACTTAATCAGTATCTAAATCTACTAAGAGCACATAATCAAATAGCATGCGCACATAATACCGGTTAACATTAAGAAAAGACATACCTGATGGCACGTAGCTACTCGGGCTCACATCCCTCAATTTTTCCTATTTTCAATTTAAGTATAGGTTTTAAAAAGTTTATTTAACCCAATTCTCTTAAATTTTGGCTCTGATACCAACTATAAGGCCCCGTTCCCGGAAACCTCACAGTTGGTCAATCACACCAGTTAAAACATTAAACATTATAATTATACAAACTTAAGCAGCGGAAATAATTTATCAAAAACCATTCATTTCACTTAAAACACTGTTGTTAAGCAATACATCATCATTTACTATTTACAAAAGAATTGTTTTACTGCATTACAAAACAACAACAACATAGAATACGAATGGATGTAAGTCTTTCCCTGTTGAGTAGCTTCACCCTCGTGCCATCCTCAGCAATAATTACCTGCCAACTGAAAATGTATAAAAGTCAGCATTGCTGAGTGAGTTCTAGTTTTAAAGTAATAAAATACTTTCTATATGTTGTATAAGAAAATACTCTTTTCTGTAAATTACAACTCTGTACTATATATGCGAGCACGCATTAACTATATGAACAGATAATGTTCGTTCTCTTTACTATATGCCTTGTCTGTTTTGTAAACTTTTATCTTTATCTTTCACTTTCTGTATGGACCAATGAGAAATACCCCAACTATATGAGCGATGGGAAAATGGATGATGGGCCATCTATATCCCTCGAAATGGTCAACTGTATCCCTCGAAAGGGTCAACTATATCCCTCGAAGGGTAAACTGTATCCCTCGAAAAGGTTCTATGTACTGTGTACAAGGCCGACCCAATCACCCAGGACATGCTGCAAAGGTCCTGGTCTCGTATGCAATATGGAGTAGCTAACCTGCACACGGTCGAGCTAACGGCAACATGGTCGTGTCACTCCCGTAAGCTTGCAAGACTTGTTAACATTTTCTTAATGTTCCTCTTCTTTTCTCTATTGCTCTTTCACTTTATTATTAAGATATACTCTACGTTACGATAATAACATACCATGTAAAGTCACATACTATAAGTAATAATAATAATAGCAATAACAATAATAAGGAACAATCATAAGTAATCATATCATGCATGAAACATCATCATTAATAAGCCCTTAGTCAACCTTGATCAAAACCCTAAAGCACAGACTCCTAGAAAATTCTGTAAAAATTTCTAAGTGCTTAGGCGAATGGGAACTATTTGGGCGCATGATCCCTGTTCGGGCGTTTCATCACTATGTAGGCGCATAAGCCAACATTTAATCATTTTATCACTTAGGCGCATGAACTATTCAGTTGCATGGGCACTATTGGTGCGTATGAACACTTAGGCGCATGAGTTATTCAGACGCATGGACACTTAGGCGCATGAGCCACTTGGGCGCATGGCCTTACACTTAGTCGTCCGACTAACATTTCTAGGCGCATAGACCACTGTTCAGGCGCATGGGCTGTACTTAAACATTTCTAAGGTAATCTTAGGCGCATGGATTACACTTAAATCTTTCTAAGGTATTTTCAGGCACATGAGCCTTATCTAGGCGTATGGACCTTCTGTTCAACATGTTTCCAGTATGTTTTCAAACTCAATCATCAAACCCATCTGTTCTAAGCTTAATGTGGCAATTCTAAACATGAACAACCTATAAGCATTCAAGAATCAACAACCAATCATGCATATTACATACGGGTAAACATATATAAGATTTGAAAATCATTTTAATACATTTTTAGCCCCAAAGATACTTTAAAACAAGTAAAAACCAGGGTCTAGAACTCACCTGATGCAACTTGGGTGTTTCTTCCTTTCTAATCCACTTACAATGAGTTCAAACACCTAAAAATAGCACGAAACACACACACCCGAGCACTTACAAAAACACATAAGCACATATGCATATAACTGGGATAAAACCCGTCATGAACACTTAAAAACCTTTAATTCTTACCTTGAATTCACTTCTCTTCTTCTTCTTTTTCGGCCGAGAGTTTCCCCTGCTCCCTCTCTCTAAAACCGAAGAAATGGTGACGTGAAGTGAGGGTGGGCGGCCATGCCCACCTTTACACCAACTTTTTCAAAGTTTTGTCCTTTTGGACACTTTTAGTCCCTCCACTTGGACTTTATTTCTTTTCTTTCTTTTATTCTTCACGTCTTGTCTTCTTAAAATAACCGGGTGTTACACTAAAGAAGTATAATCTTGCTGAAACATCTTCATGCAAAACTCCAGCCTCATCAATTGAAAAGGTTGTACCTCATCCTATAGAAAAATCTATTAATCAAAGATTATATAGATCAATGATAGGATCTCTTATGTATTTAACTACTAGTAGACCTAACATTATGTTTGCTGTGTGTGTTTGTGATAGGTACCAAGCTAATCCTAAAGAATCTCATTTGAATGTTATGAAAAGAATCTTCAGATATCTCAAAGGAAAACTAGGACTTGGTTGGTGGTATCCAAAGGATGGTGACTTTACACTCTACTCATACTCAGATAGTGACTATGGTGGATATAACAGTAATAGAAAATCCATAACTAGTGGATGTCAATTTATCGGACCAAGACTAGTATCATGGTAGTGCAATAAACAAACCAATGTTTATGTATCCACAGCTGAGTTTAAGTACATAGCTGCTTCAGCTGGTTGCTCTCAAGTTCTTTGGTTGCAAAACCAATTGCTTGACTATGGTTACAGTTTCCTTTAAACCTCAATTTACATAGACAATTCTGCTGCTATGTTTATAACTGCTAATCTTGTGCAACATAGTAAAACAAAACATATTAAGATAAGATATCATTTTCTGAGAGATTGCTCATAAAAGGGTTTGATTAAGTTAGTGAAAGTGGATACAACAAATCAGTTTGCTGATCTATTCACCAAAGCATTTGATTCAGTTTGATTTATTTTTCTAATTGAATCTCTGGGCATGATCAACTTAGATTAATCAACTTGAACAAAAAAAAGAAAAGCATGTAATGATGCTTTAGCATGACATATGCATGGGAAATGATAGTACACTATATCTTTGTTTATTCCTGAATTCTTAAATATAACTAAATCTGAGCTAGTTTCTTGATATGTGAGTAGGTTCATCTTGAGTGGAAACTACACTTAGTGCATGCCAAACATAATTCAAAGTGATTGTTTGTGGGAAACTTCATTTTGATAATACAAAGTGAGGCTTATTCTGATGTGATCAAATCACTCATCTAAGCACACTATGTATCGACACTTTATAATATTTATCTTTGTAATACATACACCCTCTGTTTTGTGTAAACAAAGACCTGGGTGTATGATCACCATACTGTATATCAGTTATTAAAGGTGAAAAGATCATGATGCTTATCATCCCTCTGTTTTGTGTAAACAAAGACCTAGGTTAAAGGCACCTCTGTTTTACGTAAGTAAAGACCAGGTGACCTCATGATGATTATATCTAAGCTCTCAAAAGAATCCTATGTGATCAACTGTATATTAATCTAGAGCTCTTGCATCAATGCATTAATGAGATGTCTAATGCATCACAAGATACATCTTATAACTTAAAGTACATAATTATTAAGTGTGAAAAAATGATGATTTGACTTGCAAAGGGAGGACAAAATCTTTATGAATTGAATGTGAGGTCCATAACAGTTACTTCCTAATCAATATAAAAACATGATACACAACATGCCTGGTTGATACATTAGCTCTTGTATGGATTGACGTGGACAATATACTTGCAATCAGAACTATGTTCAGGAATCAATTTAACAAAATAACTCATCAGGAAGAGGCTTTGTATTATAGTATGATCCCATCATATGTGTATACATGCTTGTGCATGATCATACAGTTAAATAACTCTCATGATATTCTTCTTAGAAATTTATGATAAATGCATACTCTCATCATTAATCCCAAATTTAGGGGGAGTAGAATTCATGAAGATAATTTGATCAATCAGTAGCCTTGTCTATTTCATTATCAACTTGAAGGAATTGGAACCTGAGCATCCTTTTAGCTCTTGGATACATGAAGTCTTTAAAAATTTAAATCTTCTTGTGCAAAATTGCCATGTATACAAAGTCAACAAGGTCCAAAAGCAATAAATGGTCCTAAGAAATGAACTTGGACCATACAACAAAATAAATTTCTCAGCATTATACCATCTTAAGCATTCGCAGAAGCTATAGTACAATCTTAAGTATCCGCAGAAGCTACAGTGTGAAAATTTAAATGTTTATCCGTAGATTAGTAAAATACGGATGAGCAAAGATCAACAATCATAATTTAAATTCATAGTTTAGTAATCTATGAAAATCTAAATTATATTTAATCAGGATCGCAAAGTCATCCGCAGATGATTTATGGAATCCGTAGATAATCTGCGAAGAAAACTTATAACTTCGGAAAAGATAAATTGTTGAGGGTCCCTCTTCATTAAATAAATAAAAATTAATGTCAGAGAGAGTATAAATGATGTTCTTTGACTTCATTATCATTATTCTCTTTTTTAGAACATTTTCAGACCTAGAAAAACCCATTTAACAAACTTTTCCCCCTCTCTCTAACATTCAAAATTTTTGAATCAAAACATCAAACAAACACGTAACCTTCTTCTCTGATCACTGTGTTCAAGGTAAAACATGTTGTAATAATGAACATTTGATTCTTGTTTAATTAAATAATTGTTCGTATTCTCATAATCATTAATGTGACTCTAACAAAATCTTCTTCTTCTGAACAGATGATAATCGATTTGCAAGAGCGCACAATGTGTTTGCTTTCTTAGACCTTGATGACCCTGTTGCAGAAGGATGTCAAGATATTATACGATATCTAAGAAGATCAAGGTTGTTCTATGCCTTATCAGCAGAGCTTGTGATTCATCAGTCACACATCACTAATTTCTGGAACTCTACACGAATAGAAAAAGATGGTGAAGATATTATGGCTGAGGTGAAGAACCGAAGACTGCGAGTAAATGAACAAACAATAAGAAGGGTTCTTGAGTTGGGAGATACAGAAGCTGGTGATCCTGATGTGTTCGAAAAGGAATACATAGAGAAAGTTTTTATTGTGATGGGATATGATGGTGATTTTGAAAAGGGAGAAATAAAGAAAGGAAGACTCTGCAAGCCCTATAGATTTCTTTGCCACACTTATCTCAAGTGCATCTCTAATAGGAAATCTAGACTTGACAGATTTTCAAGGCATATCTCATCTGGCATTATTGGTGTTTTTGAGGGAGGAACCTACAATTATTAAAAGTACATCTTCAACTGCCTATGTGATCATATCAAAGTACGAAAGGCTGACAAGATGTATATGTTTCCAAGGTTTTTACAACTAATCATCAATGATGAGCTACCTAGGACTACTGTAGATGGTGGTGTGTTTGTTCAAGCTCATCTAGGTAGATCTGTACTGAACAAAATATTAGGGAAGTATGAAGGAGGAGACATGCCCATGTTTGCTCATGTTCACACCCAACAATCACCATTAGCCAATCAAAACACACAGCCCATATCTCCATTCTCTTAGTAATTATCTGAGAGTGTACATACTTAACCAATTTTTGTTACTCATTCTGTAAACTCTTTTCATTATGGTGAGACTGAGTTGATCTCTCAAGCAAGTACTATCCCTTTTTCTTTCTCCAATCATGAAGAACCAGTTGCATCCACACAACAGAGCCTGTAGTGCACAACATGAACTTAGAAGCACAATCTCATCATGATAAGCTTGAACAACCACAAGATAAACGCTTAAGCTCAGCAAGTGTGAATGCTCATACTAAAAAGGTTAAAGATGAAATTGGTAACAATCAAGAAGTAAATAAATATAAGGAAGTTATTGCTTACAATGAAGGTGATCTGAGTGATGATGACATCCCTTTAAGCAAAAGTTATTTGGTGGCTGAGTACAACAAGCTTGTAGTAAAGTCCAATTTTAGAAAGCAAAGGATTAAGGAGCTGAAAGGAATAATTGCAGGTAAGGATGAAATGCTGATGCAGCTAGAATTAAGAATCAAAAGCTTAAGATAAGATGCCATGTGTAATAATGAAGTGATTGATGCCCTTCTTCAACAAGACTCTGAGCTCAAAGAATTAGTAAAGAAAGAGAAAGATGAAAAAGAGAAAATAATAGTGAAAATTGATCAAATGAATGACACTCTTTATGATCAATCAGCTCTGTTGAGAAGAAAAGAAGAAGAGATTGGTCAGCTGAAGATAAAGATATGTGCTTTTGAATCAAATCAACTAAAGAAACTTGCTAAATCTTCTATGCAACTCATTCAATATTCAAGGAAGAGGAAGTATTTGGGCTCAACAAAGATTCAAGTAATCAATGTTGAAGATTCTCCTAAAAGGTCAAGGCATACATCTTCTGAGCTCACTCCTTCTATGGACATTCCCACATCAAAGCAAGTTACTATTGATGAAGCTGAGAGTGATGCTGAGTGGAAAGAATTGACTGAAGAAGTACCTAACAAAGAGCAAGAAGAATTAAAGGCTGATGATCTTTTGACAACAAAATACATAATGGAAGAAAGGCCAGAATCTGCTATGTTTATGACCCTGATCAACCATGGATTTCCATATGACATGGTTGAAAGGATGAATATGACTGAGATGAAGAACACATTGAAATAGTTTGAGCTTGCTAGATTTATGATTCCTAACTATGATTATGAGGCATTCATAACATTTCAAGCCATCTAGGAAATCAAGAAAGATCTAGGCCATTGTGACACTACTAAACTCAACAAGTACAATATGGTATGTTGGCTTTAGGGACACAATTACAAGGCTCATAAGCTTAAAGGAAGAAGTACTGAACTAAGAAAAATGATGGAACATGTAATGTCTGTTGAACTTAATACTGGAGTCAGATTCAGAACTGAAGCTCCAAACCCATCATATGAGCAACAAAGCAAATTATCTGCTCATCCTATAATTGTTGAATCTAAAGATAAGCACAAAGGCAAAGACAAACTGATCAGAGAACCAAGAGCAGTCATTCCTGGCAAAGTGTGGCCATTAGGGACAACTATTAGAGAAATCACTCAACAAAAATCAACTCTCATAGAGCTATATGATCATATCATAACTCCCAGTTCTGTAGAAGAGAACGGGATTATGGCCTGGAAATATGATCCAAAATCCGAATTACGCAATTATCCAGAGAACTTCCAGAAGAATTCAGTATTTCCATGATACAGAAGCAGTGGTGAGGCTTCATGAGAGAGATATCAAGGATCTGCAAAGTCTTATAATGTCTAACTATCCAATTCACTCAAGGGGAAGAGATTTATCTGTGTTGGTGGGAAAGTTAAAGACAAAATTCAAAGATGATGTGATTAAAGAAGCAAAAAGAGAAGATGATGAGCACAAAAGAAGATTAGAAAGAAAGAAAAGATCAGGCACCAACTCTTCCCCATTAGTTAATGATGAATTCCTAACGAGAGTTGGTTGTTCGAATAGGCAAACAGCAGCCATCAAAGTCATTGGAGGAAATCAATACACTATTCCCATAACTGAGTGGGGATATGTTGAGAAAACAAAAGAAATGGTGCTACTGAGGAACGCTGATGGTAGGAAAGGTGACAAGATAAGAATCTTTGAGCCTATAGAGATCAAAATGCTCCATCCAAGCTACACATCATTCTTACATGATAAATTAATCCCAAAGCTGGTAGATGAAAAAGCACAGAATGATTTATGCTTATACATTCACATGATACAAGTTATGGATAAGCTGCATGCCAAAGCATATAAGAGAAGAAGGTATAATGCTGGGATGCTGAAGGAAGTCAACATTGAAGATATATCAGAACTAAGAATATCAGAAGAAGATGAGCTAGAAATTGTTAACAATCAATGTCTTGTGGAAACCCTCACTACAGAAGAAGATGTATTCTGGCTGACTTTTGAGACACTCCAAATGATATGCAGAATAGAGATCAAGTACAAATACGATGATCAAAAGGATGCAGTATCATATTTCAATAAGATAATGGTTTCAAAATTGAAGGAGCTTTCAGTTTTGAAGAAATGATTACAAGTAACTAAGCCTAAGGGGGAGTATTGTTAGGTCAAGGATCATTAGATCTAGTCCACTTTGTATAGGCTTAGTACTTGAATTGATATCTGTAATTAATGGTTGTAATTTATTATTGTGTATGCATTAAATATATAGGTTAACCCATATATATGTGTGTTGATTTATGATTGTTTACAGGTACAAACATTATACTTAATCAATTTCTAAAATGGACTAAGGTGCTGTTTGTTTTTTCTACAGGAAAACGTCTGCAGTCTGCGGACCACATCTGCAGACATTTGCAGCACAAGAGGTGGACCAAACGTCTGCAGTCTGCAAGAAAAAGATTGTTTGTTTTTAACATTTGGAAAATGGTAAAAAATATTTTATAACTAGATTAAACCTATTTTTCCCATTTCGATCTCGATCTAAAATATGATAAATCCATCATGGGTCAAGGAACCCCCGGCGGTTTGAACTGGCAAAACAACTCCAGTGACTGGAAGAATGACGACGACAAAAAGGTGAGGAAGTTCGAATCGGTGGCACCACCGGCTCGAGTCGGCCGGAAACAACTTAAGCAAAAGGGCCCAGAAGCAAGTGCTCGATTGCCAACGGTGACACCACATTCAAAGTGCGAATCAAGAGAGATTGAAGCCTCGGTAAGAGAAGAGTGAAGAGCATAGATCGAAGGTTAATGATCTACGGGGAACTCCGATGAGTGTGGGGCGGCGATGGTCCGACCGGTGGGGGTGGTGGGGCGGCGGTGGTCCGGCCAGTGGGGTGGTGGGGCGGCGGTGGTTCGGTCAGTAGGGGTGGTGGGGCCGCCGATGGGGGAGGTGGGGCAGGTGGGGGGAGGTGAGAAGAGGTTAGAAGATCTGAGAAGACATGCGCGCAGATGAAAAGGTAGGGAAGATGTTTTGGTTAAAAAACACCACTTAAGTGTAAGAAACATCTACGGATGAACATTTTCTTCTTCCGTAGATATGTTTCTTACATGTAACAAACATCCGAAGATCATCTGCGGATGAACCATCAACAAGCTTGCTTCAAAAGAACATTTGCGTCAGAAGAACAATCATCTACGAAAGACAATACTCCTACGGAGTCCAAACACTTGTATTCAAACAATACAAGTGTTACAAGACAACAAGTCAACAAGTCATTTATGCCAATCCCAAGAAATCCAAAGATTCCTTAACAGAAAGAGTTCAAATCCCAAGAGATCCGGTGTTTCCAAGAGATCCGGTGTTTCCTTAAATTCAATATTTGTCCAAACATTAATTGTGTTTATCAATAATTGTGTTTATATTCATTGTGTTCTTGAATCATTATTGATATTGATTTACCATTCAAACAATTAAACCAAGCCAACATTGATTCCGCAAACGTTGACTTGAAATCAACTGACACTGATAGTTCCTAATCGCAATCCTTGGATTCATAATGCTCACACCTAGGATTTAGACCTAGGAAAAATGAATAATTTATCATGGATATTTATCTTATGGTATGTTCTCTTTTGAGACTTATGAATTGTAATCTTCATTTTTAAAACTTATGCTAATAATATCTTTATTTAAAGGTAGCGTTATGTGGCAATGAACAATCTTAACTCTCACATCTTGACGATTCCGCCGTTAAGGTTGGGGTGTGACGAGTGCTGGTTTATGTTATCGATGACATACCTTACAACATATCCAAGGCTATATTTGTAGAGATTCAAAAGAATGTGATCTCATTTGCTAGGAAAAAGTTTATTATGTATCCAAGAATCATTCAGTTGATAGTCAACGCTACTCATCCAGCATGCTCAACAGCAAACACAACAACAAACCACTAAAGAACCACCTCAATCTGACCCTATTTGTTCATCTTCCAGAACTCCCGATGATACTCAAGGTAGTTCATTTCGTCAAAAAGAGATGACATCTAATGTGGAAATCGATTCTTGGTTTGATAACATTTCTAGTGATAATGCAAGTGAAGATATTGGTAGAGTTCCGTACATTCTAACCTAGGTTGTCAGTTACACCAACCAACGCACTTTTGAGGATTCTCATACGAACTTTGTACGTGAAGATTAATATTAAGAACTCTGGATATCAAGTATTTCAAGTTATTTGGCCTAACTAGTCTGACACATGCTAAAATTACCCATTTTGACTCAAACTCTTTTTGCCCTTTACACACCCCACCCTTTCTTTCACTTCTAATGAAAAACACATGTAGTGTTTACAGCATATACAAATTTCTCCTTGTCCTCTCGTTCAGAGGGTATCCAATCTTCATCTCTAAGCGCTTCATCTGCACCACACAGAACATAGCTTAGAAACCCTAATTTCAACAATAATCACCATCTCACCACTCAAGATCATTATTAGAATTTGTAAATATCACATAGTAGAATCATAAAAACAAATTTAATTCTAGCAATCAATACCAGATGTGGCAATCCTGTGAGGGAGATGAACATGTGACGAAAACTCTTCTTTGAGGAAAAATGGCGAATGGTTAGAGGGTTCAATTTACATAACCGACGAATATTCATAGCATAAGAGGCATAATTTGCTTGTAGGTTCTATTTGTTTTTACTTATCCTGCAGTTTGTATCACCCTGATTTATGAATACATGTCTACTTTTATCCTTTAGCTATCACATATGACATATTTGTTTGATGTTTTCATATTCATGTCATGAGCCCCTTAGATTACTAACATAGTTTTGAGGTAAGAACGAGTTAGCATCAAGCTCAAGTAGAATCTTAAATGAATTACTTTGTCACAAAAGTATATTGGGTTTTATGTTCTTAAATATTAATTTTCATCCCTCATACTATATGTATCTCACGTTTCAAACCATTTCCTTTTCTATTAATTTCATTTTTCTATATTATTTTTTGGTCAATAACTTAAAAAAACAAAAATGGATGGATATATTTAGAAGACAAAGTTGGGGAGTTTTTTTCTTGTTTTATAGGCTATAGAGAGTGCAGTTTTAAACTCCCGCCACATGCGTAGCGCA
Organism: Flaveria trinervia; assembly: GCA_025506515.1. Taxonomy (NCBI): domain Eukaryota; kingdom Viridiplantae; phylum Streptophyta; class Magnoliopsida; order Asterales; family Asteraceae; genus Flaveria; species Flaveria trinervia. The sequence continues at coordinate 6,545,182 of CM046455.1, read as the reverse complement.
GGTGTAACACCCGGTTATTCTTTTAAAGTTAATAAAGAAAGAATAAAGTGCAGGAAAAGGAAAGAAATGAAATAAAGCTCAAATGGAGGGACAAAATGTGTCAAAAGGACAAAACTTTGAAAAAGTTGGTAAGTAAAGGTAATGGCCGCCCACTTCTTGTACATCACCTTTCTGTTTACGGATTCTAGAGAGAGAAAGTGCAGAGCTTTCGGGTTTGAAGAAGAACAGAAAGAAAAGTGCAAATTCAAGGTAAGAATTCATGTGTTTTTGATGTTCTTAACCGGTTATATCCTCGGTTGTATGCTTATGTGTGATTATGTGTGTTCAGGTATGTGTTTTTAGTAGGTTTTTTATGTGTGAATTTGTAACAAACAGGTTTGAAGGAAGTCTTACCCAAAGAGGCTGCTAAGGTGAGTTCTGGAACCCCTCTTTTATATGTTTTTAACTGATTTTGGGGCTGGAAATGCACGTATATACGTTTTTATAAAAGTGGGTATTGTACTCGTATGTATGTATGTGTGTATATTGCGGGTGAGGTTTGATTTTGGGCTATGTTCATGTTTGATGATGCTAGGTATATGTTTCTAAGGCTTAGAATGCATGATTTAAGCTTAGAATAAGTTTGAGAATGATTGGGGACTAATTATGATATTTAAGTGTGAAATAGGTTGCTCATGCGCCCAAATAGGGTTCATGCGCCTAGTATGGAAAACTGCCTAAGTGTTCCTATGCGCCTGAGACCTCATGCGCCCATATAGTAAGCATGCGCCTAGAAATTGGAAAATTTTGACTAAGTGTTCATACGCCGAGAATAGCTCATGCGCCAAAGCACTCATGCGCCTGCATAGTGCTCATGCGCCTAGAATTGTCGAAAATAGACTAAGTGTTGCTCATGCGCCCCAATAGTGCTGATGTGCCTGAAAGTTTCCTCATGCGCCTAAGTGTTCCTCATGCGTCTGAATGGCCATGTGCCGGCATAGTGCTCATGCGCCTAAAGACTTAGAATAGTTTTTGAATTTTTGGGGAAAATGTAAAAGTAGGCTTTGATTTGGGATGTTCCCGGGGGCTATGTAAGTTGACTTTTTGAGGTCAAAGATGATGTGATAGGCATGAATGATATAAGATGATGATGATGCATAATTATGATGATGTTATGTATGATGTTATGCATGATGGTATGTGTGATGTATGTTATGTATGCATGCTGATATGTATGGAGATTTGCATGATCTTGTGATGTTCGTGTTTATGTATGATCATTTTCCTATGGCTCTACGTTGAATGTTAATGAATGTAATGAAAATTATATGTAACATAAAGTGGAAAATAATGAAAAGAGTAAGGTAATGAAAGAATGCATGCATTAATGAACGAATGAAAGTACGAAAGGCTTGCAAGCATATATATGGAGGTTCACACATAATGAAGGGTGTTAGCTCAACCGTGTGCGGGTTAGCTACCCCAAAAGGATGCATACTGGGGCTTGATCCATGTGCTTAAGCATATGTATGGAGGTTCACACCCAATGAAGGGTGTTAGCTCAACCGTGTGCAGGTTAATTACCCCAGAAGGATCCATACTGGGGCTTGATCCGTGTGATTAAGCATATGTAAGGAGGTTCACACCCAATGAAGGGAGTTAGCTCAACGGTGTGCGGGTTAATTACCCCAGAAGGATGCACACTGAGGTCCAATCCTTGTGATTGACCATATGTATGGGACCCTTGCTGCTTACCCTAGGTACTCGAGTCAGCTTCGCGCATAATGTTCGGGGTCTTTGAAAAACCTCAGGCCCAGTACCGGCTTTATGCATGACGGTGGGGTGAAGCACATGGCATTAGTCTGAATGAAAGTAAAGATTTAATGACGAATGTACGAAATGAACGAATGAATGATGAAGATATTAATGATTTTATCTATGTGTACATATGTTGTGTGACCACATACAAAAGTAAAGAACTGTTTTAATGAAAGATAAAGTAATTTTTTTTTAAAACTAGAACTCGCTGAGCAACGTAGACTTTTTATGCATTTTTCCAGTTGGCAGGTAAAGTTGCTGAGGATGGCACGGGGCAGCTACTTGGCTCTTTTTGGATGGCATCCATTTCTATAATTCTTTTGTGATGTAATGCAACAAGTATTTGTAATGTGATACCGATGTATTATTTTTTAAAAGCCTTTGTAATAAAATGAAATGTCATTTTTTGAATGTTTTCGCTGCAACATTTATTTAGTATAAATGTAAATATATGTTTTATGTGTGATGATTGACTGGCTGTGAGCGTCCCGAGAATGGGGCCTTACAAGTTGGTATCAGAGCCAAAGTTAAGTGAAACGGGTAAATTTTCAAAATAAACCTAAACTTAAACTGAAAATAGGACGAAAAGGGAAGGGATACCAGTCCGAGTAGCTAGGTGCAATCAGGTATTTTCTTAATGTTAACCGGTATTATGTGCACATGTTATGTGGTTTATGTGCTGCTTGTAGATTTAGATACCGATATAGCTAGGATAGGTAATGCTTGGGGTATGAAGAGTAAAGTAAGTGGCTAATCACAACTAGCCACTGTAATTAGGGACTTACTATAGTTGACATAAACTGAGCTATTCCCTTGAATGACCGTGTTGGTGTTTGAATCTTATAGTGTGTGTTAGAGGATGGCCGTTGGTAGATCATCAAAAGCTTTGAGGGGTGCAGTTCGTCGTGTGCATGGTGTTGAATCGCGGCCCAAACGAGGAAGGCCTAGAGTTGAAAAGGTGGTTCATGAAAAACCCGAGACCCCTCATCTAGAGGGAAGAGATGAGAGTGCTAAATTGAGAGCCTCGGTGAAGGAGGTTGTAGTTGAAGAGGAGCAACAGGTCATGCAGACGATCCTACCGTGTGTGGTGACCGAAGTGATTAAGGCTGTACGATTGGGGGAGAGGAAAGAAAGGAGTAGGCCTACGGGCGAAGGGAAACGGCCCGAGACTGAGACAGTTTTCTCGGATGACAAGGAAGAACAGGAGGAAGAAGAGCCTATGCAGGAGGCCGCAGGAGGCCGCACCAGGCTGCAACTATAGGGCATTTCAAAGATGCAAGCCCCCAACCTTCGATGGTAATGGCACTGCTGCTACTGCTCATCGGTGGGTGAGAGAGATGGAAGCTGTTCTGAATATCAATGAGTGCCGCGAAGATCAGAAGGTGAAGTTCGCCACCCACTCATTTGTGGATACGGCTCTGTGTTGGTGGGACAATAATGTCCAAGCTGAGGGTAGTAGGGCTATTGGGATGATGAGGTGGGCAGAGTTAAAGGAGTTGGTGATTACGGACTTCTGTCCTTATAGGGAGATGGATAAGGTTAAGATGGAGTTCCTGCAGTTGGAGGCGGGGACTATGACCTATTAGCAGTACACCACCAAGTTCAATGAAATGGCACGGCTGGTGCCGGATCAGGTGACACCTCTGTCACGAAAGATCAAGAGGTACATCCAGGGCTTGCCGGTAGATATCCGTAGGCACATGATTGACACCCGACCCAACACCTTTAGGTCGGCGGTGGATTTAGCGGGAAGTTTGTAGGACGAGAGAGAGGTGGTGGTGGCTGAGGTGAGCAAGAAGGGTTGTGGTGACTGGAACTAGAATGGGAAGCGGGTTGGACGTGGCGGGGCCACTCCAAGCAACAAAGGTTCCCGGGTGGATGACCGACGTGTGGTCACATCGGGTGCAAGGTCGAGGAAGTGTGGCAAGTGTGGGAAGGAGCACACCGGCGAATGTATATTGGGATTGAACGTGTGCTTCAAATGTCTGAAGTCTAGCCACATGATGAGGGAGTGTAAGACTGGGAAGTGTTTTAACTGTGGCAGGGAGGGCCACATGAGCTGAGACTGTAAGAAGCCGAGGGCTGAAGGTTTGGGAGCGAAAAAGGTTGGAGGAGAAGGGTAGAGGGCGAGTGCCAGAGCGTTCACGATGACATGGGAGAAGGCTAGAACAGACCCCGATATTGTGTCACGTACATTTCTAGTAAATAAAACTTTAGCCTCTGTGTAATTTGATTCTGGTGCTAGTAAAAGTTTTATTTCTGCTGCTTTCTGTGCTAAATTGCCTGTTAGTAGTAAGAATCTAGATACGCCCTTCAATGTAGAAACTGCCATAGGTAAGTCTACCAGGATTTATGAGACGATAGAAGGATGTGCTAGAGAACTAGAAGGTCACAAGTTTCCTGTTAGAACATTATGATGACCTTAGATGGGTTTGACATAGTCCTGGGAATGGATTGGTTGGCGGACTACGAGGCGAATATTGTGTTTCGAAAGAAGATGATCCGATTGACAGCACCTGACGGGAGTTCGGTGACAGTTTACGGTGATCGAGTCATGATGATTTCGAAGGTGAATTCTGTAGTGGTGGCAGGAAAGTGCACGAGGCATGGATGTAGTGCCTTTCCTGGCCTATGTGAAGGATGTGCACACGCCAACACCACAACTGACCAACGTACCGGCAGTGCGTGACTTTCCAGACATGATTCCCGAAGACTTACCAGTAGTGCCACCTCATCGCGAGATTGAGTTCCAGATTGACTTGATACCGGGTGCCCAACCTGTAGCTAAGGCACTGTATCGGTTGGCTCAGACCGAGATGAAGGAGTTGATGGAGTAACTGCAAGAGCTGCTCGATAAGGGGTTTATTAGACTGAGTATCCCTCCTTGGAGTGCTCCGGTCTTATGCGTGAAGTAGAAGGATGGTAGTATGAGGATGTGTATAGACTACCATGAGCTGAACAAGTTGACGGTGAAGAATCGGTACCTGTTACCGATGATTGACGATTTGTTTGATCAGCTCCAAGGTGCCAGTTGGTTCTCGAGGATAGACCATCGATCTGGTTACCATCAGCTGAAGGTTAAGGAGGAATACATTCCTAAAATAGCTTTTCGCATGCGTTATGGTCACTACGAGTTCCTCGTTATGTCATTTGGTGTGACCAACGCGCCAACTGCTTTTATCGACTTGATGAATCGAGTGTGTTGGCCGATGTTGGATAAATCTGTGATTGTGTTTATCGATGATATCCTGATTTATTAAAGAGTGAGAATGAACATGTCGGTCACATTCGTGAGGTGTTGGAGACCTTGAGAAGGGAAAAGTTGTACGCTAAATTGTCCAAGTGTGCATTTTGGTTGCGGGAGGTTTAGTTTTTCGGACACGTGGTGAATCCCAAGGGGATTATGGTGGATCCGGCAAAGGTGGAGGCGTTGATGCAATGGAAGTCTCCGAAGATGTCGTTCGAGATTTGTAGCTTCTTGGGTTTGGTGGGCTATTATAGGAGATTCATTTAAGACTTCTCTAAGATAGCTTCTCTATTGACTAAGTTGACCCGTAAGGATGTAAAGTTTGTATGGGGTCAAGCTCAAAAGAAGGCATTCGAGGAGTTAAAGGAGAGGTTGACTCAAGCTCCAGTTTTATCATTACCCACTGCAAGCGAGGATTTGATGGTTTATTCGGATGCTTCTTACTCGGGGTTGGGATGTTTGTTGATGTAGAGAAGAAAGGTTATATAGTCTATGCATCCCGACAGTTGAAAGTTCATGAGGTTAATTATCCTACTAATGACTTGGAGCTAGTAGTTATGGTCAGTCAGAAAGAACGATTCAGACGTTGGAAGATATGCTTCGGGCATGCATCATTGACTTTGGGGGAAGTTGGGACGACCACTTACCATTATCTGAGTTCTCATATAACAATAGTTGTCATGCCAGCATTGGTATGCCCCCTTATGAGATGTTATATGGCAGGAGGTGTAGAACACCCGTTTGTTGGGGTGATATTGGTCAGAAGGAGTTAGGGAGCGTCAAGGTGATCGACGCTACGACTGAGAAGCTGGAAAGGATCAAAGCCATCATGAAGGCAGCCAAAGATAGACAGAATTCGTATGTCAATAAACGATACAGACCGATTGAGTTCCAGGTGGGTGATAGAATCATGTTGAAAGTCTCACCTTGGAAGGGTATCATTTGGTTCCGAAACCGGGGCAAGTTGAGCCCAAGATACATAGGGCGTTTCCTAATCATTGCTAGAGTAGGAGAGGTGGCCTATAGATTGGAATTACCAGATGAGTTAAGTGGAATTCACCCGACATCTCATGTATCTCATCTGAGAAAGTGCTTAGAAGACGAGGATATGAGTGTACCATTGGAGGATATCGAGCTAGATGAACAGCTTAATTATCTGGAGCAACCAGTGGCGATCATTGATCGTAAGGAGAAGAGGTTAAGGAATAAAGTGGTTCCTTTTGTGTGTGTATAGTGGAAGCATAGAAAGGGATCTGAGTCTACGTGGGAGACTGAAGAAGACATGAGACAACATTACCCATGATTGTTTGAGGAATAACAGGTTTCGGGGACGAAACCTATATAAAGGGGGTGGACTTGTAACACCGGTTATTCTTTTAAAGTTAATAAAGAAAGAATAAAGTGAAGGTAAAGGAAAGAAAGGAAATAAAGCTCAAATGAAGGGACTAAAGGTGTCAAAAGGACAAAACTTTGGAAAAGTTGGTAGGTAAAGGTGATGGTCGCCCACTTCTTGCACATCACCTTTCTGTTTACGGATTCTAGAGAGAGAAAGTGTAGAGCTTTCGGGTTTGAAGAAGAACAGAAAGAAAAGTGTGAATTCAAGGTAAGAATTTATGTGTTTATGATGTTCTTAACCAGTTATATCCTCAGTTGTATGCTTATGTGTGATTATGTGTGTTCAGGTATGCGTTTTTAGTGGGTTTCTAGGTGTGAACTTGTAGCAAACGGGTTGGAAGGAAGTCTTACCCAAAGAGGCTGCTAAGGTGTGTTCTAAAACCCCTCTTTTACATGTTTTTAACTAATTTTGGGGCTAGAAATGCATGTATATACATTTTTATAAAAGTTGGTATTGTACCTGTATGTATGTATGTTGTGGGTGGGGTTTGATTTTGAGCTATGTTCATGTTTGATGATGCTAGGTATATGTTTCTAAGGCTTAGAATGCATGATTTAAGCTTAGAATAAGTTTGAGAATGATCGGGGACTGAATTATGATCTTTAAGTATGAAATAGGCTGCTCATGCACCCAAATAGGGTTTATGCGCCTAGTATGGAAAACTGTCTAAGTGTTCTGATGCGCCCAAGACCTCATGCACCCATATAGTATACATGCGCCTAAAAATATGCAAATTTGGCTAAGTGTTGATGCGCCCAGAATAGCTCATGGGCCTAAGCACTAATGCGCTTGCATAGTGCTCATGCGCCTAGAATGCCCAGAATAGACTAAGTGTTGCTCATGCGCCCCAATAGTGCTGATGCGCCTGAAAGTTTCCTTGCGCGTAAGTGTTCCTCGTGCGTCTAAATTGCATTTAACCTTGATGTGCTCCAAATTGTACATTAAAATCATATCAAAGGCACATCAATTATTCCTTAATATCTTCCTTAAAATGATGAAAATGTACTTAAAAAGTTAACTTGTGTTTTCAGGTGTTTAAAAGGGCAAGATGGACAAAGAAGCATATTTAGCAAGAAATTGAAGTAATCCATGCTTTCGAGTCCAAGCATGGGTTCGTGCCTCATTAAGCACGCCCCCATGCTTTGCAAGAAACACACCCTCGTGCTAAATTAACACACCCCCGTGTTTCGACATCTGACAGGACAAAAAGTATTGTCCCCTAAAGGTAGACACGGGGTCGTGCCCTATCAGGCACGGGGTCATGCCCCACCTCCAACACGGGGCCATGCCCCATTTAGCACGAGGTCGTGCCCGACACAACCTGCATGTACGAGCCAACCAACTTTCATAAGCATTGTACTAGCACGGGGCTGTGCCTTTTGGGCACGGGCCATGCTTAAACACTCCAAAAAGCCTTTAAATAGAAGCCTAATTTCACCATTTTTGGCAAACTTTTGTGGGAGAGTTACTCTGCAGAATTCTCTCAGGAATCAACACTTCAAGGTCATTTGGACGCTTGGGAGGTGCATATAACACATGGAAGAAGCTCGGGATCGTCTAAACCTCATCCATTGTGGAATATTGGTTTGATTGTTCCATTTCATCGGTGATTGCATATCTATCTTCTTTGTTATCTGTTGTTACGTTGAAGCTCATTATGAGCTAAACTCCTTTTTATCATCCTAATCGGATGAAACTTATGTAATTTGTGATGAACTAATGGTGTGATAAATATTATGTTAATGTTATGTTGGTCTTCGGAAACTATTGATGGGTAGCATCTACATTTGAATGGGATGTTACAAATTTATGGTTTGTGATTGTGATTGTCATACAAGGTTGATGTTGATACATATATGTACCTAGATTCTGATCTCAATGTAATATGTCTTGAATATCTTGCACTTATGTAATATTGGGTACTTAATGAAATGAGAATATTTGTTTGCGATTTGTCTTGTTTAATATTTCATTAATGTGTTGACTAACGCATATTGACTTTATTATGTAGGTTTGTGGTTGATTGTTTTAATATAAGTAACATTATTATGTTTAATACATTCAAACTTAACAACATGAAGCCATCATGCGAATGGCCCATGGTAATGGACCATACGTATGAACAATTTCATGTGAATGACTCAGTGGCACGACTGAACCAGGAGACTGGATCAGTTGTATGATTATCACATAAGATTGCCTCATTCGCAAGACTGAACACTCAGTCGGGCGAATGGACCAACCGTATAACTCAATCGCACGACTGAACCATGCTAATGGTTCAGTCGCACGAATGAGCAATCCTAACCTATAAATACCACCTAATTCGTGGAAAAACGTAAGCATTTAATCCACTTCGACTCCAGACATACCCTAGCTGTCCAGAAGCCTCTAAGTTCGTACTCCAAGTTCATAGAACGCTGTAGATCGATTCCTAATCGATTTTGACGTTATATTCAATACATTATTGTGTCTACGTGCGTTCTCACTGATTGGATCGCCAATCAAATAGGATTCCGCACTATTTCGTTTGGTTTAACACGTTAATCAGTTGGTGTTTCATTCAAATACCAGATCCTAACAAGTAGTATCAGAGCCTTGGCTCTTGATTACGTGTTGATTCAATAGTTTTGATACAAAAAATGTGTGTTTTCATCAAAAACGCAATCTTTTTGTGTCTAACGGAGTCTCAGACGTTTCCTGACTTAAAAGTTTAGTTTTTCCGGCATACGGCGATTAGGGTTTGTTAAAATTCGAGTTTTTACGGCCAAAACATGTTTAACCTACGAATTATCAAACTTCAGCAAGTTCAGTCGCCCATTTGGCTCAATCGCACGACTGAGTTCATTCGCATTCTCTAACCGCACGACTGAGAACCGCATTAGTTCATTCGGCCGACTGACTCCTCCCCATTTGTCCAGTCGCATACCGTCATCCGCATACATCATTAGTGTGTTAAATAGTAAAGTTAAATGAAATGGAGGACCAATTTTCAGCATACACAGCAAGTAGAGATACACGTATTCAAAATCTACTGCTGTTGGAGAATGAAGTGGGAATTCACAATAAACCCTCGAAGCTTATCACGTTAGACAACTACCCACAATGGAAGCAAAGTTTTGAAATCTACTTAAATGGAGTAGATACAAATCTGTGGGAGGCAATAGAGTCGGGGTACAACATGCCAGTAGGAGCAGATGGAGTCAAACTTACTCTAAGTGGCATGTCGGATGCTCAGAAGGTAAAACACAATGCTGAGAAGAAAGTATATGCTTTGCTGACTCAGTCTATTCTGAAGGATATCTTCCATCAGTATTCGGAGTATACTCAAGTAAAGAAACTATGGGATGCGTTGGAAAAGAGGTATGACGGAAATGCCTCACTCAAGGCCATTAAGGCCAAAGCCTTGAAGAAGGAGTTTGACAACTTCTCTTCAATGTAAATGGAAGGCCTTGATGATATGATTGACAGATTCTACCACTTGATGAGTGAGATGCACACTCATGGAGTATTATGTCGATGGAGGACAAGGTATCCAACTTTGCTGATGGACTACTAGAGAAATGGGCTTCCTTCGTGTCAAATCTCAGACATAATGGGATGCTCTCGAAGTTAGACATAAATGACTTCATTCTAAAACTGAGAGAAGAGGAGCTTAGGATGAAGTACAGAGCTCAAAAGGCCAACTACGATCAGAATCCTACACTCTACAATGCAACTCCTTCGGCCAAGACATCTTGAGCACCACTGCACACTGCCTTCATCTCTAGCTCAACAATTCCAGCACAACCGTCTACTTCAGGGTCTGAAACATCAGGGTTGTCTGGTACCCAGTATATCATTCTTGAAGCTAATGCAGCCAAATTGAAAACCGACAATTTCGGTAATGTAACTGTTGAAGTAGCCAAAGAGCACATGGACTTCTTAGCTGTTGTAGTCCACTCCTATGATGGACTAGTGGCTGGAAAGATAGGAAATTGTCACCTGCCAGATGAGGATTATGAATAGGTGGACGGAATGGAGTTGGAATGAATGGACATAATGTGTGCTTTGGCAAGTGCTGTCCGACGAGCTAAAAGTTTGTACGAAAAACCAGATAGAACTTGGTTGCTACCAAAGACACAACCTTTGGCTTTGACAAGTCAAAGGTCACCTGTTTCAACGGTGGTGAGAAGGGACACTTCAAGCGGGAGTGTGTGAAGCCAAAGAAGACTGGTAATGGCAATCCTTTCTCGTCCTTAAATCATAAGGACAAGGCCACATCTAGCGGGTCTACTTCATCAAGCAAGGACACCAAAGCCCTGACTGCTAATGAGGATGAAGGACAGGACTGGAGCTTCCGGTTCGTCTCACCGAGAGAGTCTAACATAGCTAGTGTGGAGGACATTGATGAAGATTCTGCCAGTAAGGGAGATATAGCAGTAGAGCTTGCGATGTCAAATTCTGAAGACACTACACATGTGGTCAACCACCTACCTGAAGAAGGAAAATCTGCATCAACGTCAGAATCACCAGAACCAGAGACAATAGATTTTACACTCATGGCTGATTCCTCTTCAACATCTCAGGATGTTCGCTATAGTGCTGAGACTAGCACGTGGATTGTAGATAGCAGAGCATCTAGGCACATGACAGGGAACAGAGCTCTCTTATCAAACGTTAAACAAATCAAGGGAGGGCATGTTTCATTTGCTGGAAACAAAGGTGGGTACATCACAGCCCAAGGGGAAGTGGGAAATGAGAAAGTTAAGTTTGATAAGGTAAACTACGTCCAACAATTACAAAATAACTTACTTTCAGTTTTCAAATATGTGATAAAGGATTCAAAGTAGTCTTTGACAACAAGAAGTGCTACGTTCTGAAGAAAGACTATGTGATCCCGGAGGACCAAATCCTGATGTCAGCTTCAAGATATAATGATCTTTATGTTTTGGATCTCTCAAAGGCCTCCACAACGGATCGTGAAGTCCAATGCTTCTTTTCCAAAGCTACTGAGAAGGACTCTATCTCCTGGCATAGGAGAATGGGACACATAAATTCGAGGAAAATGAATCACTTGATCCAGAATGATCTTGTGAGAGGAGTAAATGTCAGAAACTTCCAACTCCCGGATTTCTGTGTTGCATTCAAAAAGGTCAAGCAGACGAAGAAGTCTTATAAGGAAAAGAAAGTTCATTCGATAGAACTTCCTCTTGAACTCCTTCACATGGATCTGTTTGGTCATGTCAGTACAAGAAGCATCGCAGGCGACTTGTATTGCTATGTAGTTACTGATGACTACACAAGATTTTTTTGGGTAATGTTTCTGAATTCCAAATCAAAAACATTTGACTCCTTCAAGGAATTGATAACTACACTGGAATCCCTATACAAGCTGAAAGTATGATAGATGTGTTCAGACAACGGAACCGAGTTCAAGAATCAGTGGATGGAGGCCTATTGTAAGGAAAAGGGAATTGTGCATCAATTTACCTCTGCCTACACTCCTCAGATGAACGGGGTTGCTAAACGGAAGAATTGCAGCTTGATAGAGACGGCACGGACTATGCTGGTAGACTTGAAACTGCCTATTCAATTCTGGAATGAAGCAGTGGCAAATGCATGCTATACGCTTAATCGAGTTCTGGTAGTCAAACGCCGTGGAAAAACGTGCTACGAGTTATTACAACATCGTAAACCTAACTTAGAGTATCTCAAGCCGTTTGGCGCTCCGTGCACCCTGCTGAAGAAGACTCAGGAGGGAAAATTCAATGAGAAGGTTGATGAAGGGATCTTTCTAGGATACAACATACCAAACAAGAGAGTTTACAACAACTCAATAGGTCAAGTAAAGGTATGGTGTAACGTTGATGTTCAGAGGTACATCACACCACCTGCTGGAAAATGGCCTGCTTACTTCTTCGACTACGATGGATTCTTCAAGTCCTTCAAGATACCTCTTTCTACTTCAGAAGATGAGTTGAAAAATAAGATGATGTATGATGTCTTGACCACGCCATCTCAAGATTCAACACCATCCAGTTCACAAAGTCAATCATCTACCAACTCAGGAGGAGCACTTGATGTGAGTGACTCTTCTTCTGATGAAGAAATTATGGAAAATGATCAGAACAACGAGGATGTATAGGTTCTTCCTACCACAAGTCCACAAGCATTTGGTAGTGATGCTTCTTAGCCTTCAAAACCTCAAACTCCTATTGCCTCAGATCCAGAACCAACTGTTCATAATCTTTTTTCTGAGGTAGTTGTTCCAGCAACTCCTGGCTCACGTCTAAATGTCTATCATCCTTTGGATAATGTTATAGGAGATGTGAGATCAGGGGTTCAGACTAGGAATTAGTTGTACTCAACTGATTATGCCTCTGTGATGGAAAAGGGATACCTTCACGACTATGCCTATCGCTGCTTTGTGTCTGGTTTGAGCCCAAGTATGTTAGTGAAGCACTGAATGATGAGGCTTGGGTGAGTGCCATACAAGACGAACTTTTTCAGTTTAAGAAGTTGGGTGTATGGACTCTAGTGGATAGACCTAAAGGTGCTAAGGTCATTGGCACCAAATGGGTCTTGAAATGCAAGAAAGATGATCAGGGAGTAATCATTAGAAACAAGGCTCGGCTTGTTGTTCAGGGATTTTGACAAGTTGAGGGTATTGTCTAGAATGAAGTGTTTGCACCCGTGGCAAGGATGGAAGCCATCCGCATCTTTCTTGCCTATGCATCTTATATGAAAATCAAAGTTTATCAACTAGATGTGAAGAGTGCGTTCCTTCATGGTGAGATCAGAGAGACAGTGTACGTGAGTCAAGCCAAGGGATTTGAGGATCCATATCATTAGGACAGAGTTTACAAACTCGACAAGGCATTATATGGGCTTCATCAAGCTCCGAAGGCCTGGTACGAGAAACTCTCGACTCATCTTGTGAAACACGGTTTTCGCAGGGGAGTCATTGACTGTACATTGTTTATCAAAGAAAATGAGGGAGACTTACTGCTAGTACAAATCTATGTCGATGATATAATTTTTGGTTCCAAGAACGAAGAATTATGTAAAGAGTTTGAAGCAGTAATGAAGACGGAATTTGAGATGAATGCAATGGGAGAAATGAAATTCTTTCTCAGTTTACAGGTGGATCAGACACCAAATGGTATTTTCCTACATTAGACCAAGTATGTAGGTGATATTCTCAGTCGGTTTGACATGGATAATGCCTCTACAGCTGGCACTCCACTTGCTACAAACCATGATGTAGCACCCGATGAGAATGGTGATCTGGTAGATGCCACTATGTGTCGAGGGATGATTGGATCTCTCATGTATCTCACTGCCTCACGTCCTGATATTATGTATGCTACATGTTTATGCTCACGATATCAGGCAAAGCCTAAGGTGAACCATCTAATTGGGGTCAAAAGGATTTTTTGTTATCTAAAGGGCACACCCACACTTGGGTTGTGGTATCCTCATGATGACGACTCTGAGCTTACATCTTATAGCGACTCAGATTATGGCGGTTGCAAGATGAACTACAAGTCTACATCAATAGGGTTTCAGTTCTTTAGGAGATGATTAGTAACCTGGCAGTGTAAGAAGCAAACCTCGGTTGCATTGTCAACCTGTGAAGCCGAATATGTTGCTACTGCAAGCTGTTGTTCTCAAATGATATGGATTCAACAGCAAATGCGGGATTACAGTTTGAATTTCTCTTCTACTCCTATCTTTGTTGATAACTCTACTGCAATTGTAGTCACTAAAAACCCGATCCAACATCCTAAGACCAAACACATCGGTATTAAATATCACTTTATACGTGATTGCTTTGAAAAAACTTAATCGATGTGATAAAATTAAATACAGATTTTCAACGCGCGGACCTCTATACAAAGGCATTTGACAAACCATGTTTTTTTATATTTGTTAGAGGTCAACGGAGTTAAAAAGAAAAGTGTGGTCATTTCGGAAGATGACCATGTATAGTCCGATGCATCGTGTCTAGTTCCTTTTATTTTTTTTATTTCTTTAGTTTTATTTTCTTTTATTTTATTCTATTTGCTTAATTTTAAGTAAGTTAATTACAATTGGCTTATTTCCTTGCCTATTAAAATCCTAAAACGCAAATCCATGATGATTTTATAATTTTAGGGGGAGAATAGGTTTAGGCAGTAATATAATAAAAAAACGAGGGAAAAGGAGAGGCAAGCTGATAAAAATAAGATCGTATGTGTGATACTGATTCAATCTTTGGAATATGACAGTACACAGGAACAAACTATTTGGGACTTTAAAATCAAAATTGAAAAGGATGCAAAGGTCAAGTATAAGTCTGTGTAGTCTGAGCAATATAAAAGGAAATATGATAGATAAGCTAGCTACTACTAAGGTAACACAAAGAAAGTAGACCTAGAGGTTGCTAGACCACAGATGATATGTCGGTAGATTCAACACAATAGATGACTAGACCATTTTGGTGATCTCAAGATTAAACTAAAATGTTTGACTAGTTGTGGGTAACACCTTATCCCTGGTTAACACAATTAACAAGATTCCAATAAGGCGTGACAAGCAAAATAAACGCTACAAATGTGTGTGTAAGACCAAAGCATGAGCAAAAGCACATAAAAATGCAAATACAATCAAACTGATAACCAATGTTGTTGGTGAGATCTATACAAAAAGAATGAAATTGCTCATACAAGAAGATAGGTTATGTGCCTCTCTGCTGTGTGGTGGCACTGACCTGAGGATAAGTATAATCTATATATTCTAGAACTCATCGTTGTTTGCCGCCTCTCTGCTGTGTGGTGGCACTGACCTGAAGCTTTGGCTTCTCTTTGAAATTTCTATGATTAGTTTCTTCTTCAAAGACTACCCTGAGACCGCTCAAAAATCTTCTGAGGAATGTTGATTACCATATAAGTGTGGATTCACAAATGCTTATTGAAATAAACAAACCTTAAACTATCACCAATTTGTGTTGAAAGTCTGTGTATGGATTTAAGAGGACAAGTATACTGACAATCATTGTGGCTATAATTCTTGAAAGTTCAAATCAGTGTGGGGACTTAAGAGTACTAGCATGATTTCCTAGATTTGCTAACTAACTCCAGATGAAAAACAAAAATAGAGCATAAAAGTTTTTTTAAATAACTTGTCCAGGATGATTTGAAAATCCTGTATGATTCCAACTTGAACAAGTCCATCTATGGTTTAAATGATTGAGGTTGCTCTTTTATAAAATTATTCCTTAGAAGTACATCTTAGGAGTTATCCCTCACAAAAACACAAAAACATGTCTTAGTTTTAAGTTTTCAGTATTATTTCTTTTATTTTTGTACAAAGTTAGTCTATTTAAATTCGTTTAGTGGCGGACTATGTCATGGAAGTTGATAAGGAACCTTATCATCTAAGAGTTCACGTCTGAGGTGACCACACGGGCTTTCAAATAAGAATGGGTCACGTCTGCGGTGACAAAATGTTTTAAAAGGATCACGTCTGAGGTGATAAAAGGTTTTTCAAGATAAATTGATCATGTGTGAGATGATCAAATGCTCATAACGTTTATTCATAAGTTAAACAGAGAAAAAGTGAAATGATTATATAGTCAATTTCATGAGTCTAACCCATTCGCACGAATGGACCATGAGTATGGACCAATCATACGAATGGACCATACTCATGCATTAAACAGCCGAATGGACATGAGTATGAACCATTCACCCGAATGGCTTCTCAGAATGATCCATTCGACTGAATAAGAGTATGCGAATGAGTCAGTCGCACGATTGAACTCTAGTCGGCCGACTGAAAGTGATCGACTAAGCCAATCGCCCGACTAAGGTCCATTCGCCCGAATGAACCGAGCGAATGAGTTTAGTCGGCCGATTTAACTCAGATTCAGTATAAATAGGGCCCAATCGATCGCATTCAACTCATCACCCCCTAATCGCTCTTATTTCGCATAGCCTACTGTTACTCTGCCAATTTTCATCAGACCAAGATTTCATACTTCTATTGACCATTTGACGATTGTGTGTACAGAAATCAGGAGAAATGGTGCCCTAATTTGTGATGTTCGAATGATACAAGAACCGAACCACTAAATGGGATAATGACCTACTTAAATCAAGTAAAATGTTAAAATTGAAGGTTTTAGGTTATTAGATATGTAATTGTGAGTCTACAAAGCTATTACACAATGTTTAATTTCACGAATTGGTCAAGATTCGAACCTAAGTCGACCGAACAGTGGGTCATGCGACTGATCGTCTGGATGAACTCCAATCGCACGATTGAGCTGGCCGAATAGCTCAATCGGCCGAATGTATCATACGAATGAGCCCAGTCGGCCGACTGAACCAATCGAAGCCTCAGCAAACCAATTGAACTCAGTCTCTTGTTCATTCACCCGAATTAGTCCAGTCGCATGATAAGACAACCGACTGAACACAGTCGCATAGTTCAATCACATGAATGAACCAGGATGAATTCAACCAAGTTAATTAAGACTTATTTGTATTGTGTGATTATCTAATATCTGTCTCTTATGTTGCAGATCGATGGCTGATAGATGGTATATCAACGCCAAGCACAATATATGAGCTCATTTAGACCACACAACTCAGAATGGTGCCGAGTTTGTAGAGATCATCACTTTTCTCAAGCGATCAAGGATCCCAAAGGCTATTTCTACTCCATGCACTCCCTACAGGTCTATACAACAGGCCTTCTGGGAGAATGCATCTGTTGATAGATCACAAGGCCATACAGCAATCGGAGCTCCATCTTTGGTATGGACATAGAGATTACAGCTGAAGACATTCAGTGTGTACTTGGGTTGGGAGATGATGCTGGCCACCCCACCAGGCTTTACCCACTGACGGTGAGAGGTTGTTTTTTGAGGATTAAGTACTCTAGGGACGTAAACTCAGGTGTGCTCAACAAGAGCAACCTGTGCCCCCAGTATAAGTACTTGGCACACGTCATCCTGAAGTGCATAGCTTCCAGAAGGGGTGGGTTCGACGACCTCTCAGACCAGATACAAAATGCCTATGTGGCATTGGTGCTGAACCACCCCTTCAGCTTTTCGAGCATGATCTTCTCCTACCTTATAGAGAACCCGGAGACGAAGGGCAAAGAGGGTTTCTGCATGTACCCTAGGTTCTTATAGATGATTTTTGACGAGAAGCTGTCCTCACTTCCAAAGGAGAGCCACAACGCAGTGGCTTTAGAGATTATGGATGATACGACATTGGGTCGTATGAGAGTTTACCAAGGAAAGTAGGTCAAGCCCTAGGTAAAGAGACTTATAGGCCATCTGGCCAGGAGAACTACGTGGCACTAGGCAGGCGTAAGTGGCATCACGTAGACAGTGACTCGGATGATGAGCAGTTACAGCTCCTGGAGAACGACTCCAATGATGATGACAGTGGTGATGATGGAGATGCAGGGCCCACTCAACCAAGGGGTCCCACTACTGATATAGCATCTCCAGCATCTGCCCCCACTGGAGATGAAGCTGAGACTACTGGATTCCACCAGGACTTCATACCTGGTGAGGAGAAGGAGTCAGATGAGGAGCCTCTGACTCAGTCTGTGGGCAGTAAGTCGTTGTCACAGAACGAGGGCTCCCGGCGGTTGTTGGACGCCCTGGCAAGTCGGGAGCGGCTGACACTGATCCGACATATGCTCCCGATCAGCCAAGCCGTGTTCTAGGGGGAGCATCCTACTCGACAGGATCGAGGAAGAAAAGGATGGCTCAGCCCCACGGCATGAAGAGGAAGAGGGAGGAGTCACCTTCATCACTACCACCACCACCACCACATCTACCACCACCACTACATCTACCACCACCACTCCACCTCCCACCACTACATCTACCACCACTACTCCACCCACTACCACACCCTCTACCACCATTACCATACCACCCACCATCTCTACCACACCTCCACCCTCCACTACTACCACCATACCTCCACTTGTTATACCAATACCACCCCCAATCTACACCACTGCCACCACCACCACCACTAGCCACCATGCTGTACCACCATCATACCCTTCCTACACATCAAGATCACCTCTGCCTCCTAGTGGGGTAGAGGAAAAACTCTCGTCACTCAACCGTATGGTGCTAAGGCTGTTGCTGCAGACGAAGAGAAGACTGCTCAGTTACGACAGCTAGTAGACCTTACAGCTACCCAAGCTCCACAGATATCTCAGCAGGCCCAGCTGATGGATTCTCAGCGTGCAGAGATGTCCCAACTTCGGGAGCAGTATGTCCAATCAGCAAAAAGGATTGAGGAGTTGGAGACCACTAATAAGACCATCATGTTGCGTCTCAATGGATCCAAGGAAGAGCCCCTGAAGATCAAGGAAGGGGATGGAGATGACAGTGATGATGACAGTGATGATGAGGATGATGATGGTGATGATGATACTGATGTTGCTGGTGATGCTGGAGATGATGTTGGTGATGATGATGATGATGACGACTCATCTACTACACGTGCCACATCTGCCATTGAAAGGACGACTAAAAGAGCACAAGATCAAGGTTCCTCCATATCCGCCCCTTCAGAAGAAGAGCCGATGATCCAAACAAGAGTAATACATAGATGTTTTTTTTGTTATTTAAATCATATGTATTTGAATCCTATATCAAGCTAATGCAATGAATATTTATATTTAATGTCAATGTTTCTGTTTTGGTTGTGAACTAATGATTGTTATGTTGAATGTGTAAATCAAACGGATCTAAACTTTTAGAGGGATGAATATGATGTAGATCCCCTTCAATAGGTCAAGACTCAATTAACCATGATTCTTGATCTGCAAGGGATCGTAAGGAGATCTGTGAGTTACACCCAAGAAGAGGGGGAGATAATTCACGACTTCACTGACGAGCAGTTGGCCGAAATGTTCAAACTAAATGTCGACGAGATCGTGAAAAACGCTCCAATAGTCTAAGGTGATAGAGATGACGAACTCAATGATATTGATGAGATTAAGATAGAAGATGTCACTGCACAACACTATCCAGAGTACACTGACAATGAGGGAACTGTCATTCCCAATCTGGGAGACACTCTTGTCAGTGACACTTTTGAGACTCTGGATAGGATGGAGCAAGAGTCCGGAATGGATAAAGATAAGGCCCAAGACATAGATGCTTAAGTGAACATCAAAAGGCAAAATGGGTAGCATGTTTTGAGGAGATAAGAGCCCACATAGCGCTTCAACGTCAACTATCTACACCAAACTGTATAAGGTCAAAAAACATCAAAAGGTGGCAGGAAGAATCATAGCGTGGGCACATTTTGAGGACCTCAACGTTTACGTGGTTAAATGTGAGAAGGGAATTGAGTACTTCAGGTTCCCACACGACCTGAAGACTCTTCCAGGTTTAGAGCTTAAACAATTAGCAAAGTTAAAATTGCTATACACTGACCCTCGTAATGTCAGGCTAGTTTGAAGCAGCCCTAAAGAGGGAGTACCACACCAGATGGGTCAACTTCAAAGCTCAACAACCAACAAGGTACATCAGAAGATCTGCGGTTGACGCCGTAACTGGCAAACCAAAAGTAGTGTTGAAGTGGAGTCCACCATGTACAATGCCAAAGATCCCATTAAGAGACATGCCACAGGACTTCACTCCACACTTCAAATGGTGGTACTACGATTGGAGAATGGGAGAGGTCGTGATAGTCTTGAACAGGAATGGTACAATGGAAACCATTAGGGTGTTTGACCCGATGTGTCTCACCAACTTGTCAGCAAAAGATGTTTATACGTTATACAAGTGGCCACTGTTCTACGACTCACAAGATATTGTACAAGCTTTGCAGTTCCAGAAAGTGATACGACTCTGTTTTGCCTTCGAGATAAATACAGGAGTCACCAAAGAAGCTATGTACAAGAAGTTTGAGGAAATTATGAAAGATATTAGACAATAGATAGATCAAGGTCCAAGGGGAGTTTGTTGATACATATATGTACCAAGATTCTGATCTCAATGTAATATGTCTTGAATATCTTGCACTTATGTAATATTGGGTACTTAATGAAATGAGAATATTTGTTTGTGATTTGTCTTGTTTAATATTTCATTAATGAGTTGACTACGCATATTGACTTTATTTTTTAGGTTTGTGGTTGATTGTTTTAATATAAATAACATTATTATGTTTAATACATTCAAACTTAACAAACATGAAGTCATCATGCGAATGGCCCATGGTAATGGACCATACGCATGAACAACTTCATGTGAAAGACTCAGTGGCACGACTGAACCAAGAGACTGGATCAGTCGTATGATTGTCACATAAGATTGGCTCATTCGCACGACTGAACACTCAGTCAGGAGAATGGACGAACTGTATAACTCAATCACACGACTGAACCATGCTAATGGTTCAGTCGCACGGATGAGCAACCTTAACCTATAAATACCACCTAATTCGTGGAAAAACGTAATCATTCAATCCACTTCGACTCCAGACGTACCCTAGCCGTCCAGAAGCCTCTAAGTTCGTACTCCAAGTTCATAGAACGTTGTAGATCGATTCCAAATCGATTCTTGATGTTAGATTCAATACATTATTGTGTCTACGTGCGTTCTCACGGATTGGATCGCCAATCAAATAGGATTCTGCAATATTTGGTTTGCTTTAACATGTTAATCAGTTGGTGTTTCGTTCAAATACCAGATCCTAACAGTTGAAAACCGTATGATTAACTTTCATTCGCGAAACCGGTCTTCGTAATAAATCCATGGCTAATGAACTAGAAATGGTTACTAGAAATCATATCACCTTAACTTTCTAATCATTTGCAGGTTCCCTTTTATTAGTTTGAGAAATCTTCAGTAATTGTTATGGTTTTCTAAAATTAATGGTATGTTAGGAAGGAACTTGATCAACTCTATTTTTAAGATTAAGTTATGTTTTTAGAAATCATATGTCAAATAGGTCACAAAAGATTAACCTACATTACTAGGGCTTTGATCTAAGCAGTAAAACTCAACCTGACATGATCTTAGTCACTACGGCAGAAGGATAGACGAGAAATCGCGCCAGCTTATCTTTATAAATATTAACATAATTACATTAATCCATATCTTTAAATCACACCACCAATTCATCACAACTACATAGGTGGAGTCTAATTAGGATGATAACTTTTATTCCCTGGTTTTAAATCCAAACGCTTCGAATCTTAGTTTAATTTATTTTTATCATTGTTTTTGAACCCTAAAAATCTTTCCAATGCAACTTATCATTTTCTTTAACAAAAGCCTTATCTGATAGTCAAACGTCAAGTTTGTTGAGTAGGCTAGGTGTGTCCACGGATTGATAGTCAGTTCTTACCAACACTATATTACCACACGACAGGTACACTTGCCTTTTGTGGGTGTGGTTTAGTACTTGTAATAACCAATTAAAAATGAATATGTGTGTAAAATATTTATCAAAATATATATACTATCCGCATCCATCATGTTTTTGGCGCCGTTGCCGGGGACACACGGCAGTTTGAAAGACAAACTAAAAATTTGACTATCTTGTATATAACTTGTTAATATATTTTTGTTCAAACTTCATTTTATCTTTGTCAGGTAGATTGCCTTAGTTAGTTTAGCTACATTTTCCTCATTCATTTTAAGCCTTAGTTAGTTTATGCTTCTTTAATTTAGTGTATGTCTGACTCGTCTAGTCCTGAACTTGTTTCGCCTCTTTTGGAACCCGAACGACTTTTCCATCAAAGATTGCGCAAAGATCATCACAAGCAGCACTAGTAATTGTAGAAGACATTTTGGAACGTACACCATCCGAAGAAGACATGGCTAACCAAGACGAGGAAATGAAGATGACACACAATGCCATACCATCCATAGATGGTTATGAGTCTAATGTTGTCCAACCAGCAATAGCGGCCAACAATTTCGATATTAAGTCTAGTATTATCCAACTCGTAGAAAAGTCTGTTCAGTTCCATGGGTTACAAGACGAAGATCCTAATGCTCACCTCTCATGATTCCTTCGTATCTGTGCTACCTTCAAAATCAACAACCGTTCAGACGATGCCATTCGACTAAGACTTTTTCCATTTTCACTTCAAGGCCGAGCCATCGACTAGCTTGATTCACTTCCGCTTGATTCTATCACCACATGGGCGGAAATGGCTAAACAATTCCTTTTGAAATACTTCCCACCGATCGCACTGCCAAACTAAGAATCAGCATCACAAGTTTTCGCCAAGATGACGTTGAATCATTACACGCAGCATGGGAGAGATACAAAAGTCTCCGTCGGAGAGGCCCACATCACGGGCTTGATCTATGGCTACAGTGTCAAACCGTTTACGATGCAATCAGCGGAGCCCACAAGCAAGCGGTAGACCAAAGTGCGGGAGGAGATTTCGGAAGTGTCACATCAACAGAAGCATACGAAGCCTTAGAGCAGCTAAGAAGAGCTTTTCTTACAATCTCATAAGGACCAAACCTAGTTCGAAAGGTATTTATCAAGTAGACTCTGAAACCCTAATTGCAGCCAATTAGAAGCTCTAACCAAAAATTCGAACAATTGCAAAGCAAGCTAAAGAAAACTCCAACACGATGCAACAACTGCTGAAAGCTTCATCAGCAGTTTGACAAGTACTGAAGACTTCAACAGCTGAAGATCAAGTGCTGAAGACTTCAACAGCTGAAGACTAAAGTGCTGAAGTACAACAGCTGAAGAGCACAAGTGCTGAAGCTGAAGTTCAAAGTACTGAAGTACAACAGCTGAAGAGTTTACAAGTGCTGAAGATCAACAACTGATGTACAAAGTCTGAAGACAAAGACTGAAGACATCAGCTGATGATATCTACTAAAGTCATCTGCTGATGAAACGTCTGAAGTTCATGTCTGAAGATCAAGTACTGAAGTTTCAGTAGTTTGTCACAACTGCTGAAGAGTTCTTCTTCAGTAGTTGTGATATCAGTAGTTTTATATTTTTACTTTCAGTAGTTTTGTAAAACGACTGAAGAGCTTGTTCTTTAGTCGTTGTAGTTTCAGTAGTTTTATGTTTTTCAGTAGTTATAACAACCGATAACACTTAGCATTTTTGTAAGGAGATGTCAGCTGTTTTGACATCTTCAGTAGTTGTGTTTCAGTTGTAATAAATCTGTTAAATGTCACTATCAAGTGACATCAGCAGACGTCACATCTCTTATATAAGAGGTTTCGACCTAATTGTAATTGTGACATTCTGTTACCACGAAAGTGAATATTGAATGAAATATATTTGCAGAAATTCTCTCTCTATAACCGTCTTTGTTCTTCATTGAATATCGTTTTGTTCTAGTGAATTGGCTAATTCATTGTTCGATTTCCGCTGCTATACTCTTTAATCAATCAAACATAGATCACTGATCCTAACAAGTGGTATCAGAGCTGGTAATCATTGATTGATCTAACAATTGATCATTGAAACTTCTAATTGATATCTGTGTTTGATGAATTAGCATATTCGCAAGAACTGTTATAGATTATTGAATTTCTGTCGCTTTCGTTCATTGATTTTGAGATCTTCTGGTTCAATTGGTTGTTGCGTTTTGTTCTAAATCTGTTTTAGCTTAAACGAATTTGATTGAATCTAAGATGACTACTCCTTCTAATGATCCTCACAATACCGGTTCCTCAACCAAGCCTCCGATGCTGGTTAGGACCGAGTATAACATATGGCAACGAAGAATGCTTCATCACATGTCTATAACAGTTCAGGTTGTTGGACATCTGTGGTACATGGACCACATAAGCCTATGGTGAACAATCCGGAAACCAATCAAATGGTTCCAAAGAAGAAGGAACAATACTCTGATGAAGATCGGAAACTGTTTGAGATTGATGCTAAAGCCCATGGAATTCTGGCCATGGCACTGCCTATGAAATCTATTCAGGGCTTATGCATCATGAAAATGCTCATGATCTCTGGAATGCCCTGAAGGAACAATTCAGTGGCACAGATGAGGTCTAGCAAACAATAGAGAAATCCTTGCCCAACAATATGAGACATTCTCTCATAGGAAGGGTGAGACACTGACTCAACAATTTGAGCGTTTTTCCTGCTTGATCTCTGAGCTGAAAATGGTGAAAAAAATACACCAATAGCCAGATGAACAACAGGTTCCTCAGATCACTGCCTGAGAGATGGGACACATACACTATTGTCCTACGCTCCAGTGCAAATCTGGAAGACCTATCTCTCACCCAACTTCATGGGAAACTGCTTACATTTGAAAGAGAGAGAGCAGAAGAGGGAAAACGTCCTCATCAAGAAAGCTCACTGATGACTTTGTACCAGGCAACACTGCCTTGGTTGGTCATGAGTCAGAATATGCTGCATCTGAAAGCAATTATGATGAGCATATTGATTCTCTACAAATAGTTCTGATCATGCATTTGTTGGTATTGAGAGTCATTCTGGCATTAATAGTGACATTTATGCTTCATTATGGATGATCTGAAAGGAATAGTTGATGATGATCTAGAAGAGATGGATATTCTGAGCCAAATGGCATTGATAATATCAGATCTCAGAAGTTCTATAAGAGAACTGGTAGGAAATTTCCTGGACTCTCTGGCAAAACCAAAGTTGGTTTTGACAAGAGTAAGTTGAGGTGTCACAAATGCCAAAGGCTAGGACACTTTGCAAAAGAGTGTAGATCAACTGGATCTAACTCTTCTGCACCCTTTGTGACTTTTCCTAGTACTAGTCCACAAAACAGAGGGCAACATCCTGCTGGTTCTGGTCATCATTCACATCCTAGATCTCCTGCATACTTTGTTCCCCAGGATCAAATGTCATATCCTTATCCCTGCTATTATATGCCTCAACCAAATCTGTTCAAGCTCCAATTGCTCAAAACCACAAGCATTGCCTGAACCCAACCTTCCCAATCTCATCAACAAACTCAACCTCAACAACACAGCTTCTTCACCCCAGGAGTTGTTGACTGGAGCAGTTTACCAGATGACTTGTCTGGTCATGAACAACTGTTCTCAGGTGCTGGTCAACATGGTGGTGAAAGTTCTTTTGGAAATCTAGCTCTTATGGCTTTGGATTACGCTGATACTTCATCTTCTAATGCTTCTACACCAAAGGTATCACAGATATCCTCTGAGGAAAAAGCCAAATTATGTTCTGAAACATGCATAGCAGCATTTGCATCTATTAGAGAAGCAAATGTAGCTTTAATCAACAAGAACATTGAGCTAGAACAAAAAATTTCCAAAAGCAAAGCTGAATTGAATCTGTGCTTAATGATAAGAATGATGAGATTTACAAACTTAATGCCAAATAACTGATGATAAGGCTTGGGAAGAGATACTTCTTGAGAAGTATAAAGATCTCAAAGAAACCCTTGTAGTTACCCAGGTAGAGTGTGATAGATGGGTACAATCATGCAAAGGTTTTGAAATACTTCTTAGTAAGCAATCTGCTTCCAATGTGAAGTTTGGCATTGGTTACAATCACACTGCTCCACCTATAGATTTTACTCCAAGAGCAGAGGTAGAATCTGATGGTGAGAGTAATAACCAATCCATCTCATCATGTGATCTACTTTTTGATACAACACAATCAGAAGTAGAAGTCAGCACCAAGCCCTCTCAGAACCTATCAGCTGATGTTGATGGTTCCATTGCTGACACTCACATGATAAATGAGTTGATCAACTCAGGAGTTAATTCTGAAAGTCCTGAAAGGACTAGAGAGCAGGATTTAACACCTGAAGTTCAAACTCCAACTACTGTCAGTACTGAAAAGAAGAAAACTATCAGTAGAAAGAGTTTGAAGACTCGTAAAGAGGAAGTCAAGAAAGCAAACAATGCTTCCAAAGCACTGAAGAGCAAGTCTTCAGTTGCCTCACCCTCTTTAGTTGATGATCAACCTAAGATGAAGAAGAAACCATGTGAAGTATGTGGTTTGTTCAATCATCTTACAGATGATTGCTGGTACAAAAGAGGTTCCAACTCAAACAAAAAGAAGAAATTAAAGGAAAATGGTAAAAATGAAAACTGAGTTTGAGACCACATTTGTATCAGCAACATCAAATCCTGTAACCCTTAAGTCCTCAAAGAAATCCAAAAGGAAGGGTTAAACAGGTGACACTGAGAGTTCTCAGAAGAAGAAGGTGCAACATAGGAACTTATCAAACTCCACTGGCAATGTGTCTGATGAGCTGAAAGCTTTGTCCACAAAATCAGACACAGCTGTTATGATGGTTCAACATCAGAAAAGGAGATCCAAGCCAAAGGATTCCTCTTCTTCACCATCTTCTTCCTCTCAAGCTGTTGTTACTAATAAACCTGTTAGTTTACCATCTGTTGATGAGACCAGGCCCAAAACCAAAAAGGTTTGGGTCTCCAAACTAACTGATTGTTTATTATTGCAGGGTTCTCCAACATGCCAAAGTAGCATCTGGTATGTAGACAGTGGGGGATCTATGCACATGACTGGGAACAACTCTCTTCTTCATGACTACTCTCAAGGAAAGAAGGGTTTGTTTCTTTTGGCAATGATGCTAGGGGTTACATCATTGGAAATGGCTTTGTCTCCAATGGAGAAATCAAGTTTGATGATGTTTATCATGTGGAAAATCTCAAGTACAATCTCTTGAGTGTCAGTCAAATGTGTGATAAAGGCCATGTTGCTCTTTTCACCAGTCAGAACTGTAGGATTCTGTCATCCAAAGTTCTGCATTTGATTGATAAGGTGTTGGATGATCACACTCTCCTGAGAGCCAACAGACAGGAAGAGTGTATGCCTTAGATCTTTCAAGAAAATAGATCTCAGAGGCAATCCTTGCCTATTTTCCAAAGCCTCTTCTCATAATCTAAACTGTGGCACAGAAGGCTGGGTCATGTTAATTCAAAAACTGAATCAGCTTACCCACATAGTTAGTCAGAGGCTTACCAATAAGGAGTTCCACTGTGATGAAACCTGCACTGCTTGTTTAAAAGGAAAACAACACAAAGTCTTATTCCCTCCTATTGAAGAGCCTAAGTCCACTGCCTGCTTGCAATTACTGCATATGGATCTATTTGGTCATGTGAGAGTGATGAGCATGGCAAAGAAGAAATACTGTCTGGTAATTGTGGATGATTACTCCAGATTTGTATGGACTTTCTTTCTACATTCAAAGGATGAGGTTGCTCAGAAGATTATTCACTTTGTGTTGTATATTGAGAAGCAGTATCCCTTCCAATCAAGTGTATTAGGAGTGACAATGGAACTGAATTCAGAAACCATACACTTGATGACTTCTATCTTTCAAAGGGAATCAAAAGGCAGTTTAGCATCCCAAGACTCCAGAACAAATGGAGTAGTGGAGAGAAAGAACAGGACCCTAATTAAAGCTGCAAGGTCCATGCTGGCTGACTCTGGTTTGCCATTGACCTTTTGGGCTGAAGCTGTTAACACAGCTTGCTATGTGCAGAATAGAGTCTTAGTAAATCATAGGTTGATGAAGACTCCATATGAAGTTCTCCATCACTTGGCTCCTCTAATTTCATTTTTCAAAGCATTTGGGTGTCCCTGTTTTATTCTCAACACAAAGGATCAACTCCATAAATTTGATCCTAAGGTGGATGCAGGGTATTTTGTTGGTTATTCATCTACTTGGAAGTCATACAGAGTCTTCAACTGCAGAACAAAGATAGTTGAAGATACTTTGCATGTGAAGTTTAATGAATCTCCTTTGGACAAGATTCCACAAAACCCTGTGGAGTTGTTTGATTTGGACATACTGCAATATGTTCCTTATCAACCTCCAGCTGTTGCAGATCCTGTGGATAAATCATCTTCTGCAGCATGTCTTCCACCTGGTGGTATTGATGATGATGATGATAATATCATACTCACCTATTCAAGTTTAGTGACCAACTGCCTGTGTCTGCTAAATTTGATGTTCCTGTAGCTTCAGCAGTTCCATCCACAACAAATGCTAATGAGATCTCTGTTTCCTCTACATCTTTTGAGTTACCATCTAATTCTTGGTTTCAAGAGTCTACATCAACATCTGCTGCTTGCCGAAGGTTCTACAAACACTTGCACAGATCTCATTGTTTATCAAGAACTAAAGAATCACCCCATGTCTCAGATTATTGGTGATATCAATGCTGGTGTTTCAACAGAAGTCAATTGTCTAACTTCTGCTTCTATGCTCTCTTCATCAGTCAGCTAGAGCCAAAGAACTACCATGTTGCTTTGAGAACAATGGATGGGTTGAAGCTATGCAGCTTGAGCTACTTAAGTTCAAGAAACAACGAGTGTGGAACTGGTTCCTCTTCCCCCAGGTAAGTGTGCAATAGGCACTAAATGGGTGTTTAGGAACAAAACTGATGAAAATGGGCTTATTGTTAAGAACAAGGCTAGACTGGTTGTACAGGGGTTTTCACAAGAAGAAGGTATTGACTATGATGAAACCTTTGCCCCTGTAGCCAGACTAGAGGCCATCCATTTGTTGTTTTTAGCCTATGCTGCATTCCACAATCTTAAAGTTTTTCAAATGGATGTCAAAAGTGCATTTTTATATGGTAAAATAAAGGAGAAGTTTATGTGTGTCAACCACCAGGCTTTGAGGATAATAAACATCCTGAATGGGTGTATAAACTTGATAAGGCTCTTTATGGGTTGAAACAAGCTCCTAGAGCCTGGTATGAGACACTCTCTACTTTTCTTCTTAAGAATATTTCACTAGAGGCTCCATTGATAAAACTTTGTTTATTAAGAAGGTGGATCAGCATAAGCTACTTGTTCAGATTTATGTTGATGATATCATTTTTGCATCCTCTGATCCCCAGTTATGTGATGATTTTACAACATTATGAAAAAGAGGTTTGAAATGAGTGCAATGGGAGAATTACAGTTCTTTCTAGGCTTGCAAATCAAACAAAAGGTTGATGGAACCTTTATTCATCAGTCAAAATATACAAAAGATCTTTTGAATAAGTTTGATTTACAAAACTGTAAGCCCTGTTCTACTCCCATGTGCAACACCACACAACTGGATGCTGATCAGAAAGGTAAAGCTGTTGATGAAACCTTTACAGATGTATGATTGGGTCCTTGATGTATTTAACAGCTTCTAGACCAGATATTATGTTTGCTACATGTGTTTGTGCTAGATTTCAAGCTGCTCCTAAAGAGTCTCATTTGATTGCAGTCAAGAGAATCTTTAGATATTTGCAAGGTACATATCTCTGGGTTTATGGTATTCCACTGGACACTCTTGCAAATTAGTCCTTTTTCAGATAGTGACTATGCAGGGTGCAAGTTACTAGAAAGTCAACTTCTGGTGGTTGTCAATTCCTAGGCAACTGTTTGATTTCTTGGCAGAGTAAGAAACAAACATCTGTTGCTACATCAACTGCTGAGGCCGAGTACATTGCTGTTGCAAGCTGTACTTCTCAGGTACTCTGGCTTCAGAACCAGCTTCTGGATTATGGCATTACAGAGACTAAGACTCCATTATAATGGATAGTGCTTCAGCTCTGTGTATTGTCAAAAATCCAGTCCAGCACTCTAGGACCAAACATATAGAGATCAGACATCATTTTATTCGGGATTGCTTTGAAAAAGGTCTCATTGATCCTAAGTTTGTGCCTAGTGCTGATAAGCTTGCAGATATTTTCACTAAGCCTTTGGATAGTTCTACTTTCCAAAACCTTGTGTTAAGGCTTGGTATGCTGCAGCTAGAATAAGTGACAACTACTGATGATTTCAGTCAATATTACTGATGATCATTGGTACCCATGTCACTATATGTACTGATGAGTCCTTTCACCTTCAGTAGTTTTTATAACTACTGACGGCTAAATGCCTCACAAGTACTGAAGTACTTTATCTGTTCCAAACTACTGATGTAGTTAAAACTACTGAAATCAGTAAAACCAGATAAGTACTGGCGTCCTATGAAACACCTGAAAAGCAGATGCAAAGTCTGATGAGTAGTGTTGAGGACAGTATGAAACAGCTGAAAGGCTATGAATTGACGAAAACTACTGAAGAGAACTTTCTCTTCAGTTGTTTCTACAACTCTGCTGTTTCATTTTAAACAACTGAACAAAGCCATGTCTTCTGTAGTTTTATAACTACTGATGACTAAAACCAGTCTTCAACTGTTTACAACAACTGATGACAAAACCACTGTCTTCAGTAGTTTCACAACTACTGATGCAAAACACCAAGTCCTCAGTTGTTTCATCATCTGAAGTCAAAAACATGGCTTTCAGTACTTTTCTAACTACTGATGCCTAAAACCACGACTTCAGCTGTTTCAACGTCTGAAAGGGTAATACCATGTCAACAGTCGTTTAAAACTACTGATGACTAACACACACATCCTTCAGTCGTTTTCTAACCCGTACCCTATAAATATCCCTGACCTAATCCTTCAAAGCTTCATCTTCTTCAAACCTAACGTTCCTCTCCAAAACTTCTCTCTTCTAAATGGCGTCCATGCAAATCAAACCGCGAACCAACTGTGTAGTTTACCTTACTAAATCGCCAGTCTGGGCTAAGTTCGATACTGCTATCGATCTTATGGTCCAGTCACAATACAAAACGGCATTTCTTCTCAATCCCATCCTACATGCCGAATCCCTCAAACAATTTTGGATGAACGTCACCATCACCACTCGGGAGAACAACACAGCACATCTCTCCGGTCGGTCGTCAACACAAAAACAAGAGTGGTCATCACTCCCGAAATACTTTGCCAAACTCTACATCTGGATGATGCCATTTCTCCTGCTGGATATCCTAAGGGCACAACTGATTTATCCTTTGCCAATCATGGATATCAGGGCAACCTTAGTGCCTCCACTATATTGAAGAACATTTCCATGACGCTGAACGTCTAATTTCCACATGGTAAATGTCTGTTTGGCTCCTAAGACTTCGTCTTGGGATCAAATGTCTACGAAGTGGAAGCAGGTAATGTATTCTATTCTTGAGCAACAGCCTTTAAATTTTCAGAAATAATATTTTTCGGAGCTCAAGGATATGGCTCAAAAACTAACTGCTAACCGTTGGATATATATCCACGGTTCATAATGGCCATAATTACAAACCAGCTTCAAGCTGAGGGACTTGTTGGCCTGGGAGTCCCTGCTACGGCTGTTTTGCCTGAAGTATACTCCCGGCACAACTCTGACCACACACTCAAATTGCTGCCAAGCTGCGCAAACCCACGCAGCTGGAACCCACAGCCACCACCTCCAAATCAAAAGTCCCCACCAAACCCACCAAAAAGAAACCCAAAACGGCTACTCAGGAAATGAGCCCCCTGAGGATGCCCCTGCAACACAAACGCAGGATATATCCACTGGTTATAACCCCCTAGTGGATATAGGACTCTTCCAGCCATAGCCGCTCAGGATTCCTCTCAACAGGAGCCTGCAGCAACCACACAAGGGGTACCCACACATCTGGGATCTTCCTCACTTGAGGGATTGCCATTGAAGAGCACCTCCTCCCCAGGTGCACACTGCTTCTATCCCTTCACCCCATGCAACCGCCCCCCAAAGCCCTACATTGCTCGTTGCACAAGTGCTGACTCAATTGCACTCCTCACCCACCCCTCCCTCCCAGATACCAATTACTACTGGGAACACCTCTACCATTGAGGGGGAGGACCAAAGTGCAATTGAGAACCCACAGCATAGGGGTTTACACTTCTATCTCCTGGTGTAGATAGGGAGATTAGAATATCTAGTGAGGCTGCCACCTCTTCTGCATCAACATGATCGAATGAGGCTGGTAACATTGCTAAGACCTCACTAGAGGCAACAGCTGATGATGGACATAGTCCTGAGGCTGGAAGTCCCCAGTTCCAAGACAAAGGGGCACATGCTACAACTGGTCTACACCCAGTGCATGTACATCCTGCTCCAAGCAGGAGGTCAGGTGATTCAGCTTCTGCTGATGATGACCTGGGCTTTTTCTACGATGTTCTTGCCCAGAACACAATCCTTGAGGAGAAGTCAGTAGGCTGCAAAACCTACTTGACCACTCTCTCAAGGAGAAAGACCATCTGCCTCCACCAACCCACAGATGGCACCTTCAGTTGAAGGTTCCCCAAACACTGAGCCACTCCCAACAACTAAGCCACCTGCCTCTGCTTCTGGCACTATTTCTCAGGAACAGAACCCTCCTGAGCAAATAGTTGTTGTCCTTCAAAATTCCCTCCCTCTCATCACACCCATAATCACTGACATTGTGACTAAAGCCATTGATGAGAGGATTTCCTCAACTTTACAACCATTGATTGATGCTGCTGTGCAAAAGACACTTTCTGCGGTACAAACCCCCCACCAATGCATCCAAAAAGGGGGAGAGTACTGCAGTGAAAGAAAAGAAGAGGAAAAGAACAGAGGATGAGAAGGCCCAAGAGCAAGCCCAGGATTGGAAAAAGAAAAGCAACAACTGATCACCTATAAACGAAAGAAAAGTGCTGATGATCAACCTACTACTGCTGAAGAAAAATCCTTGGAAGAGCTGGTAAAAGATGCTGATGATACACACAGCCGATCCATGGATAAATCATTGAGCAACTCTTCAGGCAAGGTTTTGATACAGCCACATTAGATAGTGAAATCAGGAGTTGGAAGTGGAGGAGATTCAAACCCGATGGGCTGGGTATGATGTACTGGAAAAGGAGAGATTGGAGATCATGATCCGTTTCATTGCCAAATACTTAGGAAGATCTTTGATGGAGATTCGTGCGTGGACCAGAGACAGTATTCTGGCTATAGCCACCAGAATCTGTCTGTCTGAGCAATTCCACAAGGGGATTATCATTGAAGCCCTTGATGAGGCTGGGGCTGGAAAAGGTTTGAAATGGCAGACTTACAAAGGCTAAACTCACAACAAGATGCTGGAACAACCTTCCCTTCCACCCACTCAAAACAGCCTACCCCTCAAATCTCCAAACCAATCTCAAAGCCCAAATCCAAACAACCACAATCACACCCACAAAACCAACTCCCTTACCATCTAAACCATAGCCGATGATGCACCTAAGAAGAAGAAGAGAAGGGTGTTGAGGCTAGAAGAAGAAGAAGAAGAGGATGTGGAAGAAGATAGGATGCCTCTGTCTGCAGTCCTAACATTGGCGAAAGCCAAACCTATGCCCATCACTCCCACCTCACAAATGGATGCTGTGAGAGTAAAGATTGAAGAAAGGAGCAGCAGCAAAAGCTTCATGATGATGAAATGCTTAAAAGCATTGACAAAACCTATGCTGCTTCGTCATCAATTATCAGCATGAAGAAAGAAGCTCTGAGATTGTACACTCTCGCCAACACATTTCAATATCAGAAGGAAAGGGTGAGAGTATGGCCTGATCCGAGGGTGGCTCACAGGATTGTAAAGAAAGACATTCCTTCGAGATACAAGGGTCAAGTCAAGAGGATCGTAGATGAAGAGATCACAGTGGCCCTTGTAGTATCACCCTGGGAGATTGTCGAAGATTTCAAGAAGGCCTACGAGACTAAACAACCACCCAGAAGATGCTAGAGAACAGAATTATTAAAAGGGGTTAGTCTACAAGAGGCTTGAGAACTTCAAACAAAATGAGCTCAGTCTGTTACTCGAAGGGAATCACCCTGATGAGTTTGCATACAGACAAATTACAACAGTTGAGCTCAAAAATGGCAAACAGGCCAAGTACATCTCAGAGCTGTATGGGCGAGAAGGATTGTTTGATGGTGAAGCCGAGAACCTGACCATGGAAGAACAAATCATGTTCTCAGAGCCTACACCAGAGAATCCTACAGGCTCATACACGGGAAGTAGATCTCATGAATGGGATAACAACTCTGTGTCCATTCCCCAAAACAGAGTTCCCATTCATATCTTGCCAAACAAATATCTGAGACTTCTTCCCAGCCGGAGGTTATATGGGTCATCTTCTCTACTGATCAAGAAGGAAAAAGACCAACTTTTTGCCAACAATAAGTGGGATAATAAATAAATTAGAGGTTTTGGCTGCATTGGTTCAGGGGAGTTTGTTGGACCAAAAGAACCAATGAGCCAAGATCAGAAAACCTCTAAGTCCCACATGATATCACAACAACTGCTGAAAGCTTCATCAGCAGTTTGACAAGTACTGAAGACTTCAACAGCTGAAGATCAAGTGCTGAAGACTTCAACAGCTGAAGACTAAAGTGCTGAAGTACAACAGCTGAAGAACACAAGTGCTGAACTGAAGTTCAAAGTACTGAAGTACAACAGCTGAAGAGTTTACAAGTGCTGAAGATCAACAACTGATGTACAAAGTCTGAAGACAAAGACTGAAGACATCAGCTGATGATATCTACTGAAGTCATCAGCTGATGAAACGTCTAAGTTCAAGTCTGAAGATCAAGTACTGAAGTTTCAGTAGTTTGTCACAACTGCTGAAGAGTACTTCTTCAGTAGTTGTGATATCAGTAGTTTTATATTTTTACTTTCAGTAGTTTTGTAAAACGACTGAAGAGCTTGTTCTTTAGTCGTTGTAGTTTCAGTAGTTTTTTTTTTCAGTAGTTATAACAACCGATAACACTTAGGATTTTTGTAAGGAGATGTCAGCTGTTTTGACATCTTCAGTAGTTGTGTTTCAGTTGTAATAAATCTGTTAAATGTCACTATCAAGTGACATCAGCAGACGTCACATCTCTTATATAAGAGGTGTCGACCTAATTGTAATTGTGACATTCTGTTACCACGACGAAGCGAATATTGAATGAAATATATTTGCAGAAATTCTCTCTCTATAACCGTCTTTGTTCTTCATTGAATATCGTTTTGTTCTGTGAATTGGCTAATTCATTGTTCGATTCCGCTGCTATACTCTTTAATCAATCAAACATAGATCACTGATCCTAACACTGTTGTCGCAACAGAAACTCGGGGATGACATTATAATGAGCGAAAGTAAACGAATTGTAATAGAAATAATAATATATTATCGTGTGTATGTTATGTTGTATTGTCACGATGATGTAGCACAGTATGATTTGAAAGTAAAGAAGGTTTGATGAGAGCAAAGTATGTTTTATTTTTAAACTAGAACTCACTCAAGCACACTGACTTTTTATGTGTTTCTAGTTGGCATGTAATGAATTGCTGAGGATGGCACGGGCGGCTACTCGGCTCTTTTGGGATGGCATCCTTTATTTAATGCTTTTGTGATAAAGTAACAATTTATTTTGTAACTGATTGATGATGTATTATTTGCAAAGTTTTATAATGAAATGTTATGTCATTTTTGAATGTTTCCCGCTGCAACATTTTTTGTAAGACGAATGTAATTATATGTTTTACGAGCGATGAGGAACCAACTGTAAGCGTCTCGGGAACGGGGCCTTACAGTCGTTATTAGAGCCAAAGTTTAATGAAATAGGTAAATTTTTAAAATAAACCTTCACTTAAAGTGAAACGGATGGAATTGGAATGGGATGCCAATCTGAGTAGCTTGTGCCATCAGGTATTTTCGTAAGTTAACCGGTTTATGTGCGCATGGTATGTGTTATGTGTTGTTTGTAGATTTAAATACTGATGTAGTCAGGACAGTAGCTGGGGTATGAAGAGTAAAGTAAGTGGCTAATCACAACTGGCCACTGTAATTAGGACTATATACTTGACATAAACTGAGCTGTTCCCTTGAATGACCGTGTTGGTGTTTGAATCTTTCAGTGTGCGTGTGATGGCCGGTGGTAGATCTTCGAAAGCTTCACAGGTTGCAGGTCACGGTGCCGAACCGCGACCCAAGAGAGGGAGACTAGAGTTGAGAAGGTGGTTCATGAAGCACAGAGACCCCTTATCCAGAGGGTGGCGACGAGAGCGCCAATCTAAGAGCCTTAGTAAAGGAGGCTGTGGTGGAAGAAGTTCATCAAGTCATGCAGACGATCCTACACGCTGTGGTGACCAAAGTGATCAAAGGAGTAAGAGAAGGGGAAAGAAAGGAGAGGAACAAGTCCTCAAGAGACGAGAGCAACCGGATCCTGAAACGGTTCTCTCGGATGATGAGAAGAGGAGGAAGAAGAAGAGCCTGTGCAGGAGGCGACACGAGGCTGTAACTACGGGGCGTTTATGAGATGCAAGCCCCCAACTTTTGATGGAAACGGCACTGCTGCTGCTGCTCACCGGTGGGTGAGGGAAATGGAGGTTGTTCTTGATATCAATGAGTGTCGTGAAGAATCAAAGGTGAAGTTCGCTACCCACTCCTTTGTGGACTCGGGTTTGTGTTAGTGGGACAACATTGTCCAAGCCGAGGGTAGCAGGGCCATTGGGAAAATAAGGTGGTCTGAACTGAAGAAGTTGGTGATTGAGGAGTTTTTTCCTCATCAGGAAATGGACAAGGTTGAAAGGGAGTTCCTGCAGCTGGAGGCGGGAGCGATGACGCACCAACAGTATACCACCAAAATCAATGAGATGGCATGTCTGGTGCTGGATCAGGTGACACCTATGTCTTAGAAAATCAAGAGGTATATTCAAGGTTTGCCAGCAGATATTCGCAGGCACATGATCGCTGCCCGGCCGAGGACGTTTAGGTCGGCAGTGGATTTGGCAGGGAGACTGTATGATGACAGGATGGTGGTGGTGACTGAAGGTGGCAAGAAGAACAATGGTGATTGAAAATTGCATGGGAAAAGGTTTGGTCGAGGTGATGCCTCGATAGGTAACAAGAAGGCACGAGTGGACGACCGCCGTGTGGTCGTATCGCGTGCTGGTATAAAGAAATATGGCAGGTGTGGGAGAGAACATAGCGGGGAATGTAGGCTGGGTTTGAATGTGTGCTTCAAATGTGGGAAGCCAGGGCATATAGCCAAGGACTATCATATGGTGTGGTGTTATAACAGTCGTGAAGAGGGTCACCTGAGTAGGGATTGTAAGAAGCCGAGGGCTGAGAGTTCCAGGGCGAAGAGGACGGGAGATGAAGGACCGAGGGCGAGCGCCAGGGCATTCACTATGACATAGGAGGAAGCTAGGATAGACCCTGATGTCATGTCTAGTACGTTTCTGGTGAACCAAACTTTAGCTAATATGTTATTTGATTCTGGTGCTAATAAAATTTTTATTTCTGCTACTTTCTGTGCTAAGCTGCCTTTTAGTAGTAGACGTGTTGATGCGTCATTCGATTAGAAACTGCCATAGGTAAGTCTACCAGGATTTCGGAGATGATAGAGAACTATGATGTGGAACTCGAGGGTCATAAGTTTCATGTTAGACCGTTCGTGATTACCTTAGGTGGTTTCAATTTGTTCTTGGGATGGATTGGTTAGCGGATTACGAGGCGAACATTGTGTGTCGCAAGAAGATGATTCAGCTATTAGCGCCTGACGGGAGTTCGGTGATGGTTTATGGTGATCAGTTCACGACAATTCCGAAAGTAATTTCGATGGCGGTGGCGGAAAGTGTATGAGGCGTGGATGTAGTGCCTACTTGGCCTATGTAAATGATGTGGATACGCCAACACCACAACTACCTGATGTACCGGTTTGTGTGTGACTTTCCAGACGTATTCCTAGAAGACTTATCAGGAGTGCCACCTATCGTGAGATCGAGTTCCAGATTGATTTGCTACCGGGTGCCTAACCTGTTGCCAAGGCACCATATCGGTTAGCTCCGACAAAGATGAAAGAGTTGATGGACCACTTGCAAGAGCTACTTGATAGGGGTTCATTAGACTGAGTATCTCTCCTTGGGGTGCTCTGGTCCTGTTTGTAAAGAAGAAGGACGACAGTATGAGGATGTGTATTGACTACCGTGAGCTGAATAAGTTGACAGTGAAGAACCGCTACCCCTTACCGAGGATAGACGATTTGTTATCAACTTCAAGGTGTCAGTTGGTTCTCAAGAATAGACCTTCGATCTGGATACCATCAGTTGAAGGTAAAGGAGCAGGATATCCCTAAAATATATTTTCGCACGCGCTATGGTCACTACGAGTTTCATGTCATGTCTTTTGGTTTGACCAATGCGCCAGCTGCTTTTATGGATCTGATGAATCGGGTGTGTCGGCCGATGTTGGATAAATCAGTGATTGTGTTTATCGATGATATCCTGATTTATTCGAAGAGCGAGATTGAGCACGCCCGTAACATTCGAGAGGTTTTGGAGATGTTGAGAAAGGAGAAGTTGTATGCGAAGTTCTCTAAGTGCGCGTTTTGGTGCGTGAAGATCAATTCTTAGGTCATGTGGTGAACCCTGATAGGATCATGGTGGACCCGGCAAAGGTGGAGGCAGTTATGCAATTGAAGTCACCGAAGACGCCATCCGAGATTCGTATCTTCGGTTCTTGGGTTTGGCGGGCTACTACAGAAGATTCATCCAAGACTTTTCTAAGATCGCTTCTCCACTAACCAAGTTGACCCAAAAGATGTAAAGTTTATATGGGGTCAAGCTTAAGAGAAGGTGTTCAATGAACTGAAGGCGAGGTTGACTCAAGCTCTCCTGTTTTGTCATTACCTGATGGAAGCGAAGATCTGGTGGTTTATTTAGATGCTTCTTACTCGGGGTTAGGGTGCGTGTTAATGCAAAGAGGAAAGATTATAGCTTATGCATCCCGACAGTTGAAGGTTCATGAGGTCAATTATCCTACTCATGGCTTGGAGCTAGCAGTCGGGGTCTTTGCGTTAAAGATTTGGAGGCACTATCTCTACGGACGAAGTGCACCATATTTACTGACCACAAAAGCTTGAAATACTTGTTTGAGCAGAATGACCTGAACATGAGGTAGAGAAGATGGTTGGAGCTGATAAAATACTATGATTGCGAGATCCACTACCATCCGGGCAAGC
This sequence comes from Flaveria trinervia, assembly GCA_025506515.1. Taxonomy (NCBI): domain Eukaryota; kingdom Viridiplantae; phylum Streptophyta; class Magnoliopsida; order Asterales; family Asteraceae; genus Flaveria; species Flaveria trinervia. The sequence continues at coordinate 6,505,912 of CM046455.1, read as the reverse complement.
CAACGTGATGGTTGATGCCCTTAGCCGAAAAGAGAGGTCCGAGCCGATTCGGGTGAAAGCATATCAACTAATCATGACCTCTGATGTGATGAAGCAAGTCAAAGAGTTTCAAGATGAGTTATTGAAAGAAGATCATCTTAACTCTAAAAGGATGAGAGGTCTGGTTGGGGAATTGGGTGAAAACACCTTGGTGTAAAACCCGATTTAAACGGATGTGGATTCCTCGTTTTCGGGATGTATAGGTGAAGATTTTAGATGAAGTTCACAAGACTCGATACTCTATTCATCCAGGTGCCACAAAGATGTATCAAGACATGAGGAAAGATTACAGTGGCCGGGTATGAAACGTGACGTAGTGGGGTATGTGAGTAATACCTTACTTCTCTACAGGTGAAGGCCGAGCATCAAAGCCATATGGGAAGATCCAACCTTGGATATACTGGAATGCAAGTGGGCGCACATCCCCATGGATTTCATTACGAAGTTGCCGTGTACTCCGAAAGGGTATGATGCTATATGGGTGATTGTGGACGGCCTGACGAAGAGTGCTCACTTCCTACCGATCCGTGAGACATATTCATCTGAGAGGTTGGTTGATCTGTTCATCAAGGAAATTGTAACTCGTCATGGTGTGCTAGTGTCTATTGTGTCTGATCGTGACACCCGGTTTACATCTAAATTCTGGAAGAAATTCCACGATGCCATGGGGACGAGGTTACATACTTGCACAACATATCATCTCCAAACTGATGGTCAGTCAGAAAGCACCATTCAGACATTGAAAGACATGCTTGGGGCATGTGTTATTAATTTTGGGGGAAGTTGGGATGACCACTTACCGTTAGCAGAATTCTCATACAACAACAGCTTTCATGCCAGCATTGGTATGCCACCATATGAGATGCTATACGGTAGGAGATGCAGAACACCCGTTTGTTGGGGTGATATTGGTCAGAAGGAATTAGGGAGAGTCGAGGTAATCGAGGCTACAACTGAGAAACTTGAGAAGATCAAGGCCTTCATGAAGGCAGCCAAAGATAGACAGAAGTCGTATGCCGCGAAACGACGCAGACCGATTGAGTTCCAGGTAGGTGACCGGGTTATGTTGAAGGTATGACCTTGGAAGGGTATTATCCGATTCAGAAAGTGGGGCAGTTGAGCCCAAGGTATATAAGACCTTTCCGTATCATTGCTCCAGTAGGAGAGGTGGCCTATAGATTGGAGTTACCAGATGAGCTAAGTGGAATCCACCCGACATTCCACTATCTCATCTAAGGAAGTGCTTGGCGGATGAAGACATGATTGTTCCACTGGAGATATCAAAGTAGACGAAAGGCTCAATTATGTGGAGCAACCAGTGGCAATCATCGATAAAAAAAAGAAGAGGCTGAGAAATAAAGTGGTTCCCCTGGTGCGTGTATAGTGGAAGCACAGGAAGGGATCCGAGTCAACGTGGGAGACTGAGGAAGAAATAGACAGCATTATCAATGTTTGTTCGAGGAATAACATGTTTCAGGGATGAAACCTATTTAAGGGGTGGACTTGTAACACCCGTTATTTATCTATTTTGAAGCCGACGAAAGAAGAAAACAAATAAAGTCCTAAGTCGAGGGACCAAACTCGCCAACAAAAGAAAGACGGAGAGTGGGGGTATATAAAGGAGAGGGCATCCCTTACCCTCTCCCCACACCAACATTTTCAGCCATCAAAGAGGGGAAGAGAGAAAGAAGAGAAAAAGGGAGAAAAGGTTGGTTTAGGTATATTCAAGCGGGCAAAATCGTCGTGTAGCAAGTCAAACCGAAGCTCTACTTCTCGGTGTCGTTTGTGTGAGTTCTCGAACCCTACTTTTACTTGTTTTCAAACGATTTTGGGGCTGGAAAGCATAAAAAACCCATTTTTGTATGTACGGGTGTTTGACCCATTTCGGTGTGTTGCGTGTGATGCGTTTAGAGGTTGTTTCCGGGCTTGTGTATGCTTGAATGATGTTGTGGTATGCATTCCTAAGTCTTGGATGGTCGATTTGGGCTTATAATGAGTTTAGATGAGTTCGAAGGTCGAAAAGGGCAGTTTGCATTCGGCTAGAACTGCAATCTGCATCAGCTAGGGCTAGGCGACCGACTGGAGACCGAATGGAGGAGATACGGCCGAATAGGGTGCGATTGGGGTCTATTCGCACAATTAAGGGTCCATTCGCAAGATTGAAGGGCCAGTCCCATGGAGGTCATGCGATTGAAGGTCCAGTCGCATAAGTGCTCATCCGCATTAGTCCCATTCGCATGAGGTACATCCGCATTAGTCCATTCGCACGATTGGGTGTTCATTCGCATGAGTGTTCATCCGCATTGGTTCATTCGCATGATGTTCTATCGCATGGAGGCTATGCGACTGAAGGGTGTACATACGCCCGAATAGGGCTGTTGCACTCGAAGGAAAGTGTAGTTTGACTTCTGACTTTCGGGGAAAAGTGCAGATGTAAGTTTTGACGTAAAGGTTCCCGTAAGAGCATCTAGATGACTGAAGAGGCCTTAGAGAGTATGTTGGGCATGATGATGATGATGTTGCATGTTTATGCATGATGTATGTTATGTATGTATGATATTGTCCTGTATGATATGATGACTGTGCATGTTGATGTTCCTTATTATGGCGTATGTTTATCTTTCCTGTAGCTTTACGTGTCATGTTAATGAATGAGTGAAGTATTATGTAACGTAAAGTGAAAGATAATGAAAGAGGAACATGAAGTAAGAATGCATGAATTATTGAATGATAAATGAATGAAGGAAAGGCTTGCAAGCACATATATGAGGTGAGCAACCCTGTTGTTGCAACAGACTCGGATAGCATGCAATCGTTGAGATTGCCATGAGGTGAGCACCCTGTTGTTGCAAGAGACTGGAATAGCATGCAATCGTTGAGATTGCTAATGAGGTGAGCAATCTTGTTGTTGCAAGAGAATCGGATAGCGTGCAATCGTTGAGATTGCCAATGAGGTGAGCGGCCCTGTTGTTGCAACAGACTCGGGAGAACGAACATATACAATGAACGAGAGTAAATGAATGTAATAGAAGATAATAATTATATTATCGATGTGTATGGATGTTGTATTGTCATGAATGAATGTAAAGCACAGTATGATTTGAAAGTAAGGAATGGTTTGAATGAGAGCAAAGTATGCTTTATTTTATAAAACTAGAACTCACTTAGCAACGCTGACTTTTTATGTCTTTCCAGTTGGCATGTAATGATTGCTGAGGATGGCACGGGCGGCTACTCGGCTCTTTTGGGATGGCATCCATTTATTTAATGCTTTTGTGGTATAATGCAATAATGTATTTTGTAACTGATATACGATGTATTATTTGGCAAAAGTTTTTATAATGAAATGTGATGTCATTTTTGAATGTTTCTGCTGCAACATTTTTGTAAGACGAATGTAATTATATGTTTTATGAGCGATGAGGAACCTACTGTAAGCATCACGGGAATAGGGCCTTACACGATGTCTACCTTTATACAAGTGGCCACTGTTCTATGATGCGCAAGACATTGTACAAGCCCTCCAGTTCCAAAACGTGATAAGACTCTGCTTTGCATTCGAAATACATGCAAGAGTTACAAGGGAGGAGAAGTACAAGAAATATGAAGAGCTGATGAATAATGTTAGACAATAGATTAAACTAGGTCCAAGGGGGAGTTTGTAGATACATATGTACCTATTTTATGAGCTTAATGTAAAAAGTCTTTTAATGTCTTACATATATGTAACTGGATGGTTTGAATGAAATAAAATGTGTGGTTTATGCTTATAATGTTTAATATTTCATTGATTATTATGTATTAACGCTTATTGAACTAACTATATAGGTTTGTGGTTGTTTGAATAGATCTAAGTCAAATAATAATTATGAAACATATTCAAACTTAGCCATATGAAGTTCTCATGTGAATGGCCCATGCTAATGGACCATACGCATGAACAACTTCATGCTAATGAACCAGTCGCACGACTGAACCAGGAGACATGAGATTGACTCAGTCGCAGGACTGCACACTCAGTCGTGCGAATGGATCAACCGCATGACTCAGTCGCACGACTGAACAATGCTAATGGTTCAGTCGCACGACTGATGCATGCTAATGGTTCAGTCGCACGAATAAACCATGCTAATGGTTTAGTCACACGAATGAGTAACCCTAAACTATAAATACCACTTAATTCATGGAAAAACAAAACACTTTGAAGAATTCGACTCATACACGTACCCTAGCCGTCCAGAACGTCCAAGAAAGCCAGTCCAAGTTCATAGATCATTCTTGATCGATTCCTATTGGTGCTTAACGTTTAGATTAATCTTATATCGATCAGGTTAATGTTCTCACTGATTGGATCACCAATCAAATAGGATTCCGCACTATTGGATTCGGTATACATATGAATCAGTTAGTACTTCGTCCAGTACACGGTCCCCTAACAAGAGGTGTGGATTTTTACATGATAATAATCTTTACTAACCAATCTATTGCTTGCTAGGATATCATTTTACATATTCTTAGAATATTTATATATGGATGAACATAATGTTTACTTGCGTATTTCTCGAAAGACATGTTTATAATTTGATTTATTTGGTTTTTGGTGGATTTGTCGTTTTAAGTGATATTTGCTTAAGGACAAGCAAAGTTCAAGCGTGGGGATGTTTGATGTGCTCCAAACTATAAATAAAAATCCTATTAAAAGTGCATCAATTATTCCTTAATATCTTCCTTGAAAAGATGAAAATGTACTTAAAATGCTAAATTGTGTTTTCAGGTGTTTAAAAAGGCAAGATGGACAAAAGAAGCATATTTAGCAAGAAATTGAACTAATCTGAGCTTTGGAGTCCAAGCATGGGGTTGTGCCTCATTAAGCACACCCCTATGCTTTGCCAGAAACACACCCTCGTGCTAAATTAACACACCCCCGCGTTTGGACGTCTGACAGGACAAAAAGTATTGTCCCCTAAAAGTAGACACGGGGTCGTGCCCCACCTCCAACACAGGGAAGTGCCCCATTTAGCACGGGGTCGTGCCCGACACAACCTGTATGTACGAGCCGACTAACTTTCGTAAGCATTGTACTAGCATGGGGTCGTGCCTTTTGGGCACGGGGCCGTGCTTAAACACTTCATAAAGCCTATAAATAGAAGCCTGAGTTCACCATTTTTGGCAAGCTTTGATGGAGAGTTACTCTGCAGAATTCTCTCGAGAATCAAGACTTCAAGGTCATTTGGAGGCTCGGGAAAGGCATACAACACTTGGAAGAAGCTCAGGATCGTCTAAACGTCATCCATTGTGGATTATCGGTTTGATTGTTCCATTTCACCGATGATTACATATCTATCTTCTTTGTTATTTATTGTTATGTTCAAGCTCATTATGAGCTAAACTCCTTTTTATCATCCTAATCGGATGAAACTTATGTAATTTGTGATGAACTAATGGTGTGATAAATATTATGTTAATGTTACGGTGGTCTTGGGAAAACTATTGATGGGTAGCATCTACATTTGAATGGGAAGTTATAAATTTAGGTTTGTGATTGTGATTGTCATACAAGGTTGAAAACCGTATGATTAACTTTCATTCGCGAAACCGCTCTTCATAATAAATCCATGGCTAATGAACTACAAATGGTTATTAGAAATTATATCACCTTAACTTTTTGATCATTTGCGGGTTCCCTTTTATTAGTTTGAGAAATCTTTAGTAATTGTTATGGTTTTCTAAAATTAATGGTATGTTAGGAAGAAACTTAATCAACTCTCTTTTTAACATTAAGTTATGTTTTTAGAAATCATATGTCAAATAGATCACAAAAGATTTACCTACATTACTAGGGCTTTGATCTAAGCAGTAAAACTCAACTTGACATGATCCTAGTCACTACGGCAGCAGGATAGACGAGAAATCGCGCCAGCTCATCTTTATAAACATTAACATAATTACATTAATCCATATCTTTAAATCACACCATCAATTCATCATAGTTACATGAGTGGAGTCTAATTAGGATGATAACTTTTATTCCCTGGTTTTAAATCCAAACGCTTCAAATCTTAGTTTACTTTCTTTTTATCATTGTTTATTTAACAAAAACCTTATCTCATAGTCAAATGTCAAGTTTGTTGAGTAGGCTAGGTGTGTCCACGGATTGATACTCGGTTCTTACCAACACTATATTACCACACAACAAGTACACTTGCCTTTTGTGTGTGTGGTTTAGTACCTGTAATAACCAATTAAAACTGAATGTGTGCGAAAAATATTTATCAAAATATATATACTATCCGCATCCATCATGCCTGCATAGAGCTCATGCCCTGCATAGTGCTCATGTGCCTAAAGACTTAGAATATTTTCTGAATTTTTAGGGAAAAATGTAAAAGTACGCTTTGACTTGGGATATTCCTGGGGGCTATGTAAGTTGACTTTTTGAGGTCAAAGATGATATGATGGGCTTGAATGATATAAGATGATGATGATGCATCATGATGATGATGTTATGTATGATGTTATACATGATGGTATGTGTGATGTATGTTATGTATGCATGCTGATATGTATGAAGATTTGCATGATCTTGTTGTTGTTCCTGTTTATGTATGATCATTTTTCCATGGCTTTACGTTGAATGTTAATGAATGTAATGAAAAGTATTATGTAATGTAAAGTGAAAGATAATGAAAAAAGAAACGCAATGAAAGAATGCATGCATTATTAACGAATGAGAGTATGAAAGGCTTACAAGTATATGTATGGAGGTTCACATCCAATGAAGGTTGTTAGATCAACCGTGTGCCGGTTAGCTACCCCGGAGTGATGCACACTGGGGCTTGATCCGTGTGATTAAGCATATGTATGGAGGTTCACACCCAATAAAGGGTGTTAGCTCAACTGTGTGCGGGTTAATTACCCCAAAAGGATGCACACTAGGGCTTGATCCGTGTGATTAAGCATATGTAAGGAGGTTCACACCCAATGAGGGGCGTTAGCTCAACGGTGGCGGGTTAATTACCCCAGAAGGACGCACACTGGGGTCCGATCCTTGTGATTGACTATATGTATGGGACCCTTGCCGATTACCCTAGGTACTGGAGTCAGGTTCGTGCATAATGTTCAGGGTCTTTGAAAGACCTCAGGCCTAGTACCGGCTTTATGCATGACGGTGGGGTGAAGCACATGGCATTGGTCCGAATGAAAGTAAAGATTTAATGACGAATGTTCAAAATGAATGAACAAATGATGAAGATAGTAATGATATTATCTATGTGTACATATGATGTGTGACCACATACAAAAGTAAAGAACGATTTTAACGAAGGATAAAGTATGTTTTATTTTAAAATTAGAACTCGCTCAGCAACGCTGACTTTTTATGCATTTTTCCAGTTGGCAGGTAAAGTTGTTGAGGATGGCACGGGGTGGCTACTTGGCTCTTTTGGATGGCATCCATTTCTATAATGTTTTTGTGATGTAATGCAACAAGTATTTGTAATGTGATAAAGATGTATTTTTGCAAAAGCCTTTATAATGAAATGAAATGTCACTTTGAATGTTTCCGTTGCAACGTTTATTTAATATAAATATAAATATATGTTTTATGTGCGATGATTGACCAGTTGTGAGCGTCCTGAGAACAGGACCTTACAGCAAGGATAAACTAGTTGTATATAGATAGGTAAGAAAATGATATATATTATGTTTATTAAATTAAATAATTAATTAACAATAGTCAGGATTGAGCATGAAGTTGTCAAATTACAAACAAGATCCATTCAAGCTTTTTGAAATAAAACAGAATTAGCAGTTGACATTTTTGATCAAGTCAAATAATAAAGAAAAGAGAAAGATCAAATAAATATATAAGAGGTTTAACAAAATGCTTTGGGATTAACTATGCTAAAACACAATAAAATAGTAAACAAAGGGGCTTATGTCTCTTATGACAAACACACATCAGCAAAACAAAACCCATTGAGTTGTAATTAAGAATATTTTGAAATATTTGACAGGCATTAAAGACATGTTCTTAGATTTTAAAAGCCAGCTCACTGTAACATGTTAGACGTTAGCTTCTAGAATAATTGAGCATCCTTCAAAAACAAAGAGGTAGTTATGAACACATCATTGTAAGCAATTACTTGGAAAAGTTCCGTATTGAATTTAAAGATTTCCTCCATTATCTCCTTTCAATCATTCCTTTTATTTTCCCTTTTTATTAGCCTTTCGTTTATTTACTTCCTAGAATAGTTCCTGCATTTTATTATATATTCTTGTATCTTTCTTTCATTTGTATCATCAAGAAATATTACAATCAATGAAAAGCTTAAACCATTGAATTTAAAATGGTATCAGAGCGGTCATAACAAAATCCTTAATAAAATCATCGAGAATGGCCGGTGATAAAGAAATAGAAACAGAAATAGAAAAGAGTGCAAAGAATGATGGCGTTGTGGATGTGAGTTCAGCCCTCTACATCCATCCGTCTGATTACCCGAAGCAGATGCACGTCAACGACAATCTTACCGACAACAATTATGCTGATTGGTCACAGGAAATGCTTAACTTCTTGTTTGCCAAGAACAAATTCGGATGCGTTGACGGCACCATAAATGGAAAAGGATATCCGAAGCAGCGTGAAATACGCCCATACCAGTTCTGAAATATGGTCCGATCTACACGAGATATTTGGGAAAGAAAGCGCCCCAAGGGCGTATGAATTAAGGCAGACCCTTAGCTCCGTAAAGCAGGATGGAGCTTTGGTCTCTTCTTATTACACAAGACTTCGTAGCCTTTGGGATGAAATACATTCCGTGCAACCGATGCCACGATGCAACTGTAATGGATGCACGTGTGAGATAAGGAAGAGACTGAATGAGCATTGAAAAAGAAAAATTGTATTAATACCTTATGGGGTTGGACAATGAATTTTCGGTAATCAAGACACAAATTCTAGACTTAAAACCCACACCAAACTTGGGCAGTGCATACCATCTCATAGCCGAGGACGAGCGCCAAAGACTCATAACTGCAGAAAGGAGGTCCGGAGTTGAAACTGTTGGATTCAAGGCTCATGTTCCGAGCAGACGCGATGGAGGCCATCGGCGCGATAAAACAGGAGCAAAGGAACGTGGGGAGGCTGTGAAACACTATGACTTCTGTAATAGGGATGGACACAACAGAAAAGGGTGATTTAAAAGGATCGGTTACCGAGATTGGTGGCCAGGAAACAAGGGGAGGCGTGAGGAAGCTAAACCGAAGGCAGCATGTGTCAGGACAGATCCATTTCCTATACCAGGTTTGACTAAAGACCAATACGAAGTCCTCTTAGAACACCTTGCTGACAATAAGAATAGCACCATGGATAGCACAACACATAAGGCCAACATGGCAGGTAAAAGCAACCAAAATGATGATTGGATAATTGATGCGGGAGCCACCGAACACATTACCCATGAAGTCAAATATCTAAAACATAAAATAGAAAGTGAAGGTGAGAAACCTGTAACCATTCCTAATGGTGACGCCATCCTCGGAAAGGGGAGAGGCGATTGTACCATAAAGGAAGGCCTCGAGTTAAAAGACGTTCTTTGTGTCCCTAGTTTTAATTGTAATCTTTTATCTGTTGGTCGGTTAACTGAGAATCTCCGATGCTCTGTAACTTTTTTCCCTCAATTTTGTATTATGCAGAAACTTCACTCGAGGAGCTTGATTGGTGCGGGTAAACGGAGAGGTGGTCTATACCAAGTGGAGATGATGAATGACAAAAGAAAAGCTATGTTGACAACTAGTAGTACGTGGCACAAAAGGTTAGGCCATGCTTCTAATAAAAACTCAACGACATCGATTTTCTTAAAAATATTTCTTTTGATAAGGTTTGTGACTCTTGTTCCAAGGCAAAACTCACTAGAAAACCATTTCAATTAGTACCACAAAAATGAGTGAATGTTTTGATTTACTCGATTGTGACATTTGGGGAAGATATCGTGTGCCTTCTTCTTCCGGGGCGAGATATTTTTTGACCATTATGGATGATTTTAGTAGAAGTGTTTGGCTATTCTTGTTGAAATTTAAATATGAAGCAAGTAATTCACTAAAATTCTTTCATAAAATGGTTAAAACATAGTTTGGTAAAGATATTAAGAAGATACAGTGTGACAGTGGAGGAGAATTTATTTCAAATGACATGTTACAGTTTTACAAAGAAAATTATTTTGCTCGAGACCACTTGTCCACACACCCCCCAACAAAACGGGGTTGTTGAACGAAAGCACCAACACTTACTCGAAGTAGCACGAGCTCTTCGCTTTGAAGCTAACTTACCCAAAAGATTTTGGGGTATGTGTGTGTTAACAGCGGCCTATATCATTAACCGACTTCCCTCCATAGTCACTAATCACAAATCACCTTTTGAGTTACTAAATAATCAAAGGCCTGATTATGAATTTATGAAGGTTTTTGGTTGTTTAACGTATTATTGGAACACCGACACAAAGGGTGACAAGTTGGAAATGAGGGGGAAGCCCGGTGTATTTTTGGGATACTTATAAGGAATCAAGGGTTATAAAATCCTAGACATTAAAAAGGGTAAAATCATAGTTTCTAGGGACGTGAAATTCCATGAAGAAAAATTCCCTTCAATAATACTGAGAAAGAAAAGAACGAACCAGATGCCTTTGAACCACAACCTTTTGATGATGGAGTTAAGAATGGGATGGCCAAACATATATTTAGCCATAAGAGGAAGTGGTGCTGTGACATTCCAATTCAAGATACTCGTTAGAGGATCATGTTTTAAATACTGAAAATATACAGTGGCCCAAAATGAAGACATTTATGAAGATGAAGTCATAACCAAAATAATGCAGGCCCATATCCTATTGCGAATGTCACACCCCAACCTTGACGGCGGAATCGTCGAGATGTGAGGGTTAAGATTGTTCACAGCCACATAACGCTATAATTAAGTGTAAATATTAAAATTATAAGTTTCAAAAGTCATTACAAACATAAGTCACAAAACATGAAATAACCCCAAATAAAACAAAACGTAGCATAACAGTTATTTATTTAACTAGGTCCAAGTCCTAGTTTTATTTCCAAGCTTCAAAAGTCACTTTAAACTTGGGGATTTCCTGAAACATGATAAAAATAAAAGGGTCAACTATAAATAGTTGGTGAGTTTCCAAGGTTTTTATACATATGATAAAGTTACAAGTAGCAATTCATGTCATAGGTCATAAGCAAGTAAGGTTATAGAACACACATCGTTACAACCAAACCTCGACTTGACAAGTATAAAAGATTGGCTAAGTGTATTTGGTTCCCTAGCACAAGCACAAGCATACGGCTCCTAGGAGTCGGCATACATCGACTTTAGCACCAAATAGCTTGTCAGGCCCAAAGATCTAAGACGTCGCCAGGCTAGCAATAGTTAATGATTGTAAACAAACTATGTATCTCATATAAACACTTACAATACACAAAACCATGACATAATAATAAGATAAGAATTGCATGTGCTTATAAGTCTCAAACATTTATAAGTGTGTACAATGATAATCATGTTTCACCCCAAAGTGGTGTGAAATAAAATAAAATGGGGCAAGGAAAACTCACGTGATAATATGTATTAATGGAGAGATATTATAAGAATAGTAAACGTCGTTCCAAGATGAACGTCACAAGGCACCTAAACATATAATTAAGATTTAAGTTTAATAATTGAATTATTGATTTAACGAGAGTTAAAATTTCGAGTGGAGTTTGAGGATCTTGTAGTCGTCTAAAAAAATGTACAAAGATATATACCATTTGTGTAAATTATATTAAAAAAAAAAAAAATAACATTAATTCAACGATAATAACTAGTGAAGTTTAAATATAAACTTGATAAATATATGAAATAATCAAAATTTTAACGATAATAACTTAATAGTAATATTTGGACCAATAATAATTTATTAGTTATCATTCAAAGTCCATTTTAATAGAAATTATCCAAGAACATCCTTTGTTAAAATTTTTTTTTTTAAATAATTATTAACTTTAGAAAAATTATAGAAAATAATTTGATGTCTTTGAAAAATATTTAGAGTTTACAAAACCCTTTTTATATTTAAAAAATTTTCTATAATTTATTTAAGGGCTGAAAAGCCTTAAAAAAAATGTTTGAGGGTGCCCGGGTTCGAACCCGGGACCTCTAGGTGGTGATGAGAGCATTAACCAGTGAACCAAGGCATCCAGCCGCGGTAGATCTTGGTTTTTAAACATTAAAAACCCATAGGACAAACCCCCAATTTCATAAGAACCCTAGAATCGATTTGATTCCAATTGAACATCGAATTGATATTGATAATGAAATCATTCATAGGGCTTTTGATTAGCGAATAAAGCCGAGTGAGTGGGTGTATTTAATTACCCCAATGAAGACTGGATTGACGAGGTCGAGTGTGGAAGACTCGCGGCTGAACTCGAACCTGATGAGATGAAAATGGTGATGGAACCCGAATTATAATTTGGAGTGTAGCTTCGAAAAAAGGTCTTGATTTAAGATTTCCAATCAATTTCAGGTGAAAGTGTGAGAAGGAGAGGTTCAGTGTGTGTGAGAAAACACCGCGAGTGTGGTTAATCGTTTTGTTGATTTCAGGTGTTTAGGTTGAAATTGTACTTAGAAATCGATTAGACGTTTAAACGATTGTGTGGGTTAGTTAATTTGATAATTATCAAGCTTTAATGTTCGTACGTTGCGGCGTACCTCGACCTTTACCCCGACTGTACCCACATCCATGTTAAAGACCAATTAAAGTCCTTTAATGGGTTCGAATCGACTTCAAGAACGGTTGGGAACAGTTTCGGGATCAAGAACGACCTGTTTTTGATGTTTAGGGGTCGCCGGAGCCGGCCGGATCTTGGCCGGAAATGGTGCCGGAAAAACGGGCCGGGGGGGGGGAAAAGGGGTTTGGTTTTAAATAATTACACAATTGGTCCCTCTAGTTATTATTTAACATTTTATGCTTAAAAGTTCCATTTTAAGTTTCTAAAATGACAAATAACCCTCAAACTTAGTTTAAGTTTATAATTTAAATATGGTTAAGTTTATTAATCTTTATTATTAGTAACTTATTATTACTAATACTATTATTCAATATTATTATTTACTTTTTATATAATATTAACCTATTATTATATCCATATCTACATTTCATAAAACCCAATTACAATAAATAATAAACACAAACAATCACGAAAGTTCCAAAATTGACGAAGATTAACCTTTGTAAAGTAAACGAAGTTAACTTTTAGTTAACGAAAATACGAAATGTTACAGTCTCCCCACTTAAGGAATTTCGTCCCGAAATTAAAAGAAATGAAACTATACAAATAAACGGGTATCTCTCCTTCATGTGCTCCTCACGTTCCCAAGTAAATTCAGCGCCACGTTTATTTTCCCAACGAACCTTGACGATTGGGGTTGTTGTGTTCAGTCTTCTTCATTAACGATCCATGATCTCTACAGTGTTTCTCGACAAAATGTAATGACTCGTCAACCTGGATGTCTTCCAACGGAACATCAACTTGAGTCAGCCAACACTTTCTCAAATTTGAGACGTGGAACACCGGATGAATTCCACTAAGGTCGGAAGGTAACTCTAGTTTATAAGCCACTTTCCCAATCCTTTTCAGGATTTTGAAAGGTCCTACAAACCTTGGAGCCAGTTTGCCCTTCTTTCCAAAACGAACCACACCTTTCCACGATGAGACCTTGAAGAACTAACTCCCCAACTTGGAATTCCAATGGCTTACTCGCTGCAGCATAACTCTTTTGACGACTTCTCGCCACTTCAAGGTTCTTGCGGATAATAGAAACTTTATCGGTCGTCTCTTGTATAAGTTCAGGACCAGTGATGAAGTTTTCACCAATATCGGTCCAACAGATCGTGAACGACATTTACGACCATAAAGTGCTTCAAACGGTGCCATCTTGATACTCGAGTGATAACTATTGTTATACGAAAATTCCGCGAGCGGTAGATGCGTATCCCAATCGCCACCAAAGTCAAGAACACAGAGAGGTAGCAAATCCTCCAAAGTTTGGATCGTTCGCTCGGTTTGACCATCAGTTTGAGGATGGTAAGCCGTGCTTAGATCCAATTGTGTACCCAAAAGTTCTTGCATAGACGACCAAAAATGTGAAGTGAAACGAGCATCTCGGTCAGATATGATGTGCAGAGGTACCCCATGACGACTTACAATCTCATCAACGTATATACGAGCTAACTTTGATGTCTTGTAAGTGTCACGTATGGGTATAAAATGTGCCGACTTGGTCAATCGGTCAACGATCACCCATATGCTATCATGTCCTCGAGAGGTTCGGGGTAGCTTTGTTATGAAGTCCATGGATATGTGTTCCCATTTCCACATAGGGATCTCGGGTTGCTCAAGTAATCCACTTGGACGTTGATGTTCGGCTTTAACTTTCGTACATGTGAGGCACTTAGCTACATAAGTCGCTATGTCTTTCTTCATTCCAGGCCACCAATATTGACCACGTAGGTCCATGTACATCTTATCGGAACCAGGATGAATAGAATAACGAGTTTGATGAGCTTCGTTCATAATAAAGGTACGAATGTTATCGCGATTTGGAACCCAAATACGATTGGCGAAGTACATCAATCCATTGGTTTTGTTTCCAATTGGGTTAGAAGTTATGCTCCAACTCATCCTTCATTCTCCCTTCTCGTTGAACCATTTGTTGAGCCTCCAGGATGCTAGACTCGATGTCACTATCTATTCTCAGGTTTTGTAGTAGTACGGTGGTCTCATTGACATCTAGTCGAATTTCAGTATCGAACTCCCCAAGGTGTCAAACCATTGACGTCGATCTCGAATTTCTTGAAATGAGATCATCTTGTTGTGAATCTTTCGGCTCAGTGCATCGGCCACAACGTTTGCTTTACCAGGATGGTAACGAATGTCACAATCATAGTCACTAATCAACTCCACCCAACGACGTTGTCTCATGTTGAGATCTTTTTGATTGAAAACGTGTTGAAGGCTTTTGTGATCGGTGTAGACTATACATTGCGTACCATACAGGTAGTGCCTCCAAATCTTCAAAGCAAATACAACAGCACCAAGCTCGAGATCATGAGTTGTGTAATTCACCTCGTGAACCTTCAATTGCCTCGATGCGTAAGCTATGACCTTCCCTCGTTGCATAAGAACACAACCAAGGCCTTGCTTAGATGCATCACAATACACGTGAAATCGTCGTTTCCATCGGGTAGGGTCAATATAGGAGCATTGCACAACTTATGCTTTAACGCTTCAAAAGCTTCTTCTTGCTCGGTACCCCACTCGAATGGTTTATTCTTTTGTGTCAAAGTAGTGAGCGGCTTCGCGATCCTCGAGAAATTGGCAATGAATCGCCGATAATAACCAGCAAGACCAAGAAAAGAACGAACTTCGGTAGGAGTTGTAGGAACACACCAATTCTTCACAGCTTCCACCTTTGCAGGATCAACGTGAATCCCTTGGCTATTCACCACGTGTCCTAGAAATTGAACTTCTTCGAGCCAGAAATCACACTTCGAGAACTTTGCGTACAATTGCTCTTTCTTTAACAACTCAAGAACCAATCTCAAATGCAGCTCATGATCGGTGTTGGACTTGGAATAGATAAGTATGTCATCAATAAAGACGATCACAAACTTGTCTAGATAAGGCTTGCATACTCGGTTCATGAGATCCATGAAGACAGCAGGAGCATTGGTTAAACCAAAAGGCATCACCATAAACTCATAGTGTCCATAACGAGTACGAAAAGCAGTCTTTGGAATGTCATCCTCATGAACTCGTAATTGATGATATCCAGAACGTAGATCAATTTTCGAGAATATGGCAGCTCCTTGAAGTTGATCAAACAAGTCATCGATGCGAGGAAGAGGATAACGATTCTTGATGGTAAGTTTGTTAAGCTCGCGATAATCGATGCACATACGAAACGATCCATCTTTCTTCTTCACGAAAAGAACAGGTGCACCCCAAGGCGAAGAACTAGGACGGATGAAGCCCTTCTCGGACAGCTCTTGCAGTTGACAAGAGAGTTCTTGCATTTCCGATGGTGCAAGCCGATATAGTGACTTGGCCACGGGGTTTGCTCCCGGTATCAAGTCAATTTTAAACTCGACTTCACGCACGGGAGGTAAACCACTAAGGTCATCGGGAAATACTTCAGGAAAGTCCCGTACGATAGGGACATCCTTAAGTTCTTTCCCTTTGACTTTCGTGTTGACCACATAAGCCAAGAAAGCCATATACTTCTTGTTTAAGCACTTTCGGGCTTGAGTGCAAGACATGAGTTTAAGCCCTTTGGAAGATTTTTCACCGAACACCTTCAACGTATCTCCAGAGGGTAACGGTATACGAATGCACTTCTCGAAACAAATGATCTCGGCATGGTGTTTGGCTAACCAATCCATACCAATGATGACGTCAAAGCTTCCAAGTTTCATAGGGATAAGATCGATAAGAAAATCATGCGTGTCAAGACTTAAGATGCAATCACGAACGATAACGTCAACGGTAATCGGTTCTCCATCGGCAACTTCAACAGTAAGAGGTCTTTCTAGTTTCGTATGTGGCTTAGCAAGTATGGGTTCAAACTCTAATGAAACAAAACTTTTATCGGCTCCAGAATCAAATAGGACATAGGCATAAGTTTTGTTAATAAGGAACATACCTGTTCAATTTTTAAGGTATTTAACAATACAGGTAAAATATGAAATGAATTCGATCACAAAATTTAAGGGTGAGTTAACGTACCATTCACCACATCGTTGTTTGCTTGTGCTTGGTTAGCGTTGATGTTGAAAGCACGTCCTCGGGCTTGTGGAACATTACCCACAAGACGAGGGCATTGTGGGCGAAAGTGGCCAGGTTCCCCACAGTTGTAGCAAACACGGTTTGTGACCACAGCGGCATTGATTGGTGCACGGTGGCAAGTTGCCACCAAATGACCATATTTACCGCATAAGGTGCAAATGCGGCATGGTTGATTCCCCGGTGATGATACCTACACGTGTGCACATCGGTTGAGGACCAGCATAAGCCCTAGCCCCAGGCACTTGTGCCACAGATGTAGCCGCAGGTACAGTTGCCTTTGGGGTTGTTTAGGTGCAGCCACGGCATAGTTACGCGCCGGTGTGAACTTGCGCTTCTTGTTGTTGTTGTGGCTGTTAGACGGTTCAGCTTTGGTCTCCTTAACCGCCTCGGTAGCCGTCTTCTCCACCTTCTTTGCACCCTTCACAGACATGGTGCCCGCTCTTATATGGTTCTCGGTGAGTTGAGCGGTGATTGTAATGGCTTCTTCCAAGGTTGTGGGTCGGCTACCCACCACAGCATCTTGAATTTGGGGTGGTACACCCTTAATGAACTTCTCGATGTTGCGGGGAACAGTGTCGACCATATGGGGCAGCAGTATACTCAACTCATGATGTCTAGTTGAGTAGGCCAAATGATCACCATCATTTTGTTTCAAATTCCAAAACTCTTCTTCCAACTTTTGCAATTCACTTCTTGGGCAGAACTTCGCGATGGCGATGTTCTTGAACTCTTCCCATGTAAGTGCTAGAATGGCATCGGGTCCACGATTCCTCTTCTCGCTATTCCACCAGGTAAGAGCCCTTTGTTGGAACATACTAGTGGCATAACGAACCTTGAGTGCATCGGGACACTCACAATTGATAAAGGTATTCTCCATGCTTTCAAACCACTCAAGAAGGCCAGTGGCTCCTTCCTTGCCACTAAAACTAGTGGGCTTGCAAGAGCTGAAGTGTTTGAAGGTGCAAGTTTGATTATTCCCGTGTTGATTGTTCCCGTTTTGATTGTTGCTATTCTCTCCATGACCATTTCCATTGTTGCTAGCGTTGGTCATTAAGGTGCTATTAAGTTCAGCAACCATGGTCGGAATGACAGCAGCCATTTGTCGAGCAATCATGGCGGCTAACTTACGATCGGAACTTCCACGCTTTCCATGATGACGAGACATGCTGGAATATACAATGAGTTAGATATGAGAATTGGAATAACAAGGATTAATGTTCAACAAGGATAAGGCAAAAAGTTGTAAGGCACATGGAATGGTTCCATTTGGTAACGCATTACCATTTGGAAACGTTGACACGTCAAGGTAAGTTGACCCATCGCCTTAGAAATTCGTGTATGTTGACCATGGTTTATCACTCATCCCAGAAATCCCCAGGTAAGCATAACTAGTCCCGTAGGATTTATGCGATATGCTTGCCTTAGCCCGAGGGCCTTTTGCCAGGAAATCCAGAATACAGGTGTCCATGTGTCACACAAATTTCTTAGGTTATGAAATCAAAACCATGATGAGATTTAAATAGATTAGACATAAGTCTAAAGATTCAATTCTTAAGCATAAGTATACGATTCCACGTGTTGACGAGAATAAGATTAAGAAGTTTCATTTGTCGGGGAGAGTCAATGAGTCAAAGTTAAGTTTAGGGAGACAAGTAACAAAGTTTAGACAATTACAAGGCAACCTATGCTAAGGCATCAAGTTGCACATAAAGTATAGCATTATGTAGCATGTAACAATATATATATTTCCAAGAATATAAATATTATCCTATGAGGTTCATGCATAAGCTATAGTCTAGGTCACCATTACTAATAACCTAAATCCCTATAGTTATGGGCTCTGATACCATCTGTCACACCCCAACCTTGACGGCGGAATCGTCGAGATGTGAGGGTTAAGATTGTTCACAGCCACATAACGCTATAATTAAGTGTAAATATAAAATTATAAGTTTCAAAAGTCATTACAAACATAAGTCACAAAACATGAAATAACCCCAAATAAAACAAAACGTAGCATAACAGTTATTTATTTAACTAGGTCCAAGTCCTAGTTTTATTTCCAAGCTTCAAAAGTCCACTTTAAACTTGGGGATTTCCTGAAACATGATAAAAAAAAGGGTCAACTATAAATAGTTGGTGAGTTTCCAAGGTTTTTATACATAATATGATAAAGTTACAAGTAGCAATTCATGTCATAGGTCATAAGCAAGTAAGGTTATAGAACACACATCGTTACAACCAAACCTCGACTTGATTACAAGTATAAAAGATTGGCTAAGTGTATTTGGTTCCCTAGTGCACAAGCATACGGCTCCTAGGAGTCGGCAATACATCGACTTTAGCACCAAATAGGCTTGTCAGGCCCAAAGATCTAAGACGTCGCCAGGCTAGCAATAGTTAATGATTGTAAACAAACTATGTATCTCATATAAACACTTACAATACACAAATAACCATGACATAATAATAAGATGAATTGCATGTGCTTATAAGTCTCAAACATTTATAAGTGTACAATGTATAGATAATCATGTTTCACCCCAAGTGGTGTGAAATAAAATAAAAGGGGCAAGGAAAACTCACGTGATAATATGTATATAATGGAGATTATTTAAGAATAGTAAACGTCGTTCCAAGATGAACGTCACAAGGCACCTAAACATATGTAATTACAAGATTTAAGTTTAATAATTGAATTATTGATTTAACGAGAGTTAAAATTTCGAGTGGAGTTTGAGGATCTTTGTAGTCGTCTAAAAAATGTACAAAGATATATACCATTTGTAATTATTATATAAAAAAAAAAAAAATAATAACATTATTCAACGATAATAACTAGTGAAGTTTAAATATAAACTTGAATAAATATATGAAATAATCAAAATTTTAACGATAATAACTTAATAGTAATATTTGGACCAATAATAATTTATTAGTTTATCATTCAAAGTCCATTTTAGTAGAAATTATCCAAGAACATCCTTTGTTAAAATTCTTTTTTTTTTAAATTAATTAATAACTTTAGAAAAATTATAGAAAATAATTTGATGTCTTTGAAAAATATTTAGAGTTTACAAAACCCTTTTTATATTTATTAAAAATTTTCTATAATTTATTTAAGGGCTGAAAAGCCTTAAAAAAAATGTTTGAGGGTGCCCGGGTTCGAACCCGGGACCTCTAGGTGGTGATGAGAGCATTTAACCAGTGAACCAAGGCATCCAGCCGCGGTAGATCTTGGTTTTTAACATTAAAAACCCATATAGACAAAACCCCCAATTTCATAAGAACCCCTAAATCGATTTGATTCCAATTGAACATCGAATTGATATTGATAATGAAATCATTCATGGGCTTTTGATTAGCGAATAAAGCCGAGTGAGTGGGTGTATTTAATTACCCCAATGAAGACTGGATTGACGAGGTCGAGTGTGGAAGAACTCGCGGCTGAACTCGAACCTGATTGAGATGCAAATGGTGATGGAACCCGAATTAAATTTGGATGTAGCTTCGAAAAAAGGTCTTGATTTAAGATTTCCAATCAATTTCAGGTGAAAGTGTGGAGAAGGAGAGGTTCAGTTGTGTGAGAAAACACCGCGAGTGTGGTTAATCGTTTGTATTGATTTCAGGTGTTTAGGTTGAAATTGTACTTAGAAATCGATTAGAAACGTTTAAACGATTGTGTGGGTTCAGTTAATTTGATAATTATCAAGCTTTAATGGTCGTACGTTGCGGGTTGATGATCGACCGTTACCCGACCTTGTACCCACTCGCATCCGATGTTAAAGACCATTAAAGTCCTTAATGGGTTCGAATCGACTTCAAGAACGGTTGGGAACAGTTTCGGGATCAAGAAACGACCTGTTTTTGATGTTTAAGGGGTCGCCGGAGCCGGCCGGATCTTGGCCGGAAATGGTGCCGGAAAAACGGGCCGAGGGGGGGGGAAAAGGGGTTTGGTTTTAAATAATTACACAATTGGTCCCTCTAGTTTATTATTTAACATTTTATGCTTAAAAGTTCCATTTTAAGTTTCTAAAATGACAAATTAACCCTCAAACTTAGTTTAAGTTTATAATTTAAATATGGTTAAGTTTATTAATCTTTATTATTAGTAATCTTATTATTACTAATACTATTATTCAATATTATTATTTACTTTTATTAATATTAACCTTATTATTATTATACATATCTAACATTTCATAAAACCCAATTACAATAAATAATAAACACAAACAATCACGAAAGTTCCAAAATTGACGAAGATAACCTTTGTAAGAGTAAACGAAGTTAACTTTTAGTTAACGAAAATACGAAATGTTACAGTCTCCCCAACTTAAAGGAATTTCGTCCCGAAATTAAAAGAAATGAAACTATACAAATAAGAACGGGTATCTCTCCTTCATGTGCTCCTCACGTTCCCAAGTAAATTCAGCGCCACGTTTATTTTCCCAACGAACCTTGACGATTGGGGTTGTTGTGGTTCTAGTCTTCTTCATTATACGATCCATGATCTCTAACAGGTTTCTCGACAAAATGTAATGACTCGTCAACCTGGATGTCTTCCAACGGAACATGCAGACTTTCGTCAGCCAAACACTTTCTCAAATTTGAGACGTGGAACACCGGATGAATTCCACTAAGGTCGGAAGGTAACTCTAGTTTATAAGCCACTTTCCCAATCCTTTTCAGGATTTTGAAAGGTCCTACAAACCTGGAGCCAGTTTGCCCTTCTTTCTAAAACGAACCACACCTTTCCACGATGAGACCTTGAGAAGAACTAACTCCCCAACTTGGAATTCCAATGGCTTACGTCGCTTGTCAGCATAACTCTTTTGACGACTTCTCGCCACTTCAAGGTTCTTGCGGATAATAGAAACTTTATCGGTCGTCTCTTGTATAAGTTCAGGACCAGTGATGAAGTTTTCACCAATTCGGTCCAACAGATCGGTGAACGACATTTACGACCATAAAGTGCTTCAAACGGTGCCATCTTGATACTCGAGTGATAACTATATTGTTATACGAAAATTCCGCGAGCGGTAGATGCGTATCCCAATCGCCACCAAAGTCAAGAACACAGAGAGGTAGCAAATCCTCCAAAGTTTGGATCGTTCGCTCAGTTTGACCATTAGTTTGAGGATGGTAAGCCGTGCTTAGATCCAATTGTGTACCCAAAAGTTCTTGCATAGACGACCAAAAATGTGAAGTGAAACGAGCATCTCGGTCAGATATGATGTGCAGAGGTACCCCATGACGACTTACAATCTCATCAACGTATATACGAGCTAACTTTGATGTCTTGTAAGTGTCACGTATGGGTATAAAATGTGCCGACTTGGTCAATCGGTCAACGATCACCCATATGCTATCATGTCCTCGAGAGGTTCGGGGTAGCTTTGTTATGAAGTCCATGGATATGTGTTCCCATTTCCACATAGGGATCTCGGGTTGCTCAAGTAATCCACTTGGACGTTGATGTTCGGCTTTAACTTTCGTACATGTGAGGCACTTAGCTACATACGTCGCTATGTCTTTCTTCATTCCAGGCCACCAATATTGACCACGTAGGTCCATGTACATCTTATCGGAACCAGGATGAATAGAATAACGAGTTTGATGAGCTTCGCTCATAATAAAGGTACGAATGTTATCGCGATTTGGAACCCAAATACGATTGGCGAAGTACATCAATCCATTGGATTTTGTTTCCAATTGGGTTAGAAGGTTATGCTCCAACTCATCCTTCATTCTCCCTTCTCGTTGAACCATTTGTTGAGCCTCCAGGATGCTAGACTCGATGTCACTCTCTATTCTCAGGTTTTGTATTAGTACGGTGGTCTCATTGACATCTAGTCGAATTTCAGTATCGAACTCTCCCAAGGTGTCAAACCATTGACGTCGATCTCGAATTTCTTGTAATGAGATCATCTTGTTGTGAATCTTTCGGCTCAGTGCATCGGCCACAACGTTTGCTTTACCAGGATGGTAACGAATGTCACAATCATAGTCACTAATCAACTCCACCCAACGACGTTGTCTCATGTTGAGGTCTTTTTGATTGAAAACGTGTTGAAGGCTTTTGTGATCGGTGTAGACTATACATTGCGTACCATACAGGTAGTGCCTCCAAATCTTCAAAGCAAATACAACAGCACCAAGCTCGAGATCATGAGTTGTGTAATTCACTTCGTGAACCTTCAATTGCCTCGATGCGTAAGCTATGACCTTCCCTCGTTGCATAAGAACACAACCAAGGCCTTGCTTAGATTCATCACAATACACGGTGAAATCGTCGTTTCCATCGGGTAGGGTCAATATAGGAGCATTGCACAACTTATGCTTTAACGCTTCAAAAGCTTCTTCTTGCTCGGTACCCCACTCGAATGGTTTATTCTTTTGTGTCAAAGTAGTGAGCGGCTTCGCGATCCTCGAGAAATTGGCAATGAATCGCCGATAATAACCAGCAAGACCAAGAAAAGAACGAACTTCGGTAGGAGTTGTAGGAATACACCATTCTTCACAGCTTCCACCTTCGCAGGATCAACGTGAATCCCTTGGCTATTCACCACGTGTCCTAGAAATTGAACTTCTTCGAGCCAGAAATCACACTTCGAGAACTTTGCGTACAATTGCTCTTTCTTTAACAACTCAAGAACCAATCTCAAATGCAGCTCATGATCGGTGTTGGACTTGGAATAGATAAGTATGTCATCAATAAAGACGATCACAAACTTGTCTAGATAAGGCTTGCATACTCGGTTCATGAGATCCATGAAGACAGCAGGAGCATTGGTTAAACCAAAAGGCATCACCATAAACTCATAGTGTCCATAACGAGTACGAAAAGCAGTCTTTGGAATGTCATCCTCATGAACTCGTAATTGATGATATCCAGAACGTAGATCAATTTTCGAGAATATGGCAGCTCCTTGAAGTTGATCAAACAAGTCATCGATGCGAGGAAGAGGATAACGATTCTTGATGGTAAGTTTGTTAAGCTCGCGATAATCGATGCACATACGAAACGATCCATCTTTCTTCTTCACGAAAAGAACAAGTGCACCCCAAGGCGAAGAACTAGGACGGATGAAGCCCTTCTCGGACAGCTCGCGATAATCGATGCACCCCAAGTTCCATTTTAAGTTTCTAAAATGACAAATTAACCCTCAAACTTAGTTTAAGTTTATAATTTAAATATGGTTAAGTTTATTAATCTTTATTATTAGTAATCTTATTATTACTAATACTATTATTCAATATTATTATTTACTTTTATTAATATAACCTTATTATTATTATACATATCTAACATTTCATAAAACCCAATTACAATAAATAATAAACACAAACAATCACGAAAGTTTCAAAATTGACGAAGATAACCTTTGTAAGCGTAAACGAAGTTAACTTTTAGTTAACGAAAATACGAAATGTTACAGCGAACACACCAAAACGAAACAAGGTGCAACCAGCACGCCTGACCGATTATGATATTAATCTCCCTCCATCGGTTGACCAGGCCAATCCCACACCACCTCAAGGCTCCTCAATGGTACACCCTCTCTCTAATTTTGTTTCTTATAACAAATTTTCTAAGAATCATAAAGCCTTCTTAACAGCCTTGAGTTCCAATGATGAGCCGAGAAATTTCAACCAAGCTATGCAGGATGATAAATGGAAGGAGGCCATGGTGAAAGAGATTCGAGGTCTCGAAGAAAATGGGGCGTGGACACTTGAAAATCTACCCCAAGGAAAACATGCCATTGACTCAAAATGGGTCTACAAAATCAAATACAAGCCAAATGGAGAAATCGAGCGATACAAGGCACGTCTAGTTGCTAAAGGTTTTAAGCAAATGGTGGAGTAGACTACCATGACAACTTTGCACCGGTTGCCAAGATTGTCATGGTAAGGACCCTCCTTGCAGTCGCCATAAAAAGGAATTGGATGATTCACCAACTTGACGTCGACAACGCATTTCTTCATGGAGACCTGCATGAAGAAGTGTATATGAAGGTCCCACAAGGCTTCTCCAAGGAGGGTGAGACAAGACTGTGTCGGCTGAGGAAGTCACTCTATGGCTTAAAACAAGCATCTCGCAATTGGTACCACAAGTTCACAACATTCCTCCTCAGCCTCGGCTTCAAACAATCCAAAGCAGATCACTCTCTTTTTATTTTCAAACAAAATAAGGTTTTCGTCGCAGCTCTCATCTATGTATATGACGTAATCATAGTTGGCAATGATTCATCTAATATCTATAATGCAAAAGAAAGCCTCCACAAACAATTCCATATTAAAGATTTAGGAAGCTTGAAGTACTTCCTTGGCATTGAAATAGCCCGTACCGCTGAAGGCCTAGTTCTAAGTCAAAGAAAATACACGTTGGATATCTTGGAAGATTGTGGCATGCAAGGGTGTAGACCAAGCCCCTTTCCTATAGTGCAAAATCTTAGACTAGACAAAGATAGTGAAGCTCCCAAAATTGATGCAAGTCAATACAGACGTATAGTGGGGAGACTCCTCTACCTACAGGCCACCAGACCGGACATTGCTTACTCAGTTAATGTCCTAAGTTAGTTTGTCACTGATCCTAAACAAAACCATCTTGATGCAGTACATAGAGTTTTGTGATACCTAAAGGGCACACCAGGACAAGGCGTTCTCCTTCCTCGTGAAGGAGGTTGTTCCCTCACCGCCTATAGCAACTCTGACTGGCTTGGATACCCCTTTACCAGAAAATCATGGACGGAATATTTTGTTTTACTTGGAGGGGCACCAATCTCTTGGAAAACAAAGAAACAATTGGTAGTTTCACGCTCCTCCGCTGAAGCTGAGTACCGATCAATGGCTTCCGCTATTAGTGAGGTTTTATGGCTATGATGGATCCTAAGTGAACTGGACATTACTTCAAGCGGACCGACCCCCTGGTTTTGTAACACCTGGTTATTTTTAAAAGACAAGATATGAGGAATAAAAGGAAAGAAAGGCAATTAAGTCCAAGTGGAGGGACTAAAAGTGTCCAAAAGGACAAAACTTTGAAAAAGTTGGTGTAAAGGTGAGCATGGCTGCCCACCCTCATTTCACATAAACATTTCTTTGGCTTTAGAGAGAGAGAGCAGGGGAAACCTCTCGGCTTGTAGAAGAAGAAGAAGAAGTGAACAAATTCAAGGTAAGAATTCGTGGTTTTTATGTGTTTATGACGGGTTTCATCCCGGTTATGTGTTTATGTGCTTATGTGTTGTGTATGTGCTCGGGTGTGTGTGTGTGTGTGTGTGGTGTTTCTTTTAGGTTTTCGAACTCATTGCAAGCATGTTAGAAAGGAAGAGACACCCAAGTTGCATCACGTGAGTTCTAGACCCTGGTTTCTACTTGTTTTAAACATCTTTGGGGCTGAAAACGTATTAAAATGATTTTTAAAAGCTTATGCATGTTTACCCGTATATATATATTATGCGTGTTGGATGTTAATTCTTGAATGCTTTTAGGTTATTCATGTTTAGAATAGACATATTAAGCTAGAACAGATGAGTTTGATGATTGGGGTTGAAAATATCCTAGAAACATGTTTTACAGAAAGCTCATGCGTCTAGGTGAGGCTTATACGCCTGAAAATGCCTTCGAAGGATTTAAGTGTAATCCATGTGCCTAAACAGTAGCCCATGCGCCTAAGATTACCTTAGAAATGTTTAAGTATGGCCCATGCGCCTGAACAGTGGTCCATGCGCCTAGAAATGTTAGCCGGACGACTAAGTGTAGGCCATGCGCCCCAATAATGCCCATGCGCCCAAGTGGCTCATGCGCCTGAATAGTGCCCATGCGCCTAGAATTGGGCTGGAATTGACTAAGTGTCCAGAGGTCCAGGATTCCCCATGCGTCGATGCACTCATGCGCCTGCTTAGTTCCCATATGCCTAAAAGTTGCCCATGCGCCTAAGTGTTTCCCATGCGCGTGCATAGTGTCCATGCGCCTGCATAGTGCCCATGCGCCTAAGGACTTAGAATATTTTTCTGATTTTTGGGAAAAAGTGTAATGTAGGCTTTGACTCGAGAGATTCCCGGGGGGGGGCTATGTAAGTTGACTTTTAAGGTCATAGATGGTATGATGGGCATGTTATGTTATGTGATTGATGTTTATGATGATGATGATGATGATGTGGCATGGTTATACACGATGTATGTTATGTGTGTATAATGCCCTGCTTGATGATGTATGTTTATCTTTCCCACGACTTTACGTGTAATGTTAATGAATAAGTGAAGTATTATGTAACGTAAAGTGAAAGGTAAAGTAAAGAGGAACATGAAGTAAGAATGCATGCATTAATGAGTAATGAAAGTAGAGATAGTCTTGTAAGCATGGCATGTACATCGGGGTCTTTCTTTGTGATTGACCATTCGCATAGAACTATTGCTGCATACCTTAGGTACTGTGACCACGAGGTGTGATGCACCGTTATAGAAGGTCTATGATAGGCCTAGGTCCAGAACCACGAACATAAAGGTATTGCATATGGCAATGGTAAACCTACATTCATACCTTAGGTACTGTGACCACGAGGTGCGATGCACCGTTATAGAAGGTCTATGAGAGGCCTAGGTCCAGAACCACGAACAGAAAGGTATTGCATAGTAAACCTAAATCTTACCCTAGGTACTGTGACCACGAGGTGCGATGCACCGTTATAGAAGGTGTATGATAGGCCTAGGTCCAGTACCATGAACAGAAGGGAAGGGTTTATGGTTGTCAGAAAGGGAAGTAAAGCATGAAAGATTAAAGAAGATAATGATGATATTATCTGTATGTACGTATGACGTATGATCACGGATGAATGAAAAGTATAGTATGATTTTGAAAGAAAGTAAAGAATGGTTTTCGAAAGAAAAGTATGGTAAACGTTGTTGGGGATGGCACGAGGCGGTTACTCAGCTCTTTTGGATGGCATTCTTTTGTTAATGTTTTTTCATTGTAATGCGAACGAATGATATTTTGAAATGAACACTTGTATTAACTTACAAAAACATTTGTAATGATATGAAAAGTTATATTTTATTTATGTTTCCGCTGCAACGTTTTCGTAAGGCAAATGTATTTATAATGTTTTATGTACAATGAATGACCAACTGTGAGGTCTCCGGCAACAGGGTCTTACAGGTTTTGTGATAACCAAGCAGCCCGCCACATCACGAACAATCCTGTCTTTCATGAAAGAACTAAACACGTTGAAATGGATTGCTACTTCGTTAGTGAAGGAGTTGACTCAAAAGAAATTCAACCGAAGCCCATTAATACCACGATGCAGATTGCTGATCTCCTCACCAAAGGACTCAGAACACAACAACTCAAATTTCTACTCGGCAAGTTGGGCATGAAAGACTTACACGCTCCAACTTGAGGGGGAATATTGAATTTAAAGATTTCCTCCATTATCTCCTCTCAATCATTCCTTTTATTTTGCCTTTTTATTAGCCTTTCGTTTATTTACTTCCTAGAATAGTTCCTGCATATTATTATATATTCTTGTATCTTTCTGTCATTTGTATCATCAAGAAATATTACAATCAATGAAAAGCTTGAACCATTGAATTCAAAATTCCGAGCAAAGTATAATTTTGTAGTAGGGCCGGCTCAAGCTTTTTGAGGCCCCAAAGTAAAACTACAAATTGTAACCCTCTACACCAAAAACCATTTAGTTTGGCTTTTGATCTTAATTTATGTAAAGCCACGAAAATAAGTTGATTGCATCGATATACATTAGTTTCTCGATCTACATTAGTTGTAATTTCTTATAAAAAATTTAATCTAAATAAAGATGGTAAGGAGATTATTTTATAAAATTTTCTATCTTGAATTGTGTGACATCTTATTTTCTATAGTAGTAATTTACAAATAATTTCTATAATAAATAAATATATGTGTGAACCAATCACTAATCTATAATCTATAACTTATAATGAAAGATTAACTATGGGTACACGTGACGTCTTTCTAGCACGTCCACCTAAATGTCATATGTGCATTGCCACATGTCGCTATATCCTTTAATTTTGAATTACTATAAATTTGGAAATTATTAACTCATATCAATTACAAATTAACTGATACCAATTACAATAAATATTATATTAGTGATCAATTATTACTTTTAATTTGTTTGACATTTTTAATAAGAAATTGTTATTTATGTTATCAAATAATGATTAAGTTATTAATTTTAGTATACAGTTAACAAATTTCATTTTTTTGAAATAAAAGTTTCTTATTTTCTTTTGAAATAATATTTTTCTCTTAATTAATTTTGAATTCCTAATATTATTCATATTTTTTATATTGTTTGTTTTTCAACAACATTTCATTTCTATGACTTTTACTCATCATTTGTAACTTTAAATATCATTACATAAATAAGTATTTACATCTTTATGAACAATTAGTTTTTAATTTTAATTGTTTCTTGTCTTAGTTACGTATCATTGTTACATACTCTAGTAAATTTTATTAAATTTGTTCATTAATTAATATTTTTCTTCATTTTTATGTTCAGTTGTTCTACGTTCATTTGTTTTTATTGTGGAATATCGTAATTTTTTGATATCATTATATAAAAAAATTATTTTAATTTATCATTTCAACATCATATATATATATATATATATATATATATATATATATATATATTATATATATATATATATTTATCATATATACATATTATTGTAATTTATTTACTTATTTGTCATTTTAAGTATTGGTCCACCCGTGTAACACACGGATCACTAACCTAGTATACATATAAAGTAACAACAAGAAATGTAATGTAAGGCCCCATTCCCGGGCACCTCACACTTGGTCATTCATTGCACTTAAACATTATAAAACATACATTTATTTTGCAGTGGAATTTAAAACTTTCATTAATAACTAAAAACATGTCATTTCATTCATTTATAATATTTGTTTTCATCTCAAAATACAAAGACATGTCAAAATACGGATGTCAGCCTTAAAATGCTCCCAGTAGCTTATGCATCCATGCCTGCAACTCAGCATCAACAAATACCTGCCAACTATCATGCATACAAAAGTCAGCGACACTGAGTGAGTTCTAGTTTTTATAATAAAATACTCTACTTTGTTAAAACCGTTCTTTACTTTCTTTCAAAATCATACTATACTTTACAGTCGTTCGTGATCATGCATCATACATACATAAAGATAATATCATTATTATCTTTGTCATTACATTCATTAACTTTGTTCATTTAATGTATTACATTATTGTTCACTTCTCTTTTTAGATCTGGTCAGACTTTACCCTCTTCATGGCACTCAGCCACGATTACTGAGGTCGAATGACAAGGATCCTGTTCAATACTTTATTACGATAATTCATTAACGTTCATTCATCTATTTGCTCTTTACTCTTTATTACTCAAATCTTGTCTCGTGCAATATCCCCGACTCATGCTTGAAAGCTGATGTTGTGCCGGGGCCTGCTCACAAACCCCCGACTCATGTCCGAAGACTGACACAGCACCGAGATACGTGAAAAAAATCCCATATGAGTCAATCACAGGGATTGAACTCTATCCGAGTCTGTTGCAACACAAAGTCGTTCACCTCATTATCTCGTCTCATGTAATAACCCCGACTCATGTTCGAAGACTAATACTATGCCGGGGCCTGCTCACAAACCCCCGACTCATGTCCGAAGACTGACACAGTACCGGAGTACGCGATCTGCATCCTGTCTTATGCAATACCCCCGACTCATGTCCAAAGACTGATACTGTGCCGGGGCCTGTAACCAAACCCCCGACTCATGTCCGAAGACTGACACAGTATCGGGATACGCGACAAGAACCTCTTTCGAGTCTGTTGCGACACAGAGTCGCTCACCTCATACATGTGATTGCAAGCCTTTCGTTCTTTCATTCATTTATTCATGCATGCATTCATTCATTACGTTTCTCTTTTCATTATCTTCCACTTTATATTACATAATACTTTCATTACTTTTATTAACGTTCAACGCAAAGTCAAGGGAAGACATACATACATAATAAGGAACATATACATAACATACACCATCACCAATACAGGCACATCATACATGCATAACACACATTAAACATACGCCATCACATCATAACTAGGCCTATCTCCCCATTTTACCCATTGGAAATCACTTGGAAAACCTCAAGTCCAAATTGGGCGCATGGGACCTTCCAAGCGCATGAGCATAAAAATTCTAAGTGAAAAACAGTCTGGGCGCATGGGCACTATTTGGGTGCTTCTGCCCTGTTCAGGCGCTTTACCACTATGCAGGTGCATCAACACTTAGCCGCTTCAATCACTTTGGACGCATGGCACTATTTAGGCGCATGGCCAACACTTGGGCGCATGGCCAACACTTAGGCGCATGGGCCACTGTTTAGGTGCATGGCCAACCCTTGGGCGCATGGCCAACACTTAGACGCATGGCTAACATGCTGGGCGCATGGGCCACTGTTTGGGCGCATGAGCCACCTCTGGGCGCATGGACCACTGTTCATGTTCATCAGAACATTCTGAAATATTTTCTATGTTATCAACATCACCCGATTATCATTCCAATCATACCCAAACACAGATCTAACATACTAAGGGCACCTAAGCATGTTAATCATCAACACTAACCCATAATCAACACTATACCATACATCATTTCGAACATAAAGCTGTAAACCCATGGTTTCTTTCAAAATGTTTACTTAGTATGCATAATAGCCCCAAATCAGTTGAAAATCAGTAAAAGATGGGTTCTAGAAACTCACCTTGAGCAGCCTTTGAGCAACACACTTCAAGTTCGAGACCCACCTTCGATTCAGCTCTGGAATCCCGAAAATAAACACTAAACATCCAGAACTTCGGTCAAGAACTGAAACCCAGCTGAAATCGAGCTCAAATAAGAGAAGACTTACCTTTGAAGCTGCTTCTTCTACTTTCTCTCTCTAGAACCGGGGCGCTCTCTCTTCTTTCTTCCTCCGAGAGCAAATCAGCTTTCTGCTTGATATGGGCGACCATGCCTCGCAAATCCTTAAAATAATAAGGTTTGTACTTTGTACACTTTATCCCCCTCCAATTGTGCACAATTTCTATTCTTTCTATTTACTTTTCTTTTCCTTCCGTTTAAATAGAAATTCAGGGTGTTACATGTAAAAAGTAACTTACTTGATGGAAAAGCACTACTAACTTCATTTAATCTTACCAACAATTTTAGAAAACTATATATCAGGGGTGCGCAAAAAACCAAAATAACTGAATCATAACCAAAATAACCGATGTAACCAAACGGAAAAAACCAAAACCGCTAATAAACTGATGGTTTGGTTTGATGTTTTTTAAAAATCAAATTTTTCGGTTCAATTTTGGTTTTGCTTGTAACAAAAACCGAAAAAACAAAACCAAAACCATACAACCAAACTTGTAAATTTAGATGTGTAATTATATACATATAAAAATTATTAGCCTATTAGCTACTTGTTTAACTTATGTTATATAAAACATATTTGAATACTTATGTTTTAAGAATAATATTTAAACTTTTTTTATTTGAATTGATAGATTAAATTTATTGAATACATTGTTTATATATTTTATGGATTGCTTTCAGGTTCAGTGTCAACTAATTTATAAAAATATATAGATTATATTTGTTGATTAACAAAATGATGTAAAACCAAAGTTTTTAGTTTAAATTTATTACTGAAACCGAAAAAATTATATTCTAAAACTTGAAGCCCAAATCGTAAAATTAAAAAAACCAAAAAAATAACAAATCGAACTGAAACCGAAAACCAAAAACCCAAAAAACCAGAACTGAACGGTTTTGAAAACCTAGAAATCGAAACATTGGTTTCGGTTTTAGGTTAAAACCGAACCAGACCGACTATGCCCATCCCTACTATATATAGTGTTTTGTTCTTAACTATTTAAAAAAACTATATATAGTTTGTGTGATTTCTAGAATACATACCAAGTCAAGAGAGAACTCAATAGGGAAGAAGCATAAATTACAAACAACGTCAAGAGTTCTTTAACATGTGTCATCTAAAATAACATTGTTGCAGGTTTAGAGGAAATTTAAGCACTGATTAAACAGAATTTGCAAATCCTCACTTGGCTAAAAAGTCATTATTTATTCAACAATAAATCAACTAATCAAGGGGAGAAGATCAACAATTAATAAACTAATCAAGGGTTATAAAGTAATATTAGGGTATACTTCGTGTATCTAAATTCAACAAAACACCCATATGATTCTCAAATATTTTGTAATGGTGTTTTGTCCTCATGGTTTTAGCATCTTGCTAAGCCATGTGTTTTCTATTTGGTAAGATGAAAATAGATGTTGTTAAAAGAACTAATAAAAACTAAAATCAAAGATCAGAATTAATATCAATCTAGTAAAGTAAGATTGCGATGCATCTGTGCGACTGCGCAACCCCTATGACGCCCCAACTAGTAATCAGATTATAAAGTGCAAACTTTAAATCACAATTCACAAACTTGATAATCTTACCTTAGAATCAGTAATTCTTTTAACAATCAAACTACTAATCGAAAAGTTCAATGGGCATTGTTGCATTTACGTAAAAGTTATAATCCTAGGGCATCTTTGTCGTTGGTTCGTCTCCCCAAGTTCATCAACTACTATTGTGAGTGAAGCGTAGCTGTTGATTAAGCTCCCCATCGTCCTTTGATTGATCCAAGATATGAGATGAGATGTAAAAGTTGTTGCCTAAGAATAAAACCCACCCTGCTGCAATCATTCCATTTTGTTTTTCTACTAGACAAGATCACAAAACCAATACACATGATAATTTTTTTAAAATATGAGCCTCTAATTTTTGGGGTACCAAGCCCTAACTTCACTCACTTGGCTTGTTGGGCCGACCATATTGTGTAGCGTGAGATGCAAGAAAGTAAAATACTTTGAAAGAAGTTACGATAACCTAAAAAAAGTCCCAAGAGTTACTCGAAATGTTTCTAAAGATACTTGTATGCTATCAAATTCATCATGTTAGAAATGCAAAGAGATATACGACCACTAGCATATTTAAAGAATGTCGAGTTTAAGTGTCACTTGAAAAATCAGAGTAGATTTAAATATAGAGTAGATTAGGGTTGTTAAAAAAAGAAGCGCAGACATTAAGGATAACATTAAGTTGTTTTTCCAAAATAAAGTAGGTGAAAATTTATTTACTAAAATAAGTGATTTGTAATTATTTATTAAAATTAGTGTTTATTGAAAAGTTATATATTATTTCTCTTATTCATAATCTTGTTAGATAAGATTAAATTTTGTTTAATAATAATGTTTTTCAAAAACTTAAGGGAAAAGTTCCTTGTAAAATCAATAAAGAAACATTTTGTTTGCCATAACTTGTTAAAAGTTCTTTTTAAATGTTTTGTCGTTCCTTTATTAGTGCTTTCTTATACTTTCTTTATCATATTTTTAAATAGAAATTCTTTTAGTCTTTCATATATAGTTTTAAATAGAAAACCGAGTCGAACCGAATTCTTCCTAAACAAATCAAATAATCAAGTCAACCAGTTTAGTTAGGTTTCAACTTTCCACCAAGTAAACTAGTGTTTCACCGATTAACTAAATTCCTTTATAATCAAACTACCGAAAACATGTTTAAAAACTTTTAAGAAAATATCATATACCATCAATTTAGTGTTTCACATGTTTTGCTCTCAACCATATGTTTTAAAATCCCAACTCAAAGTTTGTCGTATGCATAATTGATCTTTTGTAACACCCGGTTATCTTAAAGGCAGATATAAGAATAAAAAGAAAGAGTAATAATGTTCAAGTTGAGGGACCAAAAGTGTCCAAAGGACAAATATCTTTGAAAGTTGGTGTAAAAGGTAGCATGGCCGCCCACCCTCTTTTCACATCACTATCTTCTTCATTTTTTAGAGAGAGACAGCGGAGAACTCTCGGTTTTCAAGAACAACAAAAGAAGTGAGCGAATTCAAGTAAGAATTCACGGTTTTTATATGTTTATGACGGGTTTTATCCCGGTTATGTGCTCTTGTGCTTGTGGTTGTTGTTCGGTGTGTGCGTATGGTGTTGATTTTAGGTGTTTTGGAACTCTTTGCAAGCGGGTTCAAAGGAAAACACCCAGGTTGCATCAGGTGAGTTCTAGACCCCGGTTTTACTTGTTTTAAATGATCTTTGGGGCTGAAAATGTATTAAATGGTTTTATAAAGTTCATGTATGATTACCCGTGTGCATTGTGCATGAATGAATGTTATTCTTGTATGCTTATAGGTTATTCATGTTAGAATAGCCACATTAAGCTTAGAACTGACAGATTCGATGATTTGGGTTGAAACATACTGGAAATACATAGTACAGAAGGTCCATGCGCCTAAATAAGGCTCATGCGCCTGAAAAAATGCCATAGTAAGAACTAAGTGTGATCCACGCGCCCAACAGTATTCCATGCGCCTAAGATTTTCTTAGAAATGATAAAGTATAGTCCATGCGCGTGAACAGTTGTCCATGCGCCTAGAAAATAATAGTCGGACGACTAAGTGTAGGGCCATGCACCCCAATAGTGCCCATGCGCCCAAGTGGCCCATGCGCCTAAGTGTTCATACGCACCAATAGTGCCCATGCGCCTGAATGAGTTCATGCGCCTGAATGAGTTCATGCGCCTAAAGTGAAAATGTTTAAGTGTTAGGCTGATGCGCCTAATAGTGATGAAACGCCCAAATAGGGCTCATGCGCCCAAATAGTTCCCATGCGCCTAAGACTTAGAAATTTTTACAGAATTTTCTGGGAGTCTGTACTTTAGGGATTTGACCGAGGTTGACTAAGGGCTTATAATGATGTTGTTTCATGCATGATATGATTGATTATGATTGTTCCTTATTATGGTTATTGCTATTATTATTATTACCCATAGTATGTGACTTTACGTGGTATGTTATTATCGAACATAAAGTATTTCGTAATAATAAGTGAAAGAGCAATAAAGAAAGAAGAGGAACATTAATAAAATGTTAACAAGTCTTGCAAGCTTACAGGAGGGACACGACCGTGTTATCGTTAGCTCAACTGTGTTGCGGGTTAGCTACCCTTTTATGCACACATGGTCAATTAATTGAGATTGGCAGGACCTTTGTAGCG
The DNA here is from genome assembly GCA_025506515.1 of Flaveria trinervia. Lineage (NCBI taxonomy): Eukaryota > Viridiplantae > Streptophyta > Magnoliopsida > Asterales > Asteraceae > Flaveria > Flaveria trinervia. The sequence goes on along the minus strand of CM046455.1, from coordinate 6,469,785 downwards.
TGTCCTGGGTGATTGGGTCGGCCTTGTACATAGTACACAGACCCTTTCGGGGGACACAGTTACCCTTTCGGGGGAAATAGTTGACCCTTTCGGGGGATACAGTTACCCTTTCGGGGGATATAGTTGACCCTTTCGAGGGATAAAGTTGACCATTTCGAGGGATACAGTTACCCTTTCGGGGGATATAGTTGACCCTTTCGAGGGATATAGATGGCCCATCACCTGTTTTCCATCGCGCATACAGTTGGGGTACTGCTCACTGGTCCATACAAAAAGTGAAACATAAAGTTAAAAGTTTACAGACAAGGCATACAGTACAGAGAACGAACAATATTTGTTCATATAGTTGATGCGTGCTCGCATATACAGTACAGAGTTGTATTTTACAGAAAAGAGTATTTTCTTATACAACATATAGAAAGTATTTTATTACTATAAAAACTAGAGCTCACTCAGCAACGCTGACTTTTATACATTTTCAGTTGGCAGGTAATCATTGCTGAGGATGGCACGAGAGTGAAGCTACTCGGCAAGGGAAAGCTGACATCCATTCGTATTCTATGTTGCTGTTGTTTTGTAATGCATATAAACAATTCTTTTGTAATCAGTTAAACGATGATGTATTGCTCAACAACAGGGGTTTAAATGAAATGAATGGCTTTTGATAAACATATTCCGCTGCATAAGTTCGTTTATTTGTAATGATTAATGTTTTAATTACTATGAATGACCAACTGTGAGGTTTCCGGGATCGGGGCCTTACAAGTTGGTATCAGAGCCAAAGTTTAAGAGAATTGGGTTAAATACACTTTTAAAACCTAAAATTAAACTGAAAATGGGACAAATGGAGGGATGTCAGCCCGAGTAGCTACGTGCCATCAGGTATTTCTTTTCTTAAAGTTAACCGGTATTACTTGCGCATGCTATTGATTATGTGCATATAGTAGGTTTAGATACTGATTAAGTCAGGATAGGAAGATGGGGGATGAAGAGTAAAGTAAGGGCTAATCACAACGGCCACTGTAATTAGGGACTTACTATACTTGACATAAACTGAGTATTACCTTGAATGGCCGTGTTAGTGTTTGAATCTTATAGTGTGTTTATAGAGGATGGCTGGAGGTAGATCTTCAAAGGCCTCTCGTGGTGGAGGTCACGGTGTTGCTCGCGACCTAAGAGAGGGAGACCTAGAGTAGAGAAAGTGGTTCATGAAGAACCAAAGACCCCTCATCCAGAGGGTGGCGACGAGAGCGCCAATCTGAGAGCCTCAGTAAAAGAGGCTGTGGTGGAAGAGGTTCACCAGGTCATGCAGACGATTCTACCGTCTGTAATGACCGAAGTGATCAAGGCAGTTAGAGAGGGAGAGAAGGAAAGGGGCGAACCTATGGGCGAAAGAAGACAGCCCGAGACTGAGACGGTTCCGTCCGATGATGAGGATGAGGAAGAAGAGCCTACGCCGGAGGCGACTCGAGGCTGCAACTATGGGGCATTTATGAGATGCAAGCCCCCTACCTTTGATGGGAACGGCACTTCTGCAGCTGCTCACCGATGGGTGAGGGAGATGGAGGCTGTCCTTGATATCAGTGAGTGCCGTGAGGACCAAAAGGTGAAGTTCGCTACCCACTCCTTTGTGGACTTGGCTTTGTGCTGGTGGGACAACATTGTCCATGCCGAGGGTAGTAGGGCCATTGGAAGAATGAGATGGCCTGAACTGAAGAAGCTAGTGATCGAGGAATTCTATACTCACAGAGAGATGGACAAGGTTGAAAGAGACTTCCTGCAGTTGGAGGCGGGAACGATGACACACCAGCAGTACACCTCCAAATTTAATGAAATAGCGCGGCTGGTGCCCGATCAAGTGACACCATTGTCACGAAAGATTAAAAGATACATCCAGGGGCTGCCGACGGATATCCGTAGGCATATGATTGCCGCCCTGCCGAGCATGTTCAGGTCGGCAGTTGACTTAGCTGGCAGATTATATGATGAGCGAGAGGTGGTGGTGACTGAGGTGGATAGGAAGGATGGTGGTAGCCGGAACTGGAATGGGAAACGGTTTGGACGTGGTAGAACCGCTCCAAACAAGAAGGTGGCAAAGGTGGGTGATCGACGTGTGGTCACATCTGGATCAGGGTTGAGGAGGTGTGACAAATGTGGGAGAGAGCATACTGGTGAGTGCAGAATGGGGATGAACGTATGCTTCAGGTGTGGTCAGCCTGGCCATATCGCTAGAGACTGTAAGAAGCCGAGGGCAGAGAGTTCTGGGGAAAAGAAGAAGAAGCCAGAGGAAGGAGGACAGAAGGCAGGTGCTAGAGCTTACACCATGACCCGGGAGGAAGCCAGAGCTGATCCTGATGTTGTGTCAGGTATGTTTCTAGTAAACCAAACTTATGCCTCTGTATTGTTTGATTCTGGTGCTAGTAGGATTTTTATTTCTACTACTTTCTACGCTAAGTTACCTGTTGTCAGTAGAAAGGTCAGTGCACCATTTGATGTAGAAACTGCTATTGGTAAGTCCACTAGAATTACTGATGTGGTAGAGGACTGTGTCATAGAACTAGAGGGTCATAGGTTTGCTGTTACTTTACATGTGATACCCCTAGGTGGATTTGATGTAGTACTAGGGATGGACTGGTTAGCAAACTATGAAGCAAACATCGTGTGTCGCAAGAAGATGATTCGATTAGTTGCGCCCTATGGGAGTTTGGTTACGATTTATGGAGATCGCATCGCGACGATCCCGAAAGTGATTTCGATGGCGGTGGCGGGAAAGTGCATGAGGCGTGGATGTAGTGCCTACTTGGCCTACGTAAAGGATGTGGACGCGCCAACACCACGATTGTCTGATGTACCAGTTATGCGTGACTTTCCGGACGTGTTCCCGGAAGACTTACATGGCGTGCCACCAAATCGCGAGGTTGAGTTCCAAATTGACTTGATACCCGGTGCTCAACCCGTTTCCAAGGCACCGTACCGGTTGGCTCCGACTGAGATGAAAGAGTTAATGGAGCAATTGCAATAACTGCTGGATAAGGGGTTCATTAGACCGAGTATCTCTCCATGGGGTGCTCCGGTATTATTTGTGAGGAGGAAAGACGGTAGTATGAGGATGTGTATTGACTACCGAGAGCTGAACAAGTTAACGGTGAAGAACCGATACCCCCTACCAAGGATAGATGATCTGTTTGATCAGCTCCAAGGTGCCAGTTGGTTTTCAAGGATAGATCTTCGATCTGGTTACCATCAGCTGAAGGTGAAGGAGCAGGATATCCCTAAAGCAGCTTTTCGTACGCACTACGGTCACTGTGAATTCCTTGTTATGTCATTTGGTCTGACCAATGCGCGGCTGCTTTTATGGATCTGATGAACCATGTGTGTCGGCCTATGTTGGATAAATCAGTGATTGTGTTCATTGATGATATCCTGATTTATTCAAGGACTGAGATTGAGCATGCCGGTCACATTCGGAGGTGTTAGAGACCTTAAGAAGGGAGAAGTTGTACGCCAAATTCTCCAAGTGCGTGTTCTGGTTACGCGAAGTTCAATTCTTGGGTCACGTGATAAACCATAGGGGATTATGGTAGACCCTGCTAAGGTGGAGGCTGTGATGCTAAGGAAGTCTCCCAAGACGCCATCCGAGATTCGTAGTTTCTTGGGGCTGGCGGGTTATTATCGAAGGTTTATTCAGGACTTCTCCAAGATCGCTTCTCCACTGACCCAATTGACCCAAAAGGATGTAAGTTTATATGGGGTCAAGCCCAAGAACAGGCGTTTGAAGAGTTAAAGATGAGGTTGACTCAAGCTCCTGTCTTGTCATTACCCGAAGGAAGCGAGGACTTGGTGGTATATTCTGATGCTTCTTACTCGGGGTTGGGGTTTGTACTGATGCAAAGAGGAAAGCTCATAGCCTATGCATCCCGACAGTTGAAAGTTCATGACGTCAACTACCCTACTCACGACCTGGAGCTAGCAGCTGTGGTCTTTGCACTAAAGATTTGGAGGCACTGTCTGTACGGGACGAAGTGCACCATTTTCACGGACCACAAGAGCTTGAAGTACTTCTTCGAGCAAAAAGATTTGAACATGAGGCAGAGGCGATGGTTGGAGCTTATAAAGGATTATGATTGCGAAATTCATTACCATCCGGGCAAAGCCAACGTGGTGGCCGATGCTCTTAGCCGGAAGGAGAGGCCCGAGCCGATTCGAGTGAAAGCATACCAACTAATCATGTCCTCTGATGTAATGAAGGAAGTCAAGGAGTTTCAGGATGAGGCATTAAAAGAAGATCATCTAAACTCTGAAAGAATAAGAGGTCTGGTTGGGGAATTGAGTGAAAACACCCTTGGTGTTCAAACTCGATTTGACCGGATGTGGATTCCTCATTTCGAGGTTCTACGTGTCAGGATAATGGATGAAGCTCACAAGACTCGATACTCTATTCATCCTGGTGCCATAAAGATGTATCAAGACATGAAGAAAGATTATTGGTGGCCGGCTATGAAACGTGACGTGGCGGAGTATGTGAGTAAGTGCCTTACTTGCTTGCAAGTGAAGGCGGAACATCAGAAGCCGTATGGGAAGATCCAACCTTTGGATATACCGGAATGGAAATGGGAGCACATCACCATGGATTACATTACGAAACTGCCCCGTACTTCGAAAGGATACGATACCATATGGGTGATTGTTGACCGCTTGACGAAGAGTGCTCACTTCCTACTGATCTGCGAGACATATTCATCCGAGAGGTTGGCTGACCTGTTCATCAAGGAGATTGTAACTCGTCATGGTGTACCGGTGTCCATTGTGTCTGATCGTGACACCCGGTTACGTCTAAATTCTGGAAGAAATTCCATGACGCCATGGGGACGAGGTTACATATTAGCACGGCTTATCATCCTCAAACTGATGGTCAGTCAGAAAGGACCATTCAGACGTTGGAGGACATGTTTCGGGCATGTGTAATCGATTTTGGTGGAAGTTGGGACGACCACTTACCGTTAGCTGAATTCTCGTACAACAATAGCTATCATGCCAGTATTGGCATGCCACCATACGAGATGTTATATGGTAAGATATGCAGAACACCCGTTTGTTGGGGTGACATTGGTTAGAAAGAGTTGGGAAGCATCAAGGTAATCGAGGCTAAGACTGAGAAGCTCGAAAAGATTAAAGCCTTCATGAAGGCAACCAAGGATAGACAGAAGTCGTATGCCGATAAACGACGTAGACCAATTGAGTTCCAGGTGGGTGACCGGGTTATGTTGAAGGTCTCACCTTGGAAGGGAATTATCAGATTCAGAAAGCAGGGCAAGTTGAGCCCAAGATATATAGGCTCTTTCCGAATCATTGCTCGAGTAGGAGAGGTGGCCTATAGGCTAGAATTGCCGGATGAGTTAAGTGGGATTCACCCGACATTCCATGTGTCTCATCTGAGAAAGTGTATAGCTGATGAAGACATGATTGTTCCACTGGAGGACATTGAAGTAGATGAAAGGCTAAATTATGTGGAACAACCAGTGGAAATCATCGATCGTAAAGAAAAGAGGCTGTGAAATAAAGTGGTTCCGCTTGTGCGTGTACAGTGGAAGCACAGGAAGGGATCCGAGTCTACATGGGAGACTGAGGAGGAGATGAGGCAGCATTATCCTAGTTTGTTTGAGGAATAACAGGTTTCGGGGACGAAACCTATATAAGTGGGGTGGACTTGTAACACCCGGTTATCTTAAAAGGAAAGATATAAAGAATAAAAAGAAAGAAAAGTAATAATGTCCAAGTGGAAGGACCAAAAGTGTCCAAAGGACAAATATCGTTGAAAGTTGGTGTAAAAGGTGGGCATGGCCGCCCACCCTCTTTTCACATCACCATCTTCTTTGTTTTTTTTAGAGAGAGAGAGCAGAGAACTCTCGGTTTTCAGAACAAGAAGAAGAAGTGGGTGAATTCAAGGTAAAATTCGCGGTTTTTATATGTTTATGACGGGTTTTATCCCGGTTATGTGCTTTTGTGCTTGTGTGTGTTTGGGTGTGTGCGTATGGTGTTGATTTTAGGTGTTTTGGAACTCTTTGCAAGCGGGTTCAAAGGAAGAACACCCAGGTTGCATCAGGTGAGTTCTAGACCCCGGTTTACTTGTTTTAAATGATCATTGTGGCTGAAAATGTATTAAAATGGTTTTATAAAGTTCATGTATGATTACCCGTGTGCATTGTGCATGAATGAATGTTATTCTTGTATGCTTATATGTTTCATGTTAGAATAGCCACATTAAGCTTAGAACTGACAGATTCGGTGATTGGGTTGAAACATACTGGAAATACATAGGACAGAAGGTCCATGCGCCTAAATAAGGCTCATGCGCCTAAAAATGTCATAGTAAGAACTAAGCGTGATCCATGCGCCCAAACAGTATTCCATGCGCCTAAGATTTTCTTAGAAACGATAAAGTATAGTCCATGCGCGTGAACAGTTGTCCATGCGGCTAGAAAATAATAGTCGGACGACTAAGTGTAGGGCCATGCGCCCCAATAGTGCCCATGCGCTCAAGTGGCCCATGTGCCTAGTGTTTAGTGCCCATGCGCCTGAATGAGTTCATGCGCCTAAAGTGAAAATGTTTAAGTGTTAGGCTGATGCGCCTAAATAGTGATGAAACGCCCAAATAGGGCTCATGCACCCAAATAGTTCCCATGCGCCTAAGAGTTAGAAATTTTTACAGAATTTTCTGGGAGTCTGTGCTTTAGGGATTTGACCGAGGTTGACTAAGGGCATATTAATGATGTTGTTTCATGCATGATATGATTGATTATGATTGTTCCCTGTTATGGTTATTGCTATTATTATTATTACCCATAGTATGTGACTTTACGTGGTATGTTATTATCGAAACGTAAAATATTTCGTAATAATAAAGTGAAAGAGCAATAAAGAAAGAAGAGGAACATTAATAAAATGTTAACAAGTCTTGCAAGCTTACAGGAGGGACACGACCATGTTGTCGTTAGCTCAACTGTGCTGCGGGTTAGCTACCCTTTTATGCACACAAGGTCAATCAATTGAGATTGGCAGGACCTTTGTAGCGTGCCCTGGGTGATTGGTTCGGCCTTGTACATAGTACACAGACCCTTTCGGGGGAAACAGTTACCCTTTCGGGGGATATAGTTGACCCTTTCAGGGGATACAATTACCCTTTCGGGGGATATAATTGACCCTTTCGAGGGATACAGCTGACCCTTTCTAGGGATATAGATGGCCCATCACCCATTTTCCATCGCGCATACAGTTGGGGTACTGCTCACTGGTCCATACAGAAAGTGAAACATAAAGTTAAAAGTTTACAGACAAGGCATACAGTACAGAGAACGAACAATATTTGTTCATATAGTTGATGCGTGCTCGCATATACAGTACAGAGTTGTATTTTACAGAAAAAAGTATTTTCTTATATAACATATAGAAAGTATTTTATTACTTTAAAAACTAGAGCTCACTCAGCAACGCTGACTTTTATACATTTTCAGTTGGCAGGTAATCATTGCTGGGGATGGCACGAGAGTGAAGCTACTCGGCAAGGGAAAGCTGACATCCATTCATATTCGATGTTGTTGTTGTTTTGTAATGCATATAAACAATTCTTTTGTAATCAGTTAAACGATGATGTATTGCTCAACAACAGGGATTTAAATGAAATGAATGGCTTTTGATAAACATATTCCGCTGCATAAGCTCGTTTATTTGTAATGATTAATGTTTTAATTGCTATGAATGACCAACTGTGAGGTTTCCGGGATCGGGGCCTTACAAGTTGGTATCAGAGCCAAAGTTTAAAAGAATTGGGTTAAATACACTTTTAAAACTTAATGAATGACCAACTGTGAGGTTTCCGGGATCGCTTTGGCTTTGTTACAACTGAACAAAATATCAAAGCAAATAAATCAAATAACCCAAAACCAAGCCGATGAAGACCCTTTTTGTATTAAAACTAAAATTTCTCACAGAATTGTTAAAATTGATTGAAGCGATTTAGAAGAATATACATGTTATAAAGTTTTAAAGTTTAGATTTTATAAATTAATTTTTTGAAGAAATTAAAACATAATTATGAAAGATTTTAAGCATTTATATTAAAAAAAAAACTAAACAAAACTTTAATAAAGGAACTAAAAAGGCGTTAACAAAATTTTTAATAAAAATCTAAAATAAGGCTATTGAAAATTTTATTTATTGTTTATAAAGTACTAATACTAAGCCTACAACATTGCAATCAAGCATACAACCGTATTAAGAAACACCAATGTTTCACCATCGTTAGTTACAATCAAAACCATAAGAGCTTGTTTAAAAAAGAAAATAAAAACAAAAAAGATAAACCCGTACAGAACGTAAACTTAAAAACGTTGAACCATACACGTAAAACCTAAAACATTAAAAATAATAACTAAGTTGATTAGAAGTCGCACGTTGCGACGGGGCCGTTAAACGAGACAAAATAGGCTAAGAATGTTGAACCGCATCCACATGTTACGGCGTGTTAACTCTTAAATTTTAGACCAAAATATAAAACGAAAAATTGTAAAAAATGAAAAGTATAGGAGAGCAACGTTAAAAGTGAAAAATTTTAGATGTTAAATTATAAAAGATATAAAAATATTAGGTTTAAAATAATAATTAAAAAAGAAGAAAAAAAAGACATGTAAAACATTAATGATTATGAGATAACACCTAATACAAATTTAGGTTGATAATTAGTAATATTTAAAAAAAATAACTTTTTAAATAACATAAATATAAAAAAATATTATTTTATCTACTAAGAATATAAGTGAGAAAAATTAAGTTTACAACAAACACCCGCTTTTGTATATAATTTTCAATTAATCTATCTTGATAAAAAAAATTCACCTACCCTATTTTAAAAAAAAAAACTCCATAACATTGATGTTCAAAACACAAAAAATAATTTTTGATATCTGGAACCATAAAACAACATAGATCTAATGTTGATATCGAGTTGAATGTACCTGTACAGAAGCAAATTCAAAACAAAAGGTTATTATCAATGTTTTCAAAACCGGTTCGAATTTCGAATCGGTAGGCTTGCTGGTCAATTGGCCAAACCAGACTTAAAAACCGGATGACATTATATGTATACATATATACATATATATATATATATATATATATATATATATATGTGTGTATGTATATATATAATATGTATGTATATATATATATGTATGTATATATATGTATATATATATATATGTATATATATATATATGTTATGTATATATATATATGTATATATATATGTATATGTATATATGTATATATATATATATGTATATATATATATATGTATATGTATATATATATATGTATATATATATGTTATGTATATATATGTATATATATAAGTATATGTATATATATATAATGTATATATATATGTATATGTGTATATATATGTGTATATATATGTGTGTATGTATATATATATATATATATATATATGTATGTATATATATATATGTGTATATATATATAATTCAATATAAATATTTTATATATGTATATATATATATATATATGTATATATATAATTCAATATAATATTTTATAGTTATATATAAGAATCAACAATAATCTTATGCCAAACAATTTAATTAATCATCCAATACACCTGTTAAACCTATAAAATTCAAAAAAACTATGAAAAATAAAAATACCGAAAATCCGGTCCGTCCTGGTTTCTGATCCGACCATCGACCGGCCGTCTGATGACTACAAAATGAGTCGATGCTACTTGATTCGCTTAACCCCTACGATTCTCGGTCGGACCAACATTTTGTATGCTTCTTTTAGAAAACAAAATGACAATGGTAACAATCATTACCGAGATTTGAAATCACATAGACAGCGTATAAAACTTGTGTTTTACATTACAAAATATTAGTTAGGCATGTATTAACAAAACCCTAAGAACAGATTAAGATCCAAAGAAATACAAGTCCTAATTTGAACTATAATTATTCGACCAAAATAGAGAAACATTGTTGTTGACAAGCATGTTAACTAAATTGTAGAAATATACTTTACTTCCACAATATACTAAGAGCAAACTAACGCCCAAAAAACACAGTTATTGATTCAATCTACAACTGTTCACCAAATGTATTAATATTAATAGATCTAAATATGTTTATATAAAATATCTAAAATGATTCAAAGTACAAGAAGAGAAAGATGAATGTTTTACGGAATAAGTATAACCCTTACTTTGTAAAACTAGTTAATACAAATTCTCAAAAACAATGATAAAGTTGCAGTTACAATATATGAGAATCTGTAGGAAAGAAGATGAAGATGAATTCACCTAGATGAAGAATGACTTAGGGTTGAAGATTTGTGAAAAAGTTAAATCCTTGATGAAAACCAAAAAGACTCAAAGAACTTTTTTTGAGAGAAAACAGGAGTATGAAACTACTACTCACTCACTCTCTTCCTTCTTCATAAAAACAAAACAGGAGCCCATTAAGGCTCAATATAGCGGTCCAGCAGCATATCCAATCAGTTACAAGCTTATATTCAACTCAGCTTAATCATAAGCTCATATCCACCTCAAGAACCAGCCTAATCATGAAAAGAAACAAATATACAAGTAATTTTAATAGCTAAATGTGTTTGAAATTGAATTGTACAAAATATTTATACATTTCAACAAACAGCAATTTTACAAAGTTTAACACCCTCTATGTATTTAATATGAAGCAACGACATGCAAACTCCCAAGAGAAATACATAGCAACATAGGCATTTGAAAATATGAATTGTTAGAACAAATGTAAACAAATAAATTGAAAGGATCGGGATCTAGTTTGATCAATTAGATTAAGATTTGCAGCGGAATAGAACAAGAATTAGACGAAATTTAAGCAACAATAATATGAATATTCAATCAAACAGTGACGGTTATAGAGAGAGAAAGTTTTCTGCAAAGAGAATGTTTTCATTCACGCACAAGCTTCGGCTGAATGAAATTAGGTCAATATTCCTTTTATAAAGGAATGTGACATTAGCTGACGTCACTTGATAATGACATCTAACTGATTTATACAAACAACTGAAAGTAAACTAAAATACTGAAGATGTCCACAACAACTGAGGACACCTTCACAAAAAGCTAAGTACAAGCTAAAATTACAACTACTAAAGTTATAACATCTGAAGTGTAAGAACTTCAGATGTTTTACATAATATAAAACTACTGATTACAAACTACTGAAAAGTAAACCATCACAACTACTGAAGAGAACTACTTCAGCTGTTGTGACAACTTCTGAGAACTTGGTCTTCAGACTTTGTCTTCAGCAGTTGTCTTCGGACTTTGTCTTCAGACTTTGTCTTCAGCTGTTGTCTTCAGACTTTGTCTTCAGCTGTTGTATTCAGACTTTGTCTTCAACTGTTGTCTTCAGACTTTGTAGACCACTTGGTTGTTATGATGTTTGTGGGACTTAAAGGTTTTTCTGATCTGGCTCATTGGTTCTTTTGGTCTAACAAACTCCCCCTGAACCAATGCAGCCAAAACCTTTAAGATTATTGAAGTCCCGCTTATTGGTAGAAACATTTTCTGGATCAGCTCAGAAATCACCAATTAAGCTCAGGCTAGGAAGAGGTTTCAGAAAGTTTGATTGGCAAAGGATGAATGGGAACTCTGTCTTGGGGAATTGGACACAGAGCTGTTACCCCATCCATGAGACCTACTTCCCAATGATGAGTCTGTAAAACTCTTTAACATAGGCCTCAAGGAATACAACTTGTTCTTCCATTGTGAGTTCTTCAGCTTCACTTTCAAAGAACTCAGGCCCATAGTACTCTGATAAGAATTTAACATTCATTCATTCTTTAGCTCCACAGTAGTTATTTCTCTGTATGCAAACTCATCAGAATGAGTACCTTCAAGTAACAACTGGAGCTTATTTCTTCTTATTTCTTCAAGCTTCTTGTGATCACCCCTTCTTCACCATTTTGTTTTCTAGTAAAGTTTGTGGAGTCATCTTAGACTTGTAAGCTCTCTTGAATTCTTCAAGGATTTCCCAGGGTGACACTACAATGGCCAGCAATATCTCAACATCTACAGTCTTCTTTACTTGGCCATTGTATCGACTTGGAATATTCTTTTTATGAATTCTGTCACTTACTCTAGGGTCATGCCAAATTCTCACTCTCTCTTTCTGATATTGAAATGTGAATCTGAGAGCATACAACCTCTGAGCATGTTTCTTCATAGCTTGTATGGATGAAGACTTAGAAACTCTTTATCAACCATCCTTAACAGCTGCTCATTATGTTGTTTGTGCTGTTCTTCTTCTTCAAGTTTGAATTTTACCATTTGCCTTTGGATGTCAGGTGTGATTGTTGTTGGTTGACTCCTGGGCTCAGGAATCTTTATTTTAAGAACACCAGAGATTGGCAGACTATCATCCTCATCATCGTCTTCTTCTTCTTCCATCCTCAACACCCTTCTCTTCCTCTTGGGTGCATCATTGTTAGAGGTTTGAGTAGGTTTCTTGGGTAAAGGAGTTGGTTTTGAGGGTTGAGAAGTTGGTTGTTTTAGTGTGGGAGATTGTACAGGCTGCTGTAGCATATTGGTTGTGAGTGAGGCTTTGGATAACTTTGCCATATCATACCTTTTCCCAGCACCAGCTTCATCAAGAGATTCTATGATCAATCCTTTGTTGAATACTTCAGAAGAACAGATTCTGGTGGTTATCTCCAAAATACTATCTCTGGACCATTACTTCACTTCAATGATTGATCTTCCCAAATGCTTTGATATGAATCTTGTCATAGCTTCCAGCCTTTCACTTTCTTTCTCACTACAACTTGCGCATCTTTGCTCAATCTCTTGAATCTCTAGCCTTCTGATTTCAGAGTCAAGTTTGGCTGTGTCAAAACCTTGTCTGAAGAGTTGATCAATGATCTTATCCATAGATCTGCTATATTGCTCATCAGCTTCTTGCATCAGTTCTTCTAAATTTTTCTCATCTTCAGTCTGTTCACCACTCTTCTTTCTCTTATATGTGATCATTTCCTTTTCTTTCTTCTCTTTTTCTTCTTCCTCTTCAACTCTCTTTCTTTTGTCTGCTTTCACTGACTTAGACTCCTCCTTTTTGGTTGCATTGGGTTTAGGGGTTTGAATGTCAGAAAGTACTTAGAAACAGCATCATCAACTAAGGTTTGAAAATTTGAGGAAAGCCTCTCATCAATGGCTTGATGCACTATGTTAGTGATGATAGAAGTGATGAGAGGTAAGGAGGATTGAAAGGCAGCAACCATTTGCTTAGAGGGGCTCTGTCCCTGAGAAATGGTGCCTGAATTAGAGGCTGGTGGCACAGTTGTTGGGAGTGGCTCAGTGTTTGGGAGAGCTTCAGAAGAAGCTGCCATCTGTGGGAGAATTTAGGCAGATGGACTTGATTCTTGTGGCAATTTGGCAAGTAGTTCTTGTAGTCTGCATACCTCAGCCTCAAGAATGGTGTTGTGGGCTAGAACATAAAAGAAAAATCCCAGGTCATCATCAGTCTTTGCTGAATCATCTGACCTCCTGATTAAATCAGGATGAACATGTGCTGAGTATAGATCAGTATTCACATGTGCCCCTATTTCTTGGAACTGGGGACTTCCTGCCTCAGGGTTATGTCCTTCATTGGCAGTTGCCGCTGGTGAGGTCTTAGAGATGATACCTCCTTCATCCTGTTCATGTGCTGAAACAGGAGAGAGGCAGCCTCACCAGATGTTTGAATCTCCTCCTCTACACAAGGAGATTGAACTCTGTAATCCTTGTGCTGTGGGTTATCAGCCACATTATAATCCTCTCCCTCAACTATTAAGGTTTTCCCATTGGTAATAGGTTTCTGGGGACGGTTAGAGGAATGTAGTTGAGTCAGCACTTGGGCAATAACCATATTTGGGCTTGTAGGGGTGGCTTCAGTGGGAGATAAGGGTGAAGAAGATTGCACCGGGGTGAATGGTGCTCTTCAATGGCAATCTTCTCAAGTGAGAGAGATTCCAATAATGTGGGTTCCCTATTTTTGGTTGCATCGGGATCCTGTTAAGAGGATACCTGAGCGGTTTCAGCTGGTAGAGTCTTGGAAACTATAGGGGGATTACTACCAGTAGTTTCATCCTGCCTTTGTGTTGCAAGGGCATCATCAGGGGACTCAACTCCCTGAGTAGGCTTTTTGGTTTGTTTGGATTGTGGTTTGGAGGGGACTTTGGATCTGGAGGATGAGGCTGTGGGTTCCCTCTGCTTGGGTTTTAGCAGTTTGGCAGCTCTTTGAGTTGTGGGTCAGAGTTGTGCCTGGAGTATACCTCAGGCAAAACTACCACAGCAGGGACTCCAAGGCCAACAGGGCCATCAGATTTTAATTGATTGATGATTATGGCCATAAGAAACCTTGGATATAATATCCATCTGTTAGCCACAGGTTTCATTGCCAGATCTTTTAATTCCAAAAATATAATTTTAGAAAAATTTAAGCTTTGGTGTTCAAGGATAGAATACAATATTTGCTGCCACCTGGATGACATTTGATCCTGTGAAGAGGATTTAGGGGCAAGGCAGACATTGATCATATGAAAGATTAGGCGTTCAGCATCATGGAAGTGCTTCTTCAGAATGGTGGTAGCACTTAGGTCGTCCTCATACCCATGGTTGATGAATGATAGATCAGTGGTGCCCTTCGGGTATTCAGTGACAAAGGTGGCATCATTCAGATCTAGGGTTTGGCGAATGATGGCAGGAGTGATGACCACCTTCTTCTGGTTTACAAACGACTGGAGAGTGATCGCGACATCATTCTCACCAGTATGGACAGTGACATTTGTCCAGAATTGGAGAAGGGTATCGGGATAGATGGTTGGATTCAGAAAAAAAGCAGTTTGATACGGGGAATCAACCATCAGATCAATGGCATCATCAAACTTAGTCCAAAAGGCTAATTTTGTGAGGTAGGCAACACAGTTGTGTCGTGGTTTGATTTGCATGGTCGCCATTAATGGAAGATGAACGTTCGGAAAACGACTTATGAAAAGTTTGAAGTTAGGGTCAGGTATTTATAAGTTATGAAACGGCTGAAATAAAACAACTGAAAGTTTTGGTGTTAGTCATCGGTTGTTAGAAAACGACTGAAGACATGGTTTTAACTTTCAGATGTTGTAAACAACTGAAGACTTGGTGTTAGTCATCAGTAGTTTGAAACTACTGAAGACTTGGTTTTGGCTTCAGTTGTTTTGAAATAAAACAGCAGTTGTTTGAAACAATTGAAGAGTAAAATTTCTCATCAGTTGTTGTTGTCAATTCATAGATCTCAGTTGTTTCATTGACCTTAACACTTACTCAGCAGACTATCTGATTTTCAGATGTTTCATTGGTCATCGGTACTTATCTGTTAGAACAGACATCAGTAGTTGTAACCACATCAGTAGTTGTAACTACATCAGTACTTTTCAACAAATAAAGTACTTCAGTACTTTTAAGTAATTTAGTCTTCAGTAGTTATGAAAACTACGGAAGATAAAATAACTTATCAGTACTTATTTTTGACAGCTGTATACTAATGCTCATCAGTACTTGTGAACTGAGATCATCAGTAGTTGTCAAATCATTTAAGCTGCAGCATACCAAGCCTTAGCATTAGATTTTGGAAAGTTGCACTGTCCAAAGGCTTAGTAAATATATCTGCAAGCTCATCAGCACTAGGAACAAACTTTGGATCAATCAGACCTTTTTCATAATAATCCCTGATAAAATGATGTCTGATCTCAATATGTTTGGTCCTAGAATGCTGGACATGATTCTTAAAAATACAAAGAGCTGAAGCACTGTCCATCAGTAAAGGAGTCTTAGTCTCTGTAATGTCATAATCCAGTAATTGATTCTGAAGCCAGAGTACCTGAGATGTACAACTTGCAGTAGCAATGTACTCTGCTTCAGTAGTGGATGTAGCAACTGAAGTTTGTTTCTTACTCTGCCAAGAAACTAAACAATTGCCTAGAAATTGGCATCCACCAGAGGTTGATTTTCTAGTTAATTTACACCCTTCATAGTCACTATCAGAGAAAGCAACTAATTTGCAAGAGTGCCCAGTGGAATACCAAATTCCTAAAGATTGAGTTCCTTGCAAGTATCTAAAGATCCTGTTGACTGCAATCATATGGGATACTTTAGGTGCAGCCTAAAATCTAGCACAGACACAAGTTGCAAACATAATGTCTGGTCTAAAAGCTGTAAGGTACATCAAGGAACCAATCATACACCTGTAAAGAGTTTCATCAACTGTTTTACCTTTCTGATCAGCATCCAGTTGTGTGGTGCTGCACATGAGAGTAGAACAGGGCTTAGAATTTTGTAAATCAAACTTTTTCAACAGATCCTTTGTATATTTTGACTGATGAATGAAAGTTCCATCAACCAGTTGTTTGATTTGCAAACCCAGAAAGAACTGTAATTCTCCCATGGCACTTATTTCAAACTTTTGTTGCATCAACTTAGTAAAGGGATCACACAACTGTGGATCAGAGGATGCAAAAATAATATCATCTACATAAATTTGAACAAGGAGCTTATGCATGCCTACTTTCGTAATGAACAAAGTTTTATCTATGGAGCCTCTAGTGAAATTATTTTGAAGAAGAAAGTTAGACAGTGTTTCATACAAGGCTCTGGGAGCTTGTTTTAACCCATAAAGAGCCTTATCAAGCTTATACACCCAATCTGGATGTTTATGATCTTCAAAACCGGGTGGTTGACACACATAAATTTCTTCTTTTATTTTACCATAAAAAAAGCACTTTTAACATCCATTTGAAAAACTTAAGATTATGGAAAGCAGCATAAGCTAAGACAATCTGATTGCCTCCAGTCTGGCTACAAGGGCAAAGGTTTCATCATAATCAATACCTTCTTCTTGTGATAACCCCTGTACAACCAGTCTGGCCTTGTTCTTGACAATTTGACCTTTTTCATCAGTTTTATTCCTAAACACCCATTTAGTGCCTATTGCACACTTACCTTGGGGTAGAGAAACCAGTTCCCACAGTTGCTGCCTTTGAAACTGAAGAAGTTCAAGTTGCATGGCATCAACCCATCCATTGTCTCTTAATGCAATATGATAGTTCTTTGGCTCTTGCTGACTGATGAAGAGAGCATAAAAGAAAAAATTAGACAATTGACTTCTAGTTGAAACACCAGCATTGATGTCACCAATGATCTGAGACATGGGGTGATTCTTTAGTTCTTGGTACTCAATAAGATCTGTGCAAGTGCTTGTAAGAGATTCAGCAGCAACAGATGCTGATCCAGACTCTTGAAACCTAGAATGAGATGGAAATTCAAATGAAGTAGAGGATTTAGAGATCTCATCAGCATTTGTTGTGGATGGAACTGCTGAAGATACAGGAACATCAAGTTTAGTAGACTCATGCAGGTGATCACTAAAACTTGCATTTGTGCCACCAGATGGATGACTAGTTGCAGGAGATGATAGATTCATAGAATCTACAACAGATGGAGACTGATAAGGAACATATTGTAGTATGTCCAAATCAAATAACTGCACAGGGTTTTGTGGATTTTGTCCTTTGGAGATTCATTAAACTTTACATGCAAGGTTTCTTCAACTATCTTGTTCTGCAATTAAAAACTCTGTATGCCTTGCAAGTAGATGAATACCAACAAAGTACCCTGCATCCACCTTTGATTCGAACTTTTGAAGTGGATCCTTTGTGTTGAGAATGTAACAGGGACACCCAAATGCTCTAAAAAAGGAAATCAAAGGAGCCAAATGATGTAACACTTCATAAGGAGTCTTCATCAACCTCTGATTTACTAACACTCTATTTTGCACATAGCAAGCTGTGTTGACAGCTTCAGCCCAAAAGGTTAGTGGCAAACCAGAATTAACCAACATTGATCTTGCGGCTTCAATAAGGGTCCTGTTCTTTCTCTCCACCACTCCATTTTGTTTAGGAGTTTTTGGAATGCTATACTGCCTCTTGATTCCCTTAGATAAATAGAATTCATCAAGTGTGTGGTTTCTAAATTCTATGCCATTATCACTTCTCACACATTTAACTGGAAGGGAGTACTGCTTTTCCACATACAACACAAAGTAGATGATGATTTGACCAGCCTCATCTTTTGAATGTAAGAAGAATGTACATACAAATCTGGAATAATCATCCACAATTACCAGACAGTATTTTTTCTTTGCTATGCTCATCACTCTTACTGGACCAAAAAGATCCATATGCAGTAATTGCAAGCAGGCATTGGACTTTGGTTCTTCTATTGGAGGGAATGATACTTTGTGTTGATTTCCTTTTAAACATGCAGAACAATTGTCATCACATTTGAACTCCTTTAATGACATACCTCTCACTAAACCATGATGAATAAGCTGGTTCATATTTTTAAGATTCACATGACCAAGCCTTTTGTGCCATAGTTCAGATTCGGAGGAGAGGCCTTGGAGAACAGACATGGATAGCCTTTTAATCAATTTTCTTTGATAAGTTTAAGGCATATACTCTTCCAATCCTGTTGGCCTTCAGGGAGTATATTTATCCAATATCTTGTCAATCATTCTCAAAACATTGGAAGACAGAATCCGACAGTTCTGGCTGGTGAAAAGTGCAACATGCCCTTTATCACATATTTGACTGACACTCAACAAGTTGTACTTGAGATTCTCCACATGGTTAACATCATCAAATCTTATCTCACGATTTGACACAAAGCCTTTGCCGATGATGAAACCCGTAGCATCATTACCAAAAGATACAAATCCCTTCTTTCCTTGAGAGTAGTCATTAAGAAGACAACTGCTCCCTTTCATATGCATAGATCCTCCACTGTCCACATACCAGATGCTTCTATGGCATGCTAAAGAACCCTACATTTGTCACAAGAAACTAGTTAGCTTTTGAGACCCAACCATTTTGGTTTTGGGTCTGTTCTCATCAACAGATTCTATACTAACTGATTTGTCATGACTAACAGCCTTTGAAGGTGGAGATGGTGCTGAAAAGGATTCCTTTGATTTTGGCTTAGTTTTCCTTTTCAGTGGTTTAATCACAGGTACATCTATTTGGTTAACTCTCCCCAACATATGTTGAACCATCATAACAAGTTGTGTCTGATTGGTTGTTAAAGCCTTCAGTTCAGCAGACACATCAGTACTTGTTTTTGATTGGTTCCTGTGACTCACCATGTCCTCCTTTTTGAAAGACACAGACTTAGTTTGGTGTTTTGATATTCCATGAGGAATACTTTCAGTTGTTTTATGATAAATCCATTCATTGTTTTTAGATTTTTGTAAGAACTTTAGGTTATCATTTGAGATGTGTGTGGTACAAACTTGGTTTCAAATTCATCTTTCATTTTATTATTTTCTTTTTATGATTTTATCTTTGTTGAATTGGAACCCTTTTTGTACCAACATTTATTAGTGAGATGATTGAATAGACCACATATTTCACATGGCTTTTTCTTCATCTTCTGTTGTTCAACTGCTGAAGAAGATGAAACTACTGAAGGTGTGTTTTTAGTACTTTCTTCCTTTCAATACTTATGTTAAGTACTAAAGGATTTGTAACAACTAAAGATTTGTTCTTCAGAATTTTTCTATCAGTACTTTTGGATTTCCTGATAGACTCTTCAGCAGTTGTCAAACCATGTTTGTTTTCATTTGGTTTGAAATGCTCTTCAGGTGTTGTTACTTGCCCTTCAGTAATTTGAATACTTTATGAGACAACACCTGAAGTGCTCTGTTTTTCTTTGATCATGTGTTTATCAGTAGTGAGACCATCAGCAGATTGATTAGCTGAGGTACTAATACTGACTTCATCCTCCGATTTTGGATTATCATTTGAGGATGAGACACATGATGATGTGGTTTGGGAATTGCTTTCACCTTTAGATTTTACTTTTATCTTGGGAGTAAAATCTGTAGGTGGTACAGTGTGATTATACCCAATCCCAAACTTCATATTTGAAGCTGTTTGCTTGCTGAGAAGCATTTCAAACCCCTTGCAGGATGTTACCCAGTGTTCACACTCTACTTGAGTAGCTGCAAGTGTTTCTTTGAGATTCTTATGATTCTCTAAAATGACCTCTACCTTTGCCTTTTCATCAGTGATTTGGCATTTTAATTTGTAAATCTCATCATCTTTTTCTTTTAAGATAGACTCAAACTCAGCTTTTCTTTTGGATCACTTTCTCTAGGTCAAGATTTTGATTAATTAAAGCTACATTTGCTTCTCTAATTGAGACAAAAGCAGCTATGCATGACTCAGAACACAACTTGGCCTTAGCCTTAGAAGATACTCGTGGTACCTGTGATGATGAAGCATTTGAGCATGAACCATCAGTAGACTCCAGGGCCATAAGAGCAAGATTTTCAAAAGGATTTTAACCACCATGTTGACCAGCACCAGAAAACAATTGTTCAGGATAACCAGAAAGATCATCTGGTAAGCTACTCCAATCAACAACTCCAGGTGTGAAAAAGCTTTGATGTGATTGAGATTGAGATTGTTGATTTGATTGAGATGGTTGAGGCTCAGGTAGGGCTTGTGGTTGTTGAGCTATGGGTACTTGAACCTGACTGGACCGAGGCATGTAAAAACAGGGATAAGGATATGGCATTGGACCTTGAGGGACAAAATATGCAGGAGATGATTGAATTGTGAATGATGACCAGAACTGGTAGAATGTTGCCCTTTGTTTTGTGAGCTATTGCATGGAAAGGTCACAAAGGGTGCAGAAGAGTTAGATCCAGATGATCTACACTCTCTTGCAAAATGTCCAATTCTATGGCACTTGTGACACCTCAACTTGCTCTTGTCAAAACCAACTTTGGTTTTTCCAGAGAGACCAGGAAACTTTCTACCTGTCCTTTTTTAAAATTTTTGAGATCTGATATTGATTAATGCCATTTGGCACAAAATATCCATCTCTTCTAGATCATCATCAGCAATTCCTTTCAAATCATCCATCAAAAAGCACAAATTATCACTACTACACCCTGAATTACTATCAACACCAACAAAAGCAGGATTTCCACTGTTTGAAGAGAAATCTATATGCTCATCATAAGAACTTTCTGATGCAGCATATTCTGACTCATGACCGACCAGAGAGTATTCCCTGTACAAAATCATCAGTGTGCTTCCCAGATGAAGCCAGTTTCCTTTTCTGTTCTATCTCTCTTTCAAATATTAACAGTTTCCCATGAAGTTGGGTGAGAGATAGATTGTTTAGATTTGCACTGGAGCGTAGGACAATAGTATATGTGTCCCATCTCTCAGGCAGGGATTTGAGGAATCTGTTGTTCATCTGACTGTTTGTATATTCATGTTTAACCATTTTCAGCTCAGATATCAAACAGGAAAATCGCTCAAACTGTTGAGTTAGTGACTCATCCTTTCTATGAGAGAATGTCTCATATTGCTGGGCAAGGATCTCTCTATTGTTTGCCAAGACCTCATCAGTTCCTCCAAATTGTTCTTTCAGAGCAACCCAGAGGTCATGAGCAGTTTCATGATGCATAAGTCCATAATAGATTTCATTAGGCAGTGCCATGGCCAGAATTCCATGGGCTTTAGCATCAATTTCAAACAGTTTCAGATCTTCATCTGAGTATTGCTCTTTCCTCTTCGAAACCATCTCATTGGTTTCCGGATTACTCACCATAGGCTTATATGGTCCATGAACCACAGATTTCCAACAACCTGAACTGTTGACAAACAGGTGATGGAGCATTCGGTGTTGCCATATGTTATACTCACTCCTAACAAGCATCGGAGACTTTGTTGAGGAGCCAGTATTGTGAGGATCATTGATTGATGTAGCCATTTTCACCAATTCAAACAGGTTCAATGAAATTTTAACAGATCTAGCTCAAAAACTCAACAACACAGTTTGAAACAAGACGAATCTCAATAAATTCACCGTAAGCAACAGAAAATCAAACTCTATAACCAATTCTTGCAAATTTGCTAATTCGATCAAACTTAGATATCAAAAGAGTAGTTTCAATGATCAATTGTTAAATCGATCAATGATTAATCTAGCTCTGATACCATTTGAAAGGATCGGGATCTAGTTTGATCAATTAGATTAAGATTTGCAGCGGAATAGAACAAGAATTAGACGAAATTTAAGCAAGAATAATATGAATATTCAATCAAACAGTAACGGTTATAGAGAGAGAAAGTTTTCTGCAAAGAGAATGTTTTCATTCAAGCACAAGCTTCGGCTGAATGAAATTAGGTCAACATTCCTTTTATAAAGGAATGTGACATCAGCTGACGTCACTTGATAGTGACAACTAATTGTTTTATAAAACAACTGAAAGTAAACTAAACTACTGAAGATGTCCACAACAACTGAGGACACCTTCACAAAAAGCTAAGTACAAGCTAAAATTACAACTATTGAAGTTATAACATCTGAAGTGTAAGAACTTCAGATGTTTTACATAATATAAAACTACTGATTACAAACTACTGAAAAGTAAACCATCACAACTACTAAAGAGAACTACTTCAGCTGTTGTGACAACTTCTGAGAACTTGGTCTTCAGACTTTGTCTTCAGCAGTTGTCTTCAGCAGTTGTCTTCAGCTGTTGTCTTCAGACTTTGTCTTCAGCTGTTGTCTTCAGACTTTGTCTTCAGCTGTTGTCTTCAGACTTTGTAGACCACTTCAGTTGTTATGATATCTGTGCGACTTAAATGTTTTTCTGATCTGACTCATTGGTTCTTTTGGTCCAACATAAATCTAACAAAAAAAAGTATACTATGTTGGTGAAAAGGTAAAAATGTCGACAAAAATATATGATATGTCGATTGATAATAACTAGTTAAGTAAAAAAATTTAAAATCTTAAGCTCAAAATTCTCTGCGTGTTTGTTTCGTGGAATGTCTTAAAAAAATAAAATTTTTAATGGAACTTGAATGTATAGAAATTAACATTAATTATAACGAGAAATTAATTATAACGATTAATGGAAATGGAATTGGAATTCAGTGAAATCAAAATTAATTTCAACGATTAAAGGAAACTTTTTACTTTTCATTTCTTTCATTCCCGACCAAGCATACTTACAGATTAAATGTTTTTTTAATTCTTATTTTAATTATACAAGATTCCATGAACCAAAGTGTAATTTGAATTCATAAAACACTCATCTCTTATACAATGTTTTGGAGACCGGATCGGACCGGCCGGTCCAACTGGGGATTGGTCCGGTGGCTGGTCCGGTTTGTTATGGTTCGGTTTTAGGGGGTCGAATCGGCCGGTTCTTTCCCAAGTGGTGGTCAGACTGGGAAACCGGACCGGTTCGGACATGTTTTTGGTATTTTTTAATTTTTAATTTTTTGTTTTTTTATTTTAATGAGTAAAAATAGAGTGTTAAACTATAAATTAGTACGTTGGATATATATATATAGTTAAATTTTATATATACTATAAAATACATATATAAATTACTTATATTTAATTACATATATAAATATAGTTAATCTAGTCCAACCGGTCCGACCACCAAACTAGTAAGGCATCTGGTTCGACGTTCGATCCGTTTTTAAAACATTGCTATTATAGTATCATAGAGAAAGTATTCTATATATTTAAATAATACAATATTATTTAGGTTTACATGTTAACACTTAACTGAAAAACATTACTAAGATACTAACCATAAGACTTTTGCAATGGTCACCTCGCACATAACAAGAGTGTAGCATGTCGCGTGACGACTACAAATGGTCTAAGGAAGTCGCTTTGTCGTGGTTACGTGATGGAAATATATACTTGATTTCTTTATCAAAAATAATTTAACTTCATAGTCATAATTTATTTAATCTAATTTATCAGTCTTAAAGTCATAATATTTTTAGTTATTTGGTAAAAATCAAATAAAAATTAAGTTGTGTGGGGTTGGGACTTAGATTTGTAGGTGATGTATTGTTTTCTATTTATGAGGTGGTGCCAAAAGCTAATAACTGTCTTCTAATAAATTTAGAACCACCTCCCACTTTTAAATGTGCCTCCATTTTAGTTGGAGTTGCTCCATTTTAGTTGGAGTTGCTCCATTTTAGTTGGAGTTGCAACTTATTATGATTAAGTAGTATTTAGTCCCTGCATTGCAGATTGTAGCAGATGACGTAAAACCATGTCAAACAACAACAACGACATACCACCGTCAGTGACCATCAATACTGACAAAGCTCGTATTAAAAAATTTAAAAAAAAAACGAACAAAAAGTAGACGTAAAATGTTGAAACACGCAAGCAAAACATATAGAATTTAGAACAATAAGTAAAATGATTTAGGACCAACACGTGCAACGGGATAGTTAGATGAGAGAAAATGATTATTAAAATGTTGAATCACACATGAAAGTTTCAAAGTGTTAACTCACAAAATATTGACCGAAAGACGAAAATGTTTATAATATGAAAAGTAGGGGATCAAAGTTCAAAATAAGAAAAATATTAGGGTTAAATAATAAAAGATATAAAAGTATTGAATTAAAAAAATTAAAGATTACAAAAGAGGTGGGTACAACCCATTATGCACATTGTACAATTTATAATGCATAACCAAATTGATAATTAGTATTATATAAATTTTAATTAATCATTATATTAATATATAATTGTTCAAAAGATGATAATTGAGATGAGTTTGGGGTTAGGTTAATTAGTGAGTCAGACAAGAAGGGGATTAGTTTTTATAATAAAACGAAATGGATTATATTATTATCTCATTAACAATGTTGATATGGATAAGAAAAATATTGCTCAAGTGACCATGATGATTTTGTGGATAAGAACTTTCATGGATCTCGGGTCATTTAATCAAGACTTGACGTAAAAAAGATGTTCCACGAAAAGTGTGGCGAGTTATGTATGAGAGCATTTCATTAAGGGGCGGCTCTTGAGCCTTGACAGTATTGAGATTGACATCGACTTATCCTTTGTCTGTGTTGTGATGTTGCTTCAGATATCGTGGATCACACAATTGTCTATTATTTATTTTTTTTGCATTTTTTATGAAACAACAGAATCAATAACTTATAATACGACTAGTAAGAAACTAGACACATAAAAGAAAGAATATTTACAAAGCTAAATGGAAGTTTTGAACTCTGAAAGATTCAAATTCAAACCATCTACTGATTGCATTCCCAGTCCTAGCAGTAACTTCACACACAATAGTCTATCTATTTATTTGTTTCTTGAAAATATATAAGTGGGGGACTTCTTCATATTAATTTGCGTTGAGGATGTTTTATATATAGACAGATAGATAACTCGTTGGTTTTAAATCATGTTAAATAAGTGTTCATAGCACTAGTATGAATGTGAATATATAAAATGTGAAGTTGTTTGACATAATTTAAGTCATAGAATGATTGGCGTAAGGCTCTTAAAGAAAAAGTTATAATGGTTATAGGCATGTTGAGGTAAAACATTAATAAAAATCTACACAAAATTTGAAAACTTGGCCAAACTATTATAATAGTATTCAAATAATGTTAAATGGCGAAAACTCCAATTCATAAAAATTGTAGTGCTTAAAAATTGATTAAGTTGTAGATGAAAGATAGCTATTAAATTGTTCATACAACATTTATAGAAAAATATTTTTTTAATTAATATCTACAAGTTGAGCTTGGGGCCTAACCAATACCAGATCCCGATTAATAAACTCATAGACTGCATATAAGTTATAACTTATGTGCCCCACTCCATATGCTTAAAATAAGTATCGCAACAATGCAACATCATACATTAAAAACCCAAAGTCCAGATTGTCTATTCAATTTGTGAAACTTATATTTTATTAACTTAGTGTTTAATATATATATATATATATATATATTATATATATATATATATATATATATATATATATATATATAATATATATATATATATATATATATATATATATATATATATATATATATATATATATAGCCATCCATGTGTTTGTTAATTGTTACTCATGCGTGAGTTCAAATCCTTTCAAGTGGTGAAGGTAACTTTGGTTTGAAGCATTTGTTAATTATACATGTTAAACGTTATGAAACAATTTGCGATTTGTTTTGATTTAAGCATTAAAATGATTAAAAAACGTAATAAACCCTTGGTACTACACTTTGCAACCATGTTTTGAAGATTAAATATGTAGTTATTGAATATGTACCTTTGAGGTGTTTGTGGTGTTGAAATCATCTGAAAAATACCAAAGTGTTTAGGAGCTTGAACACTATTCAGACACTTTAACACTGCTTATGCGTTTTCAGAGTAGTCGTTTTGACACTGTGTGGACGTTTTTGTACTGTTCGGACGTTTTCAGAAGTCTAAGTCCCTGCCACTTTGAAACTGTTTAGGCGCATTGCAACTGTTTTCAGGTGCAACACTGTTTGGGCGTTTGACAACTGTTCTAGGCGTTCCTACACTTGCAAACTTCAAAAATTATCTAAGGCAGTCCCTTGGGCGTTTCTAATACAAGTGGAGAGTTTCTTTACTGTTTAGATGATTTGCTACTGTGTAGGTGTTTCTCTGCTGTTCAGGCGCATCTAATTCAGACTTATCATTTAATACTTTGAAATTTTTTAAAAATATCCAAAAAAAATCTAAAAAAAGTCCAAAAATAATTTCATTTTTTATTTCATTTCAAAACTAAAACATAAAAAATAGTATATTTTCTTGAATCAAAAACTTAATCATGGCTAAGTCTGAAGATTCAGAAAACAAAGTACCAAAGCTAAAGAATCGAGCTGATTTTAAATTTTGGTCACTTAGATTAAAACATCATTTGAGCTCAATTGATACTGATCTATGGAAGTCAATTGAAAAATGACCTCACATTCCAATCACCTTAGATGATCCTGATAGAGGATTTGTATATACTAAAGAAACTCAAAAGCCGTATCCTGAAGATGGCATACATGGTGATGACTTAAAGAAGGTGACGAATGATGTTAAAGCTTACCCTCTCATGTGCAAAGGGTTATCTCTGGAAGTACTTTCAAGATTAGAGAACTATCAAACTGGTTATACAATGTATAAAGCTTTGAAAGTTACCTGTGAAGGAGGTAAAGAAATACAAGATCTCAAAAGACAAAAGTTAAAGAGACAACTTGAACTTTTTGAGCACATATCAGGAGAAACTATAAATCAGATGATGAATAGATATGTTCAACTCACATCTGAAATGTCAACTTTAGGAATCAAAAATGATCTTAAGTAATGACAGATCTGCCTTAACATCACAATATAAGTATGTTGCTTCTCTAGCAAACACTATTGAAAATGCATTTCTTGCCAAGAATGATGCTACTCCTAAAGATGAGGGTGATCTGTTCGTGGGAGCTGGATTTTTCATAAGTACACCAGTCTATTCAACTCAGCCACAACAACAACAGTCTCCTCCAAAATCTAGTGTGCCTAAAACTCACAATGAGACTCCATCTTCTAACTTTACTAATCCTAGCAAAGTTAAAGATATTATAAATATCCTATTGCAGGATGAAGAGTCAAAAATTGGTTTTACAGCTTTTATGGCAAGCTTTCAAGCCTACCAGGGTAGTCATCTAACTCAAACTGAATTGATTTTCCAGGATTTATTCGAGATGGATACTGATGACGTAAAAGAAATGGACTTGAATTGGCAAATGGTGATGATTGCTTACAAAATACAAAAGCACTCATATGTCAACAGGAACTACAAGCCTAGTTCCAACAAAACAGTTGGTTTTGACAAGTCAAAATCAAGATGTTTCAACTGCAATAGTTATGGTCATTTCTCAACAGAATGTAAAGCTCCAAGAACCCAAAGTGGAAAGTGAGGGTAGTTGTTGGTGTGGGTTCATCACCTGTGGGGTTAACAGGAATGTCACGAGGAGCCATTGGCTCAATCATACCTGGAAGAAGTGCAGTATCTCTTCTGGTGAAGTTGGTGGACATTCTCTTCAAAGTCTTGAAGATGGTTGGCCTCATTTGAGGAGTAGTCAGAACAGCTGCACAGACAAGCTTGCTCTGGTCCAGCTCGCAGTTGATTATATACTGGAGAAATCTGGGATACATGAAGAATATGTCCTTTTGAAGATTTCCCATGAGGTTAATCAGCACAAATATTGAATAGTTAAAGCAGAGTCTTTTCACCAACCCATGAACTAGGCACCCAAGTTCATATGGGATTTGATCCCATCCCCCAGATTTATTTGACAAGCAGTGTAGAACCACATGTAGCAGGAACTTCCATTTGTAAGAGAAGTTAAATTTGTAGACAGTTGACCTGCTAATGTCTCCACCATATCCCATTTGGAGATAATCTGCTTTGGGGAATTCCGTTGGAGCGCCCTCATCATGAAGCTCTAGATGCTTCCTGATGATCTGTTCAGAAATGACCAACTCCTGGCCATAGATGCTCGATCGAATGACACGAACCCCATTTAGGGTTTCAATCTGACCATTTGCCCAAAATTCAGACATATGGTTTGAGTAAATTATGGGGTTTACAGTCAGAGTAGTGTAGTAAGAAGATTGAGTTAGAAAGGAGATGATGTCTGAGAAGTCAACATCTCTTGAAGAATAAAGAAGTGCGACTTGGTTGTGCTGTGGGTTGAGTGCCATTTGGAAAGGTGAATGGGGATGATTTGAGTTGGGGTAAAGTTGGAGAGGAGAAATTTCTAGGGCAGCAAAATTTGCAAGTAAGAAAATGAAATTGAGTAGTCGAGATTGTTTAAAAGATTGTGGAAAGGCGGTAATGGGGGTAAGGATAAGGTGATGTGATGGTTTAGTGGAAGAAATGACAGTGCCGGTAAGGTTATAATCAGTTAAATAATCCGACAGAGATTTACGTTACATAGTGAAATCTTTCTTCCGAGTGTAAAACATTTCCGAAGGTAACTTGTCTTCCGAAGGCAAATCTTTCTTCTGAAGCCAAAACTTTGCTTCCGAAGGTTAGAGTTGCTTCCGAATAGAGAATTTGTAAGTTTCGGAAGTAGATCTATATACAGTCAATCGCTTCTTCCGAGGCCAAAAATTATTCTGAGAAGAAAGTTATCCTTTGAGGAATTTTTCTTCGGAAGATATGAGAATGTCTTCCGAAGGTTAATTTCTCGTGGGAAGGAATTTACACTTAGAAAATTTCAGAGAGAATTTCTTGTAACAGGGCTTAAATTGTATTGACACAAGACTTACATATTAAAAAGGTTTTCAAAAGAGATCAAATTAATCAATGTTTATCATCCCAATAGCGCTTATGA
This sequence comes from Flaveria trinervia, assembly GCA_025506515.1. NCBI lineage: Eukaryota > Viridiplantae > Streptophyta > Magnoliopsida > Asterales > Asteraceae > Flaveria > Flaveria trinervia. Next base: position 6,440,445 of record CM046455.1, on the reverse strand, counting down.
GATACTTGAATCTTCGTTCATCAAAAGCTTTGGTGAACAGATAAGCATATTGTTAATTTGAATCAACTTTGATTAACTTGATTAGATTTTTCTCATGAATATCTCTGATGAAATGATACCTGATGTCAATGTGCTTAGTCTTGGAGTGCTTCACTGGATTTTCAGTAATGGATATAGCACTGTTGTTGTCAATGTGGATAGGAGTGCTCATGATGTTGAATTCGTACTCTATCATCTGGTTTTGAATCCACAGCAGCTGAGCACAACAACTAGCAGCAGCATGTATTCAGCTTCAGTAGTTGATGTAGAGACACAAGATTGCTTCTTGCATTGCCATGAGATGATCCTTCCACCAAGAAATTGACATCCACCGGATGTTGATTTCTTTGATATTGCAGCCACCATAATCACTGTCAGAGTAACCATAGAGATTGAATCACTATTTCTTCGATACCAGACCTAGTTTAGGTGCTCCTTTGAGGTATCTAAGAATTCTCTTGACAACTATTAGTTGAGACACCTTTGGACCAACCTGATATCTTGCACAAATGCAAGTTGCAAACATGATATCAGGTCTACTGGTTGTTAGATACATCAGAGAACCAATAATTTCCCTATACTGATGTTGATCAGTATCCTCCCCCTCAAGGTCAGGACAAAGATTATGGTTTCTGGGTATGGGTGTCTTGACAGGCTTGCAATCTTCATCTCAAATCTTTCTAAGATGTCAGAGACATATTTAGATTGATTCATGAAGAACCCTTCCTTGAGTTGCTTTACCTGAATTCCAAGGAAAAAGTTCATTTTTCCCATGGAGCTCATCTCAAACTTTTTCTTCATAATGCTCTCAAAGTCCTTGCACATTTGGTCATTTGAGGAACCAAATATGATGTCATCAACATAGACTTGTACGAGCAAAATGTCCTTTCCATATTTTCTGATGAAGAGAGTCTTATCAATGGTACCTCTAGTGTAGCCATTCTTCAGAAGAAACTGAGACAAAGTCTCATACCACAGCCTAGGTGCTTGGTGCAACCCATATAGAGCTTTATCCAATTTGCACACATAGTTGGGGTGTTGTGGATCTTCAAATCCTGGAGGTTGGCATTCATAGTCTTCCCAATTTATATCCCCATATAGAAATACACACTTGACATCAAGTTGGTATACCGTGAAGTCCTTGGATGCAGCATAAGCAAGGAAGATCCTAACTGCCTCAAGTCTTACAACTAGTGCAAAGACATCAGTATAATCGATTCCTTCCTCTTGAGTGTATCCTTGAACTACAAGTCTTGCCTTATTCTTGATGATCAAGCCTTTATCATCTCTCTTGTTTCTGAAAACCCATTTGCTACCTATAGGTACTTGACAAGATGGTAGCGGACATAGGTTTCATACCTTCTGTCTCTTGAAATGAAGCAGCTCCTCTTGTATTGATTCAAGCCAGCTACTATCTTTCAAGGCATCTTCTACCTTCTTGGGTTCCATCTGAGATAGAAGCATGAGTACAAGCAGACATTCCCTTGATGAGTCTGTCCTCTTGTTCTCACACCCTTAGAGACATTCCCTATGATGTTCTCAGTTGGATGAGTGTTGTGAATCCTAAGACAAGGAATCACTTCTAGTTGCAGAGATAGATCCAGGTTAGACATATTCTGCTCAGGAACTGGAACACTCTGTCCAGCTGCTATTTCAAAGTCATTTAATGAGGACTGATTGAATGAATAAGAAACATCATCAATAGTTGGTTGTGAAGTAGTATTAACAGTTGCCTGTTCCTTCAAAATACTACTTCTTTCTGCCTGGTGTTGTGGTGGATCACCTGATGAGGTTTGAGGCTCAGTAGGTGATTCACTTGTTGAAGCTTCACTATTCCTTGATATAGTTAGACTATCGAATCTATGAATAGTGGAAGCTTGGTGTATTGCAGCACTTGGAGAATTTGGTCTAGGTCTGGGAAGCTCAAACAATTGATCATTAGCAGTAGCATCAACATTATTTTGAGCACCTATCCCAACTGAAACATTCTCATAAGAGGGTTTATAATAGTTTGGAAACAATTCTAAATCAAAGATGTGATCAGGTCCATTCCCCCTAACACAAGGAGTGTGCTCATTAACAACTATATTGGATGACTCCTCAAATTGTTGATTCTTAATGTTGTATACTCTGTAAGCTTTGGAGCTAGAAGAATATCCAACAAAGATAGCATCATCCGACTTTTTAACAAATTTTGCCAAATTATCCTTTGTGTTAAGTATGGTACACCTACTGCCAAAGGACCTTAGAAAGCCAATGAACGGTGGCCTCTTGTTCCATAGCTCATAAGGGGTTTTTCCATGGGGCTTAACTACAAAAACTCTATTCTACACATAGCATGCAGTGCTGATTGCCTCTGCCCAGAATGTTAGAGGTAGCTTTGAATCAGCTAACATAGTTCGAGCAGCCTCAATAAGTGTCCTATCCCTCCTCTCAGCAACACCGTTTTGTTGAAGAGTTCTGGGAGCACTATATTGTCTGGCAATCCCTTTTGAGTTACAGAATGAGTCAAGAACAAAGTTCTTAAACTCAGTCCCTTGATCACTTCTAATTATTTTAACCTTGCGATCAATTGATTTTCTATTTTAAGAATAAAAGATTTTAATGTTTTAGCAGTTTCATCTTTAGTTCTTAAAAAGAATACCCATGTGAATCTTGTAAAATCATCAACTATCACAAGGCAATATGATTTCCTTCCAATGCTCATTATACTTTTGGGACTGAATAGATCCATGTGCAATAAGTGTAATGGGGTGGTGATGGAGTTAACAACTTTGGATTTATGAGATGTCCTGTGTTGTTTCCCTTCCAGGCAAGCAGCACAGTTATCTTTGTACAAAAAATTCCTTTTTAGGAAAACCATGTACCAAGTTATTTTTAGCCAATTTATTCATTGTCTTAAAATTTACATGACACATTGTTTATGCCATAGTGTTGACTCATCACCATCAGCTTTGGAAAAAAAGCATGATACTCCTCCCATTGAAGAAACATTATTCATATCAAGCTTGTACATATCCCCTTTCCTGGGAGATCTAAGAAGCACCGATTCCGGAGGAATTGTCATCCCTGGTTTCAGGATAATGCACTCATGTTCTGTGAAAAGTATTTGGTGCTTTTGATCATAGAATTGAGAAACACTTAACAAATTGTGTTCAAGCTGTTTGACAAAGTGAACTTTGTCAACTTTTAATTTACCATTGGATATACTCCCTCTGCCAGAAATATATCCTCCGGCCTCACCTGGACAGGACCTCCATGATAATGTTGAAATTGTTGAAGGAGAGATCTGTTCCCTGTCATGTTCCTGGAGCATCCACTATCTACAATCCAAATGTTGTTATTCTTATCATATGGATGTCCCTGCACATAAGATGAGATGATTAGTTTTGATTGGAAACCCAAGCCTTATTAGTCTTGGGTTCTTCCAAGATAATGACATAATTGAACCAAAATTTATGCACGGGGGTTCAATGGATGTCTTTGAAGAAGAGGTTTGGGCTACAGCATCTTCATTGATCTTCCATTCCATCCCTTGGTTGATCATGGAGGATGAGCTTGTTGAAGCTTTTGTAGCTTGGCATTCTTCCGAAGCTTCTTTCTTTTCGGAAGAAGCCTTCACCACCTTTTCTTCCAAAGCAGTCCTCTTCTAGGATGGTTTCAAGGGGACTCTTTTGTTCTTCTGAGTCTTGACAGCTTTAGCTTCCGAAGCCTTTTTCCTTTCGGAAGAAGAATCTTCTTCCGAAAGCAGCCTTGCTTCGGAAACAAGCTTTCCCTTTTTCATCACTTGAACCATTTGATATGGTCCAAATGAGAAACCTTCACTAACTCCTTCCTTTTTAAAATTATTTGCATAATGTGCTAGCAGGATTGTAGTAACAATCTTGGGCCATGTGATTTTGCAGACCACACATTATGCATGCAATGTTAGTCTTTTGGGAATTTGAGGATTGCTGTTTCTTGTTCTTTTTATCTTCATCAGCTACTTTTCCCTTTAACTTTTGATCCTTTGGTAGGACAGGAGTGTTGGTATTACACCCCTTTCCTGAATCAGGGTTCCAGCCACCTAGAATGTAGCTGAGATGAATATACCCTTTTGTTTTGGGTCTATCTTAAGCTTGGACTCAGCCACTTTCTTGGCAGTTTTTCTGGCTGCCTTAGCTCTACTTCTTCTGGCTTTGGTGGTCAGGGTTTGATCATCATTGGTAGGGGAGGGCACAGTTACCTGGTTCTTCCCTGTGATGGTCTCCATAGTTGCATCATTCTTTGACTCATAAGAAGGTGGGTCAGCAGATGGAACCTCTTGCTCTTCAGTACCACACCTCGGTTGTCTTATAGACTCATAAGAGTGTGGTGGAGCAATTTCATTGGTTCTCAACCCTCCTTTGTTTTGGTGGCAAAGTTTTGATATCTGATGAATCCCTCCATTCTTCTTCTCCAGGACCTGAAGTTTTCAGGGGTGATGATAGGTGCTTTGGTCATCGTCCCCATCTCTACTTCAAATTTGTTGAGGGCCATTTTGAGTGAGGTATAAGGAGGAGTGATAAACAGGTTGATTAGGATGGTAAGATCTCACAATCAAGAGCCTAAAAAGCTCTGATACCAATTGCAGGACTGGGTTTGTCACTAAAACACTTGGATTTCTCTCAAACTCACTTATAGAAACACTCAATTCAGACGAAGTAAAGTCTTTTACGAGAGTTGATAATAATATAATAAGTAATAAAGGAACACACAGAAATAAATTTTCAAGGCACTTGTATATATTACTTCTCAACTCAAGATATTACAAGACTCTTACAAGCATGATATATGAGTTACAATGAGAGACTATATATACTAGATCCTACAGCCGGATATACTTTGATACCAGCTGGAAACCTAAGACTAAAGCATATACTACAATGCTAAAGTTAAGGTATCTTAGATAAAGTATTATCTAAGATATGGTAGTCATGACATCTCCATGACTTACCTTTTGTCACCAACTAAAGATGGCAATTGTACTAACATAAATGGTAAACAATGGATTAAAGTATGGTCAAGTGCATGGCTTTTAAGAAAACGCCATGCAGTATCTCAGAGATTTGTAGCGAAGTGTCAGGGAGACCATACTTATGTCCACTGGATAATAGCAGTGTTTTCCGAAGGTAAGTTGGATTCGGAAGAACAAGTTCCTCCGAAGCCACTTATACTTCGGAAGAGGCTTCTATACTTCAAGGCTTGAGGACTTCTGTACTTCAGAAGTTGACTTCAGATCTTTATTTCTAAGTCTTAAAATTCGGAAGTAGGTTCTTTGTCTTTGGAAGTTGGAATTTTTCCTTCGGAAGTAAGTTTTACACTTTGTCTTCGGAAGAGCTACTTTTTCCTTCGGAAGTTCCACACTTAGCTTCGAAAGTCCTTTATTTGTTGTACCAAAATCTTCTAAGTGACTTGGTTTTGGTTGCACCAGCTTTTCTTGATCCAACACCAAACTAAAAGAATTTCAAGAGAAAAATATGATTGATCAAGAAAATACTAAAAGTGAAATTAAAAAAGTAAACATTCAAATATTCGAGGAGAATGACACAGAAAAGATTAAAAATGGTCATCCAATTAAAGTAAAATCATATGAACCTCGTCTAAAGAACAAAAAGCTATTCGTTCCAAAAGGTGAATGTGTCATTGAGAAGTGCCAAATTGATCAAGAAAATGAAAAAGCAAATGAGATCAAGCTTAAAATGACAGGAAATGTGAAGAAAACATCAGACATTTCATGTTCTGATGATTTAAGCTCAAATGAATTAAATCAAATCAAAAAGTATGAAAAAGAATCTTCTTAAGATTCAATTAAGACATAAATTTCTAAGAAATCATCGAGAAATCAAAGGAGAAGAAAATCAACTCCTAAAAAGTCTGACCCAATAAACAAAACAAGTCAAATTAAACCTGTGAAGTTTGTGACATGAACACTATATCTGAAACAATAACAAAACCAAAGATCAAATCTAACTCTGATCTAAAAACAAAGACTTCCGTTGTACAAACTAGATTTGTATCTAAGGAGTTAAAGAACGGTGAACATGTTAAAAAGAAAAATCCTAAATATCAAAAGACCAAACTTACACCGACAAAAAAAAAAGCTTAATCAATCTACTCCTAAAATCAAACAAGGATCAAATGTGGCATTTACTTCAATGATTAAGCAAATGTTATTTCAAAAACCTAAAAAATACTATGATATATGTGACATGTATAATCATAACACTTCTGAGTGTTATTTTAACAAATACTGTCATATATGTGATATGACAAATCACAACACACTTAATTGTTATTTTAACAAATATTGTGCTTTATGTGATGAAAGAAATCACAATATAGATGATTGTTTCTTCAAGAAGAACTCACCTAGAAATCATTATAATGGATTTCAAAATCTAACAAAATCACCTGACAATTTGTATAATGTTAGATCACAACAGTATGATCAAAGACAATTTATTCCACGCTCAGTGAGAATGAACAATGAAACATACAATAAGAAAAAACTTCTTTAATGTTTCAAACAATAATTCAAATTTTCTTGATGATGATATTGAAAACAAATTTAATGTTTTGAAAACAAAACAAAGAAAAGATATTTGTTTTCAAAAGAGGATTTGAAAATCACGAATTTCAAAATAAACCGGACGTAAACACACTTCATTTCAAACAGTTTACCACAGTTAATAAATTTGGAAAGCTCAAGACCATTTCGGCTTGAGTTACTAACTCATCTTAAATTTTCTTGCATGCAGGTACACCCACAGACACCAGTAAACACATGGTATGTTGATAGTGGGTGTAGCCGGCACATGACAGGCAATTAAGCCTTGCTTTAAGATTTAAAAAAAGATGGCATTCATGTGGCATTTGGTGGAGATTCAGGAGGAAAGATAACCGGTGAAGGAATGATATCTAATGGAATAATAAGTTTTGGCAAAGTCAGCTTCTGTGAACAATTAAATATCAATATTTTGAGTGTTTCACAAATATGTGATAAATCTTACTCTACTTTATTCGATGATTACTTTTGTTATATTTTAAAGCCAGGGTTTCAGATCAGCAAATAGTGGGTTGTTGTCAAAGCTGTTCGTGACAGAGACGTTTACAAACTAGACATGTCACAAGTTGATCCATCTATAGACACAACCTGCCTCATTGCTAGAGCATCTAATGATGAAAGCAAGCTTTGGCATAGACGTCTTGGTCATTCAAACTTCAAGAACATGAACAAGCTTGTAGCAGGAAACCATGTTATTGGATTCCCTTTAAAGAAGTTCTCAACTACTGACCTCTACAAAGCATGTTTCAAAGGAAAACAACATAGAGCGTCTTATAAGGCCAAATAAATAAACTCAAATTAGAAACATACAGAGTATCGAAAAGAAATCACACTGTTTAGTCATCACTGATGATTATAAACGATTTTCTTGGGTTTTCTTTCTTCATTCAAAATCTAAAACAACTGATCTGTTAAAAGAGTTTATCATTAAAATGGAAAATTAATTAGATCAAAAAGTTAAAATGATCAGAATGATAATGGAACCAAATTTCAAAATGCTAATATTGAAAGTTTTTGTGCAGCAAAAGGAATAGCTCATCAGTTTAGTGCTCCTCGAACTCCACAACAAAACGGAGTTGCAGAAAGGAAGAACAAAACTATGATTGAAGCTGCTCGAGCAATGTTAGCTGATGCAATGATTCCTATCACATTCTAGAATGAAGCAATACCAACAGCCTGTTTTATTCAAAATCACACTTTGTTGGTTAAGGACATACAGAAAACTCCTTGTGAGTTAATGTTTGGCAGGAAACAGAATATTGATTTTCTAAAATCTTTTGGATGTCGTGTATTGATTTTAAATTTAAATGACCATCTTGGCAAATTTGATTCAAAGTCTGATGATGGATTCTTTCTTGGATATTCATCCATTTCCAAAGCGTATAGAGTTTATAACTCTAAGACGAATGTTATCATTAAAACGTTCAATGTTAAATTCCTTGAAAACTCTTTTCCATTAGTTTCAAATGGTCCAACGTGGTTATTTGATTTAGATTCATTAACAAACTCATTTAATTCTAATCCGTTTGAATCTTCCTGTGCTAAGAGGAAACAAGTAGGAGATCTTGGAACTTTTGTAAGGCCCCGTTCCCGGAGACCTCATAGTTGGTCAATCACGGCAGCTAAAACATTAAACCTTATAATTATACAAACTTAAGCAGCGGAAATAATTTATCAAAAACCATTCATTTCATTTAGAACACTGTTGTTAAGCAATACATCATCATTTTACTATTTACAAAAGAATCGTTTTACTGCATTACAAAACAACAGCAACATAGAATACGAATGGATGTCAGTCTTTTCCTGCCGAGTAGCTTCACCCTCATTCCATCCTCAGCAATAATTACCTGCCAACTGAAAATGTATAAAAATCAGCGTTGCTGAGTGAGTTCTAGTTTAAAAGTAATAAAATACTTTCTGTATGTTGTATATGAAAATACTCTTTTGTGTAAAATACAACTCTATACTGTATATGCGAGCACGCATTAGCTATATGAACAGATATTGTTCGTTCTCTTTACTGTATGCCTTGTATGTTCTGTAAACTTTTATCTTTATCTTTCACTTTCTGTATGGACCAGTGAGCAATACCCCAACTGTATATGCGATGGAAAACGGGTGATGGGCCATCTATATCCTTCGAAACGGTCAACTATATCCCTCGAAAGGGTCAATTATATCCCTCGAAAGGGTTCTGTGTACTGTATACAAAGCTGACCCAATCACCCAGGACACGCTGCAAAGGTCCTGCCAATATCAATTGATTGGCTTTGTATGCATAATAGGGTAGCTAACCCGCAGCACAGTTGAGCTAACGACAACATGGTCGTGTACCACCTGTAAGCTTTCAAGACTGTTAACATTTTTATTAATGTTCCTCTTCATTTCTTTATTGTTCTTTCTCTTTATTATTACGTTATACTTTACGTTGCGATAATAAACATACCACGTAAAGTCACATACTATAAGTAATAATAATATTAGCAATAATAATATAAGGAACAATCATAACCATGCATGAAACAACATCACAAATAAGCCCCAGTCAACCCTTGGTCAAACCCTAAGAGCACAAACTCCCAAAAATTCTTTAAAAATTTCTAAGTGCTTAGGCGCTTTGACACTATTTGGGCGCATGAGCCCTGTTTGGGCGTTCATCACTATATAGGCGCATCGGCCAACACTTAATCATTTTATCACTTAGGCGCATGAACTATTCAGGCGCATGGGCACTATTTGGGCGTATGAACACTTAGGCGCATGGGTTATTCGGAGGCATGGACACTTAGGCTCATGGGACTCTTGCACGCATGGGCACTATTAGGGCGCATGGCCCTATACTTAGTCGTCCGACTAATATTTCTAGGCGCATGGACCACTGTTCAGAAGTATGGGCTATACTTGAACATTTCTAAGGTAATCTTAGGTGCATGGGCTACTGTTCAGGTGCATGGGCTACTGTTCAGGTGCATGGGCTACTGTTCAGGCGCTTGGATTACACTTAAATCCTTCTAAGGCATTTTCAGGCGCATGAGCCTTATCTAGGCGCATGGACCTTCGTGTAACATGTTTCTAGTATGTTTTCAAACCCATCTGTTCTAAGCTTAATATGGCTATTCTAAACATGAAAACCTATACGCATTCAAGAATTAACATCCAACATGCATAATACATATGGGTAAACATACATAAACCTTGAAAATCATTTTAATACATTTTCAGCCCCAAAGATAGCTTAAATCAAGTAAAAACCGGGGTCTAGGACTCACTTGGTCCAACTTGGGTGTTTCTCCTTCAAACCCTTTTGCAACTAAGTTCAAACACCTAAAAACATCACAAACACACACACCCGAGCACATACATTGAAACTGGTAATTCATAGCACAAAAACATATACTTTGCATTTATCATCAAAACATTGCAGCGGAAACATAAAACAATGGCATTTCATTTCATCGTAAAAACTTTTGCAAAATAATGCCGTCGTTTGCGGTTACAAAACTTTATTGTTGTATTACATCACAAAAGCTTTAAATAAATGGATGCCTTCCAAAGAGCTGAGTAGTTGCCTCGTGTCATCCTCAGCAACCTTACCTGCCAACTGGAAAATGCATAAAAGTCAACGTCGCTAAGCGAGTTCTAGTTTTATAGCAAAACATACTTTTCTATCATAAAACCATCCTTTCTTTTAAAATCATATTATACTTTACATTCGTTCTGATCATTCATCGTACGTACATACAGATAATAACATTTTTATCTTCTTCATTCTTTCGTTCATACTTTCATTCATTCATCATTACTTCTAGTAACACGTACATTACCCCGAACATTATGCACGAAGCGGGTAACTAGGCCTGAGGTCTCTCATAGACCCGAACATTGTGCACGAAGCTGACTCTAGTACCTAGGGCAAGTACATTCACCATTCATCTTTTCTCTTTCATTCTGGATCAATGCCATAAGCTATACCCCGAACATTGTGCACGAATCGGGTAACTGGGCTGAGGTCTCTCATAGACCTCGAACATTGTGCACGAAGCTAACTCCAGTGCTTAGGGCAAGCGGCAAGGATCCCATTCGTATGGTCAATCACAAATATTAGACCCTAGTGTGCATCCTTTTGGGGTAGCTAACCCGCACACAGTTGAGCTAACGCCCTTTATTGGGTGTGAACCTCTATAAATTTGCTTGCAAGACTTTCTTACATTCATTCATCAATGCATGCATTCATTCATCATGTTCCTCTTTCATTATCTTTCACTTTACGTTACATAATACTTCGTTCATTCATTCGTTATCATAACACGTAAAGCCATAGAAAAGATAATCATACATCATCACAAGGAACATAAACATATCGTTCATACATCATCATGTAGGGCATCATACATACATAACATACATCATGCATAACCATGCAACATCATCATCATCATCATCATCATGCATAAGCACAACATTACATGCTCATAATACCATCTACGACCCCATAAGTCAACATTCTAACTCCTAGGAATCTCCTAGGTCAAAGCCTGCATTACCTCATTTCTCAAAAAGTCAGAATTTTTATAAGTGTTCATCTGCATTTCCTACAGTTCGTCCGCATTCACTATTGTCCATCCGCATTGACTCACTCTTCCAGATGACTTACTTTAGTCATCCGCATTTCCTTACTTAGTCAAATAGTCATCCGCATTGACTTACTTGCTCGTCCACATTTCCATACTTAGTCAAATGCTCATCCGCATTGACTTACTTACTCATCCGCATTGACTTACTTGCTCATCCGCATTTCCATACCTAGTCAAATGCTCATACGCATTGACTTACTTGCTCATCCGCATTTACTTCCTCACACTTAGGTAGATTTAGAAACGTATCAAGTGGATCTAAAACATCATTTCAAATTTCCATACATCATTCATCATGTTCTAAGCTTAATTCTTACCCTCTAAGCCGTAGAAACATAATCATACATCATCAAGCATGAACATAGTCACACACCACGTCATAACATCATCATACACGCATTCAAACATATGGGTCCGAAACCCAGTTCAATGAAAACATACGTTCATGCATTTCCAGCCCCAAAATCAGTTAAAAACTAGTAAAAGAGGGGTTCTAGAACTCACCTTTGCAGCTTTTGAGTATGGCTTCCTCCAAACTCGTTTGCAAATTGAATTCAATCGCTAGAAACCCACTAAAAACATACCCCAAACAAATACCAACACACATAAGCATAAACCCGAGGATAAGACCAGTCAAGAACAACATAAAAGCATGAAATATTACCTTAAATTCAAACTCTTCCTTGTTCTTTCTTCAAAACCGAGAACTTGCTGCTCTTTCTTTCTCTAAAACCCGAAAATCAGGGGTGCATGTGACATATAGGTGGCCATACCGCCTTTTACACCCACTTTTCAAACATTTTGTCCTTTTGGACACTTTTTACCCCTAGACTTTGGTTTTATTCATTTTCTGCTTTTCTTTCACTTTATTCATTCTTTTCTTTGACTTAAAATAACCGGGTGTTACAAGTCCACCCCCTTATATAGGTTTCGTACCCGAAACCTGTTATTCCTCAAAGAATTGTGGGTAATGCTGTCTCATCTCTTCTTCAGTCTCCCACGTAGACTCAGATCCCTTCCTGTGCTTCCACTGTACACGCACAAGGGAAACCACTTTATTCCTCAGCCACTTTTCCTTTCGATCAATGATTGCTACTGGTTGCTCCACATAATTGAGTTGTTCGTCTACTTCGATATCCTCCAATGGAACAATCATGCCTTCATCTGTTAAGCACTTTCTTAGATGAGATACATGGAACTCGGATGAATTCCACTTAACTCATCGGGCAACTCTAATCTATAGGCCACCTCTGCTACCCGAGCAATGATTCGGAAAGGGCCTATGTATCTTGGGCTCAACTTGCCCCGCTTTGGAAACGAATAATACCCTTCCAAGGTGAGACCTTCAACATAACCCGGTCCCCACCTGGAACACAATCGGTTTGCACCGTTTATCAGCATACGACTTTTGCCTATCTTTGGCTGCCTTCATGAAGGCTTTGATCTTCTCAAGCTTCTCAGTCGTAGCGTCGATTACCTCGACGCTTCCTTTTGACCAATGTAACCCCAACAAACGGGTGTTCTGCATCTCCTACCGTATAGCATCTCGTATGGTGGCATGCCAATGCTGGCATGATAGCTATGTTGTATGAGAATTCAGCTAACGGTAGGTGGTCATCCCAACTTCCTCCAAAATCGATCACACATGCCGAAGCATGTCTTCCAACGTCTGAATGGTCCTCTCTGACTGACCATCAGTTGGGGATGATAAGTCGTACTAATATGTAACCTCGTCCCCATAGCGTCGTGGAATTTCTTCCAGAATTTAGATGTAAACCGGGTGTCACGATCAGACACAATGACACCGACACACCATGACAGGTTACAATTTCCTTGATGAACAGGTCAGCCAACCTCTCGGATGAATATGTCTCGCGGATCGGTAGGAAGTGAGCACTCTTCGTCAAACGGTCCACAATCACCCATATGGCATCGTACCCTTTCGGAGTACGTGGCAGCTTCGTAATGAAATCCATGGTGATGTGCTCCACTTCCATTCCGGTATATCCAAAGGTTGGATCTTCCCATACGGCTTTTGATGCTCGGCCTTCACTTGCAAGCAAGTAAGGCACTTACTCACATACTCCACCACGTCGCGCTTCATACCGGCCACCAATAATCTTTCTTCATATCTGATACATTTTGTGGCACCTGGATGAATGGAGTATCGAGTCTTGTGAGCTTCATCCATATCTTTACCCGTAGATCCCAAAACGAGGAATCCACACACGACCAATCGGTTTTAACACCAAGTGTGTTTTCACCCAATTCCCAACCAGACCTCTCATTCTTTCAGAGTTAAGATGATCTTCTTTCAGTGCTTCATCTTGAAACTCTTGGCTTGCTTCATCACATCAGAGGTCATGATCAGCTGATATGCTTTCACCCGAATCGGCTCGGGCCTCTCTTTCGGCTAAGGGCATCCGCCACCACATTGGCCTTGCCCGGATGGTAATGGATCTCACAATCATAATCCTTTATGAGCTCCAACCATCTTCTCTGCCTCATGTTCAGATCTTTTGCTCAAAGAAGTACTTCAAGCTCTTGTGGTCAGTGAAAATGGTGCACTTCGTACCGTAAAGATAGTGCCTCCAAATCTTTAATGCAAAGACCACGGCTGCTAGCTCCAAGTCATGAGTAGGGTAATTGACCTCATGAACCTTCAACTGTCGGGACGCATAGGCTATAACCTTCCCTCTGCATTAACACGCACCCCAACCCGAGTAGGAAGCATCAGAATAAACCACCAGATCTTCACTTCCATCGGTAATGACAGAACAGGAGCTTGAGTCAATCTCGTCTTCAATTCTTCAAATGCCTTCTCTTGAGCTTGACCCCATAGAACTTCACATCCTTTCGGGTCAACTTAGTTAGTGGAGAAGCAATCTTAGAGAAGTCTTGGAAAATCTTCTATAGTAGCCCGCCAAACCCAAGAAACTACGAATCTCGATGGCGTCTTTGGTGACTCCATTGCATAACCGCCTCCACTTCGCCGGGTCCACCATAATCCCGTCGGGATTCACCACATGACCCAAGAACTGAACTTCACGCAACCAGAACGCACACTTGGAGAATTTGCATACAACTTCTCCTCCTCAGCTCTCCAAAACCTCCCGAATGTGACCGGCATGCTCAATCTCGCTCCTCGAATAAATCAGGATATCATCAATAAACACAATCACTGATTTATCTAACATCAGTGACACACACGTTCATCAAATCCATAAAAGCAGCTGGCGCGTTGGTCAAACCAAAAGACATGACAAGAAACTCGTAATGACCATAGCGCGTGCAGAAAGCTGTTTTTGGAATATCCGACTCCTTCACTTTAAGCTGATGGTAACCTGATTGAAGGTCTATCCTTGAAAACCAACTGGCACCCTGAAGCTGATCGAACAAATCATCTATTCTCGGTAAGGGGTAGCGGTTCTTCATTGTCAACTTATTCAGCTCACGGTAGTCAATACACATCCTCATACTACCGTCCTTCTTCTTTACAAACAGGACCGGAGCACCCCAAGGAGAGATACTCGGTCTAATGAACCCCTTATCAAGTAGCTCTTGCAACTGCTCCATCAACTCTTTCATCTCTGTCGGAGCCAAATGATACGGTGCCTTGGCAAAGGGTTGGGCACCTGGTATCAAGTCAATCTGGAACTCAATTTCACGGTCAGGTGGCACTCCTGATAAGTCTTCTAGGAATACATCTGGAAAGTCACACACAACAGGTACATCGGATAGTTATGGTGTTGGCGTATCCACATCCTTCACGTAGGCCAAGTAGGCACTACATCCACGCCTCATACACTTTCCCACCGCCGCCATTGAAATCACCCTTGGAATCGTCGTGACTCGATCACCATAAACCGTCACCGAACTACCGTTAGGCGTTTTCATACAAA
The DNA here is from genome assembly GCA_025506515.1 of Flaveria trinervia. Lineage (NCBI taxonomy): Eukaryota > Viridiplantae > Streptophyta > Magnoliopsida > Asterales > Asteraceae > Flaveria > Flaveria trinervia. The sequence continues at coordinate 6,425,281 of CM046455.1, read as the reverse complement.
TCATCTTCTTACGGCACATAATGTTCGCCTCGAAGTCTGCTAACCAATCCATCCCAAGAACCAAATCAAAACCATCCAAGGTCATCATGAACGGTCTAACAGGAAACTTATGACCTTCTAGCTCCACATCATAGCCCTCAACATCTTGGAAATCCTGGTAGACTTACCTATGGCAGTCTCTACATCAAATGGTGCATCAACACGTCTACTACTAACAGGCAGCTTAGCACAGAAAGCAGCAGAAATAAAACTTTTACTGCCACCCGAATCAAATAACACAGAAGCTAAAGTTTGGTTCACCAGAAACGTACCAGACACAACATCAGGGTCCGTTCTAGCCTCCTCCTGTGTCATCGTGAATGCCCTGGCGCTCGCCCTTGGTCCTTCATCTCCCGTTTTCTTCACCCCGGAATCCTCAACTCTTGGCTTCTTACACTCCCTGCTCATATGACCACTTCCCCCACAGTTGAAACATTTCATAGCTCCACAGTCTCTAGCCATATGACTGGGCTTCCCACACTTGAAACAAACATTCAACCCCCATTTACACTCGCCACCGTGCTCCTTCCCACACTTGCCACACTTTTTCAACCCCGCACTTGATGTGACCACGCGGCGGTCATCCACTCGAGCTTCTTGCTATCCGTCGAGGCACCACCCCGACCAAACCTCTTCCCATTCCAGTTTCTATCGCCCCCACCTTCCGATTACCTTCAGTCACCACCACCACAGTCCTCTCATCATAAAATCTCCCTGCTAGATCCACTGCTGACCTAAACGTGCTTGGTCGGGCGGCGATCATGTGCCTGCGAATGTCTGTCGGCAAACCCTGAATGTACCTCTTGATCTTCCGCGATAGAGGTGTCACCTGATCTGGCACCAGACGTGCCATTTCATTGAACTTTGTGGTGTACTCTTGGTGTGTCATTATTCCTGCCTCCAGTTGCAGAAATTCCCTCTCGACCTTATCCATTTCCGGGTAGGACAAAACTCCTCGATCACCAACTTCTTCAACTCCGACCATCTCATTCTCCCGATCGCCCGACTACCCTCGGCTTGGACTATATTGTCCCACCAGCACAGAGCCGAGTCCACAAAAGAGTGAGTAGCGAACTTAACTTTCTGATCTTCTCGGCACTCACTGATATCAAGTACAGCCTCCATTTCCCTCACCCACCGGTGACCAGCAGCAGCAGTGCCATACCATCAAAAGTAGGGGGCTTGCATCTCATAAACACCCCGTAGTTACAGCCTCGTACCGTCTCCGGCACAGGCTCTTCTTCTTCTTCTTCGTCATCAGACGGAACCGTCTCAGTCTCTGGCTATCTTCTTTCGCCATAGGTCTCCTCCTTTCCCTCTCCTCTAACTGCCTTTATCACTTCGGTCACCATAGACGGTAGGATGTCTGCATGACTTGATGCACTTCTTCCACAACTGCCTCCTTCACTGAGGCTCTCAGGTTAGCACTCTCATCTGCCCTCCAGATAAGGGGTTTTGGTTCTTGATGAACCACCTTTTTGGCCCTAGGCCTTCCTCTCGTAACCCGTGGTTCAGCACCACGTCCGCCCCACGTGACGCTTTAGATGATCTACCACCAGCCATCCTCTAACTCACACTGAAATATTTAAACACTAATACGGTCATTCAAGGGAACAGCTCAGTTTATGGCAAGTGTAGTAAGTCCCTAATTATAGGGGCCAGTTGTGATTAGCCACTTACTTTACTCTTCACACCCCAAGCATTACCTGTCCTGACTACATCAGTATTTAAATCCGCAAACAACACATAACACATACCATGCGCACATAAAACCTATTAACTTTACAAAATACCTGATGGCACGCAGCTACTCAGATTGGCATCCCATTCCCTTTCCGTCCCATTCTCAGTTTAAGAAAAGGTTTATTCTGAAAGTTTACCCATTTCACTTAAACTTTGGCTCTGATACCAACTTGTAAGGCCCCGTTCCGGGACGCTTACAGTTGGTAATTCATAGCACAAAAAACATATACTTTGCATTTAATCATCAAAACATTGCAGCGGAAACATAAAACAAATGGCATTTCATTTCATCGTAAAAACTTTTGCAAAATAATGCATCATTTGTCGGTTACAAAACATTATTGTTGTATTACATCACAAAAGCTTTAAATAAATGGATGCCTTCCAAAAGAGCTGAGTAGTTGCCTCGTGCCATCCTCAGCAACCATACCTGCCAACGGAAAATGCATAAAAGTCAGCGTGCTGAGCAAGTTCTAGTTTTATAGCAAAACATACTTTTCTATAAAAACCATCCTTTCTTTAAAATCATATTATACTTTACATTCGTTCGTGATCATTCAGTACGTACATACAGATAATACTATATTATCTTCGTCATTCTTTCGTTCATACTTTCATTCATTCATCATTACTTCTAGTGACATGTACATTACCCCGAACATTGTGCACGAAGCGGGTAACTGGGCCTGAGGTCTCTCATAGACTCGAACATTGTGCACGAAGCTAACTCCAGTACCTAGGGCAAGTACATTCACCATTATCTTTTCTCTTTCATTCTGGATCAGTGCCATAAGCTATACCCCGAACATTGTGCACGAAGCGGGTAACTGGGCCTGAGGTCTCTCATAGACCTCCAACATTGTGCACGAAGCTGACTCCAGTACCTAGGGCAAGCGGCAAGGATCCCATTCGTATGGTCAATCACAAAGATTAGACCCTAGTATGCATCCTTCTGGGGTAGCTAACCCGCACACAGTTGAGCTAACACCCTTCATTGGGTGTGAACCTCCATACATTTGCTTGCAAGCCTTTCTTACATTCATTCATTAATGCATGCATTCATTCATCATGTTCCTTTTTCATTATCTTTCACTTTACGTTACATAATACTTCGTTCATTCATTGATTCGTTATCATAACACGTAAAGCCATAGAAAAGATAATCATACATCATCACAAGGAACATAGACATATCGTTCATACATCATTATGCAGGGCATCATACATACCTAACATAAATCATGCATAACCATGCAACATCATCATCATCGTCATCATGCATAAGCACACAACATTACATGCCCATCATACCATCTACGACCCCATAAGTCAACATTCATAACTCCTGGGAATCTCCTAGGTCAAAGCCTGCATTACCTCATTTCTCAAAAAGTCAGAATTTTTCTAAGTGTTCATCCGTATTTCCTACAGTTTGTCCGCATTCACTATAGTCCATCCGCAATGACTCACTTCTTCCGCATTGACTTACTTTAGGGTCATCCGCATTTCCATACTTAGTCAAATACTCATCCGCATTGACTTACTTGCTTATCCGCATTTCCATACTTAGTCAAATGCTCATCCGCATTGACTTACTCGCTCATCTGTATTGACTTACTTGCTCATCCGCATTTCCATACTTAGTCAAATGCTCATCCGCATTGACTTACTTGCTCATCCACATTTACTTCCTCACACTTAGGCAGATTTAGAAACTTATCAAGTGGATCTAAAACATCATTTCCAATTTCCATACATCATTCATCATGTTCTAAGCTTAATTCTTACCCTCTAAGCCTTAGAAACATAATCATACATCATCAAGCATGAACATAGTCACACACCACGTCATAACATCATCATACACACATTCAAACATACGGGTCCGAAACCCAGTTCAATGAAAACATACGTTCATGCATTCCCAGCCCTAAAATCAGTTAAAAACCAGTAAAAGTGGGGTTCTTGAACTCACCTTTGCAACCTTTGAGTATGGCTTCCTCCAAACTCGTTTGCAAATTGAATTCAACCACTTAGAAACCCACTAAAAACATACCCCAAACACATACCAACACACATAAGCATAAACCCGAGGATAAGACTAGCAAGAACACCATAAAAGCATGAATTCTTACCTTGAATTCGAACTCTTCCTTGTTCTTTCTTGAAAACCAAGAACTTGCTGCTCTTTCTTTCTCTAAAACCCGAAAATCAGAGGTGCATGTGACATATGGGCGGCCATACTGCCTTTTACACCCACTTTTCAAACATTTTGTTCTTTTGGACAATTTTTACCCCTAGACTTGAGTTTTATTCCTTTTTCTGCTTTTCTTTCACTTTATTCATTCATTTATTTGACTTTAAAATAACCGGGTGTTACACATAAGCAAATATCCGGGATAAAACCCTTCATAAACACTTAAAAACCACAAATTCTTACCTTGAATTCGACTTCTCTTCTTCTGTTTTCTTTAGCCGAGAGTTCCTTTGCTCTCTCTTTCTAAAACCGAAATAAAATGGTGATGTGAAATGAGGGTGGGCGGCCATGACCACCTTTACACCAACTTTTCAAATATTTGTCCTTTTGGAAACTTTTAGTCCTTCCACTTGGACTTTATTGCTTTTCTTTCTTTATTCTTCATTTCTTGTCTTTTTAAAATAAGCAGGTGTTACAAGTCCACCCCCTTATATAGGACTCGGATCCTTCCTGTGCTTCCACTGTACACACACAAGCGGAACCACTTTATTTCTCAGCCTCTTTCTTTATGATTGATGATTGCCACTGGTTGCTCCACATAATGAGCCTTTTGTCTACTTCGATATCCTCCAGTGGAACAATCATGTCTTCATTAGCTAAACATTTCCTCAGATGCGATACATGGAATGTCGGGTGAATCCCACATAACTCATCTGGTAACTCCAACCTATAGGCCACCTCTCCTACTCGAGCATGATTCGAAAAGGGCCTATATATCTTGGGCTCAACTTGCTCCGCTTCCTTAATCGGATAATACCCTTCCAAGGTGAGACCTTCAACATAACCCGGTCACCCACCTGGAAGTCGATTGGTCTGCGTCGTCTATCGGCATACGAATTCTGCCTATCTTTAGCTGCCTTCATGAAGGCTTTAATCTTCTCAAGCTTCTCAGTCATAGCCTCAATTACCTCAATGATCCCCAATTCCTTTTGACCAATATCACCCCAACAAACGGGTGTTCTGCATCTCCTACCATATGGCATGTCGTATGGTGGAATACCAATGCTGGCATGATAACCGTTGTTGTACGAGAATTCAGCTAACGGTAAGTGGGCATCCCAATTCCCCCAAAATCTATTACACATGCCCGAAGCATGTCTTCCAATGTCTAATGGTCCTTTCTAACTGACCATCAGTTTGGGGATGATATTTCGTGCTAATATGTAAACCTCGTCCCCATGACGTCATGGAATTTCTTCCAAAATTTAGAGGTAAACCGGCGTCACGATCAGACACAATGGACACCGGCACGCCATGACGAGTTACAATCTCCTTGATGAACAGGTCATCCAACCTCTCAGATGAATATGTCTCGCGGATCGGTAGGAAGTGAGCACTTTTCGTCAGACGGTCGACAATCACCATATGACATCGTATCCTTTTAGAGTACGTGGTAACTTCGTTATGAAATCCATGGTGATGTGCTCCCACTTCCATTCCGGTATATCTAAAGGTTGGATCTTCCCATACGGCTTCTGATGTTCGGCCTTCACTTGCAAACAAGTAAGGCACTTACTCACATACTCCACCACGTCATGCTTCATACCTGTCCACCAATAATCCTTCTTCATATCTTGATACATCTTTGTGGCACCAGGATGAATGGAGTATCGAGTCTTGTGAGCTTTATCCAAAATCCTCACATGCAGATCCCCAAAACGAGGAACCCAAACTCGTCCAAATCGGGTTTTAACACCGAGTGTGTTTTCACCCAATTCCCCAACCAGACCTCTCATTTTTTCAGAGTTTTGATGATCTTCTTTCAGTGCCTCATCTTGAAACTCTTTGACTTGCTTCATTACATCATAGGTCATGATCAGTTGATATGCTTTCACCCGAATTGGCTCGGCCTCTCCTTTCGGCTAAGAGCATCGGCCACCACGTTGGCTTTGCCCGGATGGTAATGGATCTCGCAATCATGATCCTTTATAAGCTCCAACAATTTTCTCTGCCTCATGTTCAGATCCTTTTGCTCGAACAAAAGCTTCAAGCTCTTGTGGTCAGTGAAAATGGTGCACTTCGTCCCGTACAGATAGTGCCTCCAAATCTTCAAGGAAAAGACCACGGCTGCTAGCTCTAAGTCATGAGTGGGATAATTGACCTCATGAACTTTCAACTGTCGGGATGCATAGGGTATAACCTTCCCTCTCTGCATTAACACACACCCCAACCCCGAGTAAGAAGCATCTGAATATACCACCAAATCCTCGCTTCCTTCGAGTAATGACAAGACAGGAGCTTGAGTCAACCTCACCTTTAACCCCTTGAACGCCTGTTCTTGAGCTTGACCCCATGTAAACTTTACATCCTTCCGGGTCAACTTGGTCAGTGGAGAAGCGATCTTGGAAAAGTCCTGAATGAACCTTCGATAATACCCCGCCAACCCCAAGAAACTACGAATCTCGGATGGCGTCGTTGGAGATTTCCATTGCATTACAGCCTCCACCTTAGCAGGGTCTACCATAATCCCCTCGGGATTTACCACGTGACCTAAGAATTGAACTTCACATAACCAGAACGCACAATTGGAGATTTTAGCATACAACTCCTCCCTTCTTATGGTCTCTAACACCTCCCGTATGTGTCCAGCATGCTCTTGTTTGCTCTTCGAGTAGATTAGGATATCATCAATGAACACAATCACTGATCTATCTAACATCGGCTGACACACTCTATTCATCAAGTCCATAAAAGCAGCTGGCGCATTGGTCAGACCAAATGACATAACAAGGAATTCATAGTGACCGTAGCGCGTGCGAAAAGTTGTTTTAAGGATATCATGCTCCATCACCTTCAGCTAATGGTAACTAGACCGAAGATCTATCCTTGAAAACCAACTAGCACCTTCGAGCTGATCAAACAAATCATCAATTCTTGGTAAAGGGTGTTGGTTCTTCAATGTCAGCTTGTTCAGCTCACGGTAGTCGATGCACATCCTCATGCTACCGTCTTTCTTCTTCAGAAACAGGACCGGAGCACCCCAGGGAGAGATACTCGGCCTAATGAATCCCTTATCAAGCAGCTCTTGACACTACTCCATCAGTTCTTTCAGAACTATCGGAGATAACTGATACGGTGCTTTGGCAACGGGTTGAGCACCGGGCATCAAATCAATTTAGAACTCAATCTCGTGATCCGGTGGCACACCGGGTAAGTCTTCCGGGAATACGTCCAGAAAGTCGCACACCACTGGTACTTCGGATAATTATGGTACCGACGCATCCACATCTTTTACATTAGCCAAGTAGGCATTACATCCACGTCTTATGCACTTCCCCACCACCGCCATCGAAATCATCTTCAGGACCATAGTAACGCGATCTCCATGAATCGTAACCAAACTCTTATTGGGCGCAACTAATCAAATCATCTTCTTACGACACACGATGTTTTCTTCATAGGTTACTAACCAGTCCATCCCTAGTACTACATCAAATCCACCTAGGGGTATCACGTGTAACCTAGCAGCAACCTATGACCTTCTAGTTCTATGGCACAGTCCTCTATCACATAAGTAATTCTAGTGGACTTACCAATAACAGTTTCTACATTGAATGGTGCACTGACCTTTCTACTACTAACATGCAACTTAGCACAGAAAGTAGTGGAAATAAAACTCCTACTAGCACCGTAATCAAACAATACAGAGGCACAAGTTTAGTTTACTAGAAACATACCTGACACAACATCGGGATCAGCTCTGGCTTCCTCCCGGGTCATAGTGTAAGCTCTAGCACTTGCCCTCTGCCCTCCTTCCTCCGGCTTCATCTTCTCTACTCCAGAGCTCTCCCCCTCGGCTTTTTATAGTCTCTAGCGACGTGGCCAGGCTGGCCACACCTGAAGCATATGTTCATCCCCATCCTGCACTCACCAGTATGCTCGCTTCCACATTTGTCACACCTCCTCGCCCTGATCTTGACGACACTCCCCAGTCATTAACCTTCACCTTCTCGTTGTTTGAAGTAAAACCACCACGTCCAAATCTCTTCCCATTCATGTTCCTTCCATCCCCACTCATCTTCTTCACCTCAGCCACCACCACCTCGCGCTCATCATATAATCTACCAGCCAAATCAACCGCCGACCTAAAAGTGCTCGGCCGGGCGGCGATCATATGCCTACGGATATCCGCGGTAGCCCGTGGATGTATCTTTTAATCTTTCGTGATAGTGGTGTCACTTGATCGGGTACCAGCCATACCATTTCATTAAATTTAGTGGTGTACTGCTGGTGTGTCATTGTTCCCGCCTCCAGCTGCAGGAAATCTCTTTCTATCTTGTCCATCTCTCTGTGAGGACATAATTCCTCAATCACTAACTTCTTCAGTTCAGGGCATCTCATCCTCCTAATGGCCCTACTACCCTCGCTTGGACAATGTTGTCCCACCAGCACAAATCCGAGTCCACAAAAGAGTGGGTGGCGAATTTCACCTTCTGATCTTCACGACACTCACTGATATCGAGGACAACCTCCATTTCCCTCACCCACCGGTGAGCAACTGCAGCAGTGCCATTCCCATCAAAAGTAGGGGGCTTGCATCTAATAAACGCCCGATAGTTATAGCCTCGGGTTGCCTCCGGCGCAGGCTCTTCTTCTTTCTCTTCCTCATCATCAAAGAGAACCGTTTTCGGCTTCGGTTGTTCCCATCCTCCCGAGGACCTGTTTCTTTCCTTTCCTTCCCCTTCCCTTACTGCCTTGATCACTTCGGTCATCATGGACGATAGAATCGTCTGCATGACCTCATGAACCTCTTCCACCACAGCCTCCTTTAATGAGGCTCTCAGATTGGCGCTCTCGTCGCCACCTTCGGATGAGGGGTCTCTGGTTCTTCATGAACCACTTTCTCGACTCAGGATCTCCCTCTCTTGGGTCGTGGAGCAGCACCGTGACCTCCACCATGAGAGCCTTTCGAAGATCTACCGCCAGCCATCCTCAAAAACACACTATAAGATTCAAACACTAACGCGGTCATTCAAGGTAACACTCAGTTTATGTCAAGTATAGTAAGTCCCTAATTGCAGTGGTCAGTTGTGATTAGCCACTTAATTTACTCTTCATACCCCAAGAGTTTCCTATCCTGACCTAATCAGTATCTAAATCTACTAAGAGCACATAAGTCACATAACATGCGCACATAATACCAGTTACCATTAAGGAAAGACATACCTGATGGCACATAGCTACTCGAACTGACATCCTTCCATTTGTCCCATTTTCAGTTTAAGTTTAGGTTTTAAAAGTTTATTTAACACAATTCTCTTAAACTTTGGCTCTGATACCAACTTGTAAGGCCCCGTTCCCAGAGACCTCACAGCTGGTCAATCACAGCAGCTAAAACATTAAACGTTATAATTATACAAACTTAAGCAGTGGAAATAATTGATCAAAAACCATTCATTTCATTTAGAACACTGTTGTTAAGCAATACATCATCATTTTACAGTTTACAAAAGAATTGTTTTACTGCATTACAAAACAAGAGCAACATAGAATACGAATGGATGTCAGTCTTTCCCTGCGAGTAGCTTCAACCTCGAGCCATCCTCAGCAATAATTACCTACCAACTGAAAATGTATAAAAGTTAGCGTTGCTGAGTGAGTTCTAGTTTTAAAAGTAATAAAATACTTTCTGTATGTTGTATATGAAAATACTCTTTTCGGTAAAATACAACTCTGTACTATATATGCGAGCACGCATTAACTATATGAACATATATTGTTCATTTTCTTTACTGTATGCCTTGTATGTTTTGTAAACTTTTATCGTTATCTTTCACTTTCTGTATGGACAAGTGAGAAATACCCCAACTGTATGCGCGATGGAAAACGGGTGATGGGCCATCTATATCCTCGAAAGGGTCAACTATATCCCTCGAAAGGTCAACTATATCCCTTGAAAGGGTTCTGTGTACTGTATGCAAGGCCAACGCAATCACCCAGGGCACACTGCAAAGGTCCTGCCAATCTTAATTGATTGGCTTTGTATGCATAATAGGGTAGCTAACCCGCATCACAGTTGAGCTAACGACAACATGGTCGTGTACCTCCTGTAAGCTTTCAAGACTTGTTAACATTTTTATTAATGTTCCTCTTCATTTCTTTATTGCTCTTTCTCTTTATTATTACGTTATACTTTACGTTGCGATAATAAACATACCACGTAAAGTCACATACTATAAGTAATAATAATATTAGCAATAATAATAATAAGGAACAATCATAACCATGCATGAAACAACATCACAAAATAAGCCCCAGTCAACCCTTGGTCAAACCCTAAGAGCACAAACTCCCAAAAATTCTGTAAAAATTTCTAAGTGCTTAGGCGCTTTGACACTATTTGGGCGCATGAGCCTTGTTTGGGCGTTTCATCACTATATAGGCGCATCAGCCAACACTTAATCATTTTATCACTTAGCCGCATGAACTATTCAGGCACATGGCACTATTCGGGCGTATGAACACTTAGGCGCATGGGTTATTCGGACGCATGGACACTTAGGCGAATGGGACTCTTGTGCGCATGGGCACTATTGGGGCGCATGGCCCTATACTTAGTCGTCCGACTAATATTTCTAGGCGCATGGACCACTGTTTAGATGCATGGGCTATACTCGAATATTTCTAAGGTAATCTTAGGCGCATGGGCTACTGTTCAGGCGCATGGATTACACTTAAATCCTTCTAAGGCATTTTCAAGAGCATGAGCCTCATCTAGGCGCATGGACCTTCTGTGTAACATGTTTCTAGTATGTTTTCAAACCCAATCATCAAACCCATCTATTCTAAGCTTAATATGGCTATTCTAAAAATGAATAACCTATAAGCATTCAAGAATTAACATCCAACATGCATAATACATATGGGTAAACATACATAAACCTTGAAAATCGTTTTAATACATTTTCAGCCCCAAAGATAGTTTAAATCAAGTAAAAACCAGGGTCTAGAACTCACCTGTTGCAACTTAGGTGTGTCTTCCTTCAAACTCTTTTGCAACTAACACCTAAAAACATCACCAAACACACACACTCGAGCACATACACAAACACATAAGCACATAAGCAAATAACCAGGATAAAACCCTTCATATACACTTAAAAACCACGAATTCTTACCTTTAATTTGACTTCGCTTCTTCTTCTTTTCTTTAGACAAGAGTTCCTCTTCTCTCTCTCTCTAAAACCAAAAGAAAATGGTGATGTGAAGTGAGGGCGGGCGGCCATGCCCACCTTTACACCAACTTTTCAAAGATTTGTCCTTTTGGACACTTTTAAAATAACCGAGTGTTACAAGTCCACCCCCCTTAAATAGGTTTCGTCCTCGAAACATGTTATTCCTCGAACAGATGAGGATAATGGCCTCATCTCTTCCTCAGTCTCCCATGTAGCCAAATCCCAAGGTACATAGGCCCTTTCTTAATCATTGCTCAAGTAGGAGAGGTAGCCTATAGACTGGAGTTTCCAAAAGAGTTAAGTGGAATTCACCCAACATTCAATGTATCTTATCTGAGAAAGTACTTAGTTGATGAAGACATGATTGTTCCACTGGAGGATATCAAAGTAGACGAACGGCTCAATTACGTGGAGCAACCGGTGGCAATCATCGATCATAAAGAGAAGAGGCTGAGAAATAAAGTGGTTCCTCTTGTGCATGTACAGTGGAAGCACAAGAAGGGATCCGAGTCAACGTGGGAGACTGAGGAAGAAATGAGACAGCATTACCCACGCTTGTTGAGGAATAACATGTTTCGAGGAAGAAACCTATTTAGGGGGGGTGGACTTGTAACATCCGGTTATTTATCTATTTTGAGGTCGACAAAGGAAGAAAAGAAATAAAGCCCAAAGTCGAGGGACCAAACTCGCCAACGAAAAAGAGACGGGTGAGTGGCGGTATATAAAGGGAGAGGGTAGCCCTTACCCTCTCTCCACACTCATATTTCAGCCAAACAAAAGAGGAGAAGAGAGAAAGGAAGAAAAGAGGAAGAAAAGTTGGTTCAGGTTGGTTCAAGTGAGCCAAATCGTTGAGAAGCGGGTCAAATCGAAGCTCTCTCATTATGGTCGTTTGTATGAATTCTAGGACCCGTCCTTTAAACGTTTTTGAATGATTTGGGGCCGGAACACATCTGAACATCGGGTTTTTGTGTGTGTGCATGTTTGACCCGTTTGTGTATGTGTATGTGTGTGTATGATTCGTTTGAGCCTTGTTTGTGAGCTTGTGTGTGCTTGAATGATGTTTTGGTATGCATCCCTAAGGTTTAGGATGGATGATTCGGGCTTAGAATGAGTTTGGATGAGCTTGGAGGTCGAAAATGGCAGATTGGGTTCGGGATGAACTGCATTCTGCACCAGCTAGGGCTAGGTGACCGAATGGAGGCCATACGGCCGAATGAGGTGTGATTGGGGTCCATTCGCACGATTGAGAGTTCATTCACACGATTGGGGCTAGTCGCATGGGGAATCATGCAACTGAGGGTCCGGTTGCATAAGTACTTATCCGTATTAGTTTCATTCGCATGAGGTCCATCCGCATTAGTCCATTCATATGAATGGGTGTTCATTCGCATGAGTGTTCATACACATTGGTTCATTCGCATGATGTTCAGTCGCATGGAGGCCATACGACTGAATGGTGTCCATACGCCCGGATAGGGCTGTTGCACCCGAGGAGATGTGTAATGTAACTTCTGACTTTCAGGAGAAAGTGCAGATGTAAGTTTTGACGTAAAGGTTACCGTAAGTTCATGTAAGATGATGATTGAGGCCTTAGAGAGCATGTTGAGCATGATGATGATGATGTTGCATGATTATGCATGTTATGTGTTGGACCAAAAGAACCAACTGACAGGATCAGTGATCACAAGTTTGATGTATCAGAATATAAAGCAGCGGATACAAACTAGAATTAGACAAATTGTAGCAAGCAATCGATACTTGTAAGCGTTAAGATCGCATACGGTTATAGGGAGAGAATATGTACTTCTGATTTCTAGGAATGTTTATAGATGTAGAATATTTCTAATCAAATCAATCATTCATTCCATTCAATTACTCATTCCTCGTGATTACAATAGGTTGTCACTCCTTTATAGAGTGCAACAATCACTGCTGTTATCACGGAAGTGAAAACTGGCAGATCCAATACGAAAATAACTAATTCTTAACAAACTACTGAGATGTTCACAACTACTGAGAACATATCAGCAGTTAAGTACAAAATATAAAATACTGAACTACAACGACTGAAGAACAAGCTCTTCAGTCGTTTTACAAAACTAATGAAACATAGAAAATAAAAACTCTGATATCACAACTATGAAGAAGTACTCTTTAGCAGTTGTGACAAACTACCGAGGCTTCAGTACTGATCTTCAGACTTTGACCTTCAGTTGGTCACAGCTGATGACTTCAGTAGATATCATCAGCTGATGTCTTCAGTCTTTGTCTTCAGACTTTGTACATCAGTTGTTGATCTTCAGCACTTGTGAACTCTTCAGCTGTTGTACTTCAGTACTTTGGTCTTTCAGCTTAAGCACTTGTGGTCTTCAGCTGTTGTACTTCAGACTTTGGTCTTTCAGCTCAGCACTTGTGTTCTTCAGCTGTTGTACTTCAGCACTTGGTCTTCAGCTGTTAAGGTCTTCAGCACTTGATCTTCAGCTGTTGAAGTCCAGCACTTGTCAAACTACTGATGAGGCTTTCAGTAGTTTGTGATACCGGTGGGACTTAGAGGTTTTCTGATCTTGGCTCATTGGTTGTTTGGACCAACACCAATGAGCCAAGATCAGAAAACCTCTAAGTCCCACATGGTATCACAACAACTGCTGAAAGCCTCATCAGTAGTTTGACAAGTGCTGAAGACTTCAACAGCTGAAGATCAAGTGCTGAAGACCTCAACAGCTGAAGAACCAAAGTGCTGAAGTACAACAGCTGAAGAACACAAGTGCTGAAGCTGAAAGACCAAAGTACTGAAGTACAACAGCTGAAGAGTTTACAAGTGCTGAAGATCAACAACTGATGTACAAGGTCTGAAGACAAAGACTGAAGACATCAGCTGATGGTATCTACTGAAGTCATCAGCTGATGAAACACCTGAAGGTCAAAGTCTGAAGATCAAGTACTGAAGCCTCAGTAGTTTGTCACAACTGCTGAAGAGTACTTCTTCAGTAGTTGTGATCAGTAGTTTTATATTTTTATGTTTCAGTAGTTTTGTAAAACGACTGAAGAGCTTGTTCTTCAGTCGTTGTAGTTTCAGTAGTTTATATTTTGTACTTAACATGCTGATATGTTCTCAGTAGTTGTGAACATTTCAGTAGTTTGTTAAGAATTAGTTATTTTTGTATTAGATCTGCCAGTTGTCACTTTCCGTGATAACAGCAGTGATTGTTGCACTCTATATAAGGAGTGACAACCTATTGTAATCCGTGAGGAATGAGTGAATGAATGGAATGAATGATTGATTTGATTAGAAATATTCTACATCTATAAACATTCCTAGAAATCAGAAATATATATTCTCTCCTATAACCGTATGCGATCTTAATGCTTACAAGTATCGATTGCTTGCTACAATTTGTCTAATTCTAGTTTGTATTCCGCTGCTTTGTATTCTGATACATCAAACTTGTGATCACTGATCCTGTCAAATGGTATCAGAGCGGGTTAATCATTGATCGATCTAATAATTGATCATTGAAACTGCTATTCAAGATCTAAGTTTGATTGAATTAGCCTTTGTTTTTGCAAGAAACGGTTATAGAGATTGAATTTTCTGTATTTCTGCCCATTCATCCTGAGATCTTTTCTTGGTTCTCATTGAGTTTGTTGTGGTCTGTCTAAAACTTTTTAAAACTTGAACTAAATTGTTTTGAACTGAAAATGACCACTCCTTCAATGATCCTCACAATACTGGTTCCTCAACCAAGCCTCCTATGCTGGTTAGGAATGAGTATAACATATGGCAAAGACGTATGCTCCATCACCTGTCTGTTAACAGCGCAGGGTGTTGGACATCAGTGGTACATGGTCCACACAAGCCTATGGTGAATAACCCGGAAACCAATCAAATGGTTCCGAAGAGGAGGGAGCAATACTCAGATGAGGATAAGAAGTTGCTTGAGATTGATGCAAAAGCCCATGGAATTCTGGCCATGGCATTGCCCAATGAAATCTATTCTGGGCTAATGCATCATGAAACTGCCCATGACCTCTGGATTGCTTTGAAAGAACAATTTGGAGGAACAGATGAGGTCTTGGCAAATAATAGAGAAATTCTTGCCCAACAATATGAGACATTCTCTCATAGAAAGGGTGAGACACTGACTCAACAATATGAGCGGTTTTCTTGTTTGATCTCTGAACTAAAAATGGTCAAACTTGAATACACCATATTCAGATGAATAACAGATTCTCAGATCACTGCCTGAGAGATGGGACACATATACTATTGTCCTACGCTCCAGTGCAAGTTTGGACAAACTATCTCTCACCCAACTCCATGGGAAACTGCTCACTTTTGAGAGAGAGATAGAACAGAAGAGAAAGCTGTCTTCATCTGGAAAGCTCACTGAAGACTTTATACAAGGCAACACTGCCTTGGTGGGTCATGAGTCAGAATATGCTTCATCTGAATGCCAGTATGATGAGCATATTAATTTCTCTTCAAGCACTTCTGATTCTGCATTTGTAAGTGTTGATGGTCAGTTTACTGGGGTAATAATGACAATCTATGTTTCATTATGGATGATCTCAAGGGGATTGCTGATGATGACTTAGAAGAGATGGATATTTGAGCCAAATGGCCTTGATAAATATCAGATCTCAGAAGTTCTATAAAAGAACTGGAAGAAAATTCCCAGGACTCTCTGGCAAAACCAAAGTTGGTTTTGACAAGAGCAAGTTGAGGTGTCACAAATGCCAAAGGCTTGGACACTTTGCAAGAGAGTGTAGATCAACTGGATCTAACTCTACTGCACCCTTTGTGACTTTTCCTGGCAATAGTCAACAACACAGAGGGCAACATCCTGTCACCTCTAGTCATCATCCTCAACAACAATCTCCGGCATATTTTGTTCCTCAGGGTCAAATGCCATATCAGTACCCTTGTTATTACATGCCACAGTCAAATCAAGTTCAAGTTCCTATGACACCACAACCTCATGCACTACCAGAACCTCAGCCTTCCCTATCTCATCAACAACCTCAATCTCAACAACACAGCTTCTTCACCCCAGGAGTTGTTGACTGGAGCAGTTTACCAGATGACTTGTCTGGTCATGATCAACTGTTCTCAGGTGCTGGTCAACATGGTGGTGACAGTCCCTTTGGGAATCTAGCTCTTATGGCTTTGGAGTCTGCTGATACTTCTTCTTCCAATGCCTCTACACCTCAGGTATCACAGGTATCCTCTGAGGCAAAAGCCAAATTATGTTCTGAACCATGCATAGCAGCATTTGCTTCCATTAGAGAAGCAAATGTAGCTTAATTAATAAGAACATTGAGCTAGAACAAATAATTTCCAAAAACAAAGCTGAGTTTGAGTTTGTGCTCAAAGATAAAAATGATGAGATTTATAAACTGAATTGCCAAATAATTGATGATAAGGCTAGAGAAGAAGTACTTCTAGAGAAGTACAAAGATCTCAAAGAAACCCTTGCAGTTACCCAGGTCGAGTGTGATAGATGGGTACAATCATGCAAAGGTTTTGAAATGCTTCTTAGTAAGCAATCTGCTTCAAATGTGAAGTTTGGAATTGGTTACAATCACACTGCTCCACCTACAGATTTTACCCCAAGAGCAGAGGTAGAATCTGATGGTGAGAGTGATACCAATCCATCACATCATGTGATCTACCTTCTGATACAGCACAATCAGAAGTAGCAGTCAGCATCAAGCCCTCTTTGAACCTATCAGCTGATGTTGATGGTTCAAATGCTGACATTCACATGATAAATGAGTTGATCAACTCAGGAGTTAATCCTGAAGGTCCTGAAAGGACTAGAGAGCAGGATTTAACACCTGAAGTTCAAACTTCAACTGCTGTCAGTACTGAAGAGAGAAACTGGCAGTAGAAAGAGTTTGAAGACTACTAAAGGATAGTCAAGAAAGCAACCAATGCTTCCAAAGCATTGAAGAACAAGTCTTCTGTTGCTTCACCATCTTTAGTTGATGATCAACCAAGATGAAGAAGAAACCATGTGAAGTATGTGGTTTGTTCAATCATCTTACAGATGATTGTTGGTACAAAAGAGGTTCCAAACTCAAACAAAAAGAAGAAATTAATGAGAAAATGGTAAAAATGAAAACTGAGTTTGAGACCACATTTGTATCAGCAACATCAAATCCTGTAACCCTTAAGTCCTTAAAGAAATCCAAAAAGGAAGGGGTTAAACAGGTGACAGCTGAGGGTGCTCAAAAGAAGAAGGTGCAACATAGGAACTTATCAAACTCCACTAGCAATGTGTCTGATGAGCTGAAAGCTTTATCACAAAATCAGACACAGCTGGTGATGATGGTACAACATCTGTTGGGTAGAGTTAACCAACTAGATTCTCCTATGTTGAAACCACAGAAAAGGAGGTCCAAGCCAAAGGACTCCTCTTCTACACCATCTTCTTCCTCTCAGGCTGTTGTTTCAAATAAACATGTTAGTTTACCATCTATTGATGAGACCAGGCCCAAAACCAAAAAGGTTTGGGTCTCTAAACTAACTGATTGTTTATTATTGCAGGGTTCTTCAACATGCCAAAGTAGCATCTGGTATGTAGACAGTGGGGGATCTATGCACATGACTGGGAACATCTCTCTTCTTCATGACTACTCTCAAGGAAAGAAGGGATTTGTCTCTTTTGGCAATGATGCTAGGGGTTACATCATCGGTAAGGGTTGTCTCCAATGGAGAAATCAAATTTGATGATGTTAATCATGTGGAAAATCTCAAGTACAACTCTTGAGTGTCAGTCAAATGTGTGATAAAGGCCATTTTGCCCTTTTCACCAGTCAAAACTGTAGGATTCTGTCATCCAAAGTTTTGCACTTGATTGACAAGGTGTTGGATGATCACACTCTCCTGAAAGCCAACAGGACAGGAAGAGTGTATGCCTTAGATCTCTCTAAGAAGATAGATCTCAAAGGCAATCCTTGCCTATTTTCCAAAGCCTCTTCTCAAGAATCTAAACTGTGGCACAGGAGGCTTGGTCATGTTAATCTCAAAAACATGAATCAGCTTAGCCACAATAGTTTAGTCAGAGGCTTACCAATAAGGAGTTCCACTGTGATGAAACCTGCACTGCTTGTTTAAAAGGAAAACAGCACAAAGTCTCATTCCCTCCTATTGAAGTGTCCAAGTCCACTGCCTGCTTGCAATTACTGCATATGGATCTATTTGGTCCTGTGAGAGTAATGAGCATGGCAAAGAAGAAATACTGTCTGGTAATTGTGGATGATTACTCCAGATTTGTATGGACTTTCTTTCTACATTCAAAGGATGAGGCTACTCAGAAGATTATCCACTTTGTGCTGTACATTGAGAAGCAGTATTCCCTTCCAGTCAAGTGTATTAGGAGTGATAATGGAACTGAGTTCAGAAATCATACACTTGATGACTTCTATCTTTCAAAGGGAATCAAAAGGCAGTTAGCATTCCAAGGACTCCAGAACAAAATGGAGTAGTGGAGAGAAAGAACAGGACCCTCATTGAAGCTGCAAGGTCCATGCTGGCTGACTCAGGTTTGCCATTGACCTTTTGGGCCGAAGCTGTCAACACAGCTTGTTATGTGCAAAATAGAGTTTAGTAAATCAGAGGTTGATGAAGACTCCATATGAAGTTCTCCATCATTTGGCTCCTCTGATTTCATTTTTCAAAGTATTTGGGTGTCCCTGTTTCATTCTCAACACAAAGGATCAACTCCATAAATTTGATCCTAAGGTGGATGCAGGGTACTTTGTTGGTTATTCATCTACTTGCAAGGCATACAGAGTCTTCAACTGCAGAACAAAGATGGTTGAAGAAACTATACATGTTAAGTTTAATGAATCTCCAAAGGACAAGATTCCCAAAGTCCTGTGGAGTTATTTGATTTGGACATACTGCAATATGTTCCTTATCAAACTCCTGCTGTTGCTCCTGTCAACAGTTCACCACCTGGTGGTACTGCTGATGATGATGATGATTGCAGTACTCACCTCTTCAGGTTTAGTGATCAGCTGCCTGACTCAGCTAGACCTGATGTTCCTGTAGCTCCAGTAGCACCATCCACAACAAATGCTGATGAGATTTCTTCGAATTCAACTTCCTTTGAATTACCATCCACTGATTGGTTTCAAGGAAATGATTACCATCACCATCTGTTGCTGCTGAACCGGCTACAAACACTTGCACAGATCTCATTGTGTATCAAGATCTGAAGAATCACCCTATGTCTCAAATCATTGGTGATATCACTGCTGGAGTATCAACAAGAAGTCAATTGTCAAATTTCTGCTTCTATGCTCTCTTCATCAGTCAGCAAGAGCCAAAGAATTATCACATTGCTTTAAAGGACAATGGATGGGTTGATGCCATGCAGCTTGAGCTTCTTCAGTTCAAGAAACAGCAAGTGTGGGAACTGGTTCCTCTACCTCCAGGTAAGTGTGCAATAGGCACTAAATGGGTGTTTAGGAACAAAACTGATGAAAATGGGCTTATTGTTAAGAACAAGGCCAGACTGGTTGTTCAGGGTTTGCACAAGAAGAAGGTATTGATTATGATGAAACCTTTGCCCCTGTAGCCAGACTGGAGCAATTCGATTGTTTTTAGCTTATGCTGCTTATCAAAACCTTAAAGTTTTTCAAATGGATGTCAAAAGTGCATTTTTGTATGGAAAAGTTAAAGAAGAGGTTTATGTATGTCAACCTCCAGGCTTTGAGGACAATAAACATCCTAATTGGGTGTATAAGCTTGATAAAGCTCTTTATGGGTTAAAACAAGCTCCCAGAGCCTGGTATGAGACATTATCAAACTTTCTTCTGGAAAACAATTTCACTAGAGGCTCCATAGACAAGACTTTATTCATTAAGAAAGCTGGGCAGCATAATCTACTTGTTCAAATTTATGTAGATGATATCATTTTTGCATCCTCTGATCCAAAGTTGTGTGATGCCTTTAAAGTTGATGCAACAGAAGTTTGAAATGAGTGCCATGGAGAATTACAGTTCTTTCTGGGGTTGCAAATCAAACAAAAGGCTGATGGAATTTTATTCATCAGTCCAAATATACAAAAGATCTTTTGCAAAAGTTTGATTTACAAAACTGTAAGCCTGTTCTACTCCCATGAGCAGCACCACACAACTGGACTCAGATCAGAAAGGTAAAGTGGTTGATGAAACACTTTACAGATGTATGATTGGGTCCTTGATGTATTTAACAGCTTCTAGACCAGATATTATGTTTGCTACATGTGTTTGTGCTAGATTTCAGGCTGCACCTAAAGAGTCTCATCTGATTGCAGTCAAGAGGATCTTTAGATATCTGCAAGGCACTCCATCTCTAGGTTTATGGTATTCTACCGGACATTCTGGTAAATTAGTTGCTTTTTCTGACAGTGACTATGCAGGGTGTAAGTTGACCAGGAAATCAACTTCTGGTGGATGTCAATTCCTAGGCAACTGCTTGATTTCTTGGCAGAGCAAGAAACAGACCTCAGTTGCTACATCCACTGCTGAAGCAGAGTACATTGCTGCTGCAAGTTGTACATCTCAGGTACTCTGGCTTCAAAACCAACTTTTGGATTATGGCATTACAGAGACTAAGACTCCATTGTTAATGGATAGTGCTTCAGCTCTTTGTATTGTCAAAAATCCAGTCCAGCACTCTAGGACCAAACATATAGAGATCAGACATCATTTTATAAGGGATTGTTTTGAAAAAGGTCTGATTGATCCTAAGTTTGTGCCTAGTGCTGATGAGCTTGCAGACATTTTTACTAAGCCTTTGGATAGTTCAACTTTCCAAAACCTGGTGTTAAGGCTTGGTATGCTGCAACTAGAATAAGTGACAACTACTGATGATCTTAGTAATTCATACTGATGATCATAAGTACCTATGTCACATATAGTACTGATGAGTTCTTTTATCCTCAGTAGTTTTATAACTACTGAAGGCTAAATGTCTCACAAGTACTGAAGTACTTCATCTGTTCTAAACTACTGATGTAGTCACAACTACTGATGCAGTTACAACTACTGCAATCAGTAAAAACAGATAAGTACTGATGTCCTATGAAACAACTGAAATCAGCCAAAGACTGATGAATGTGTTGAGGACAGATTGAAACAGCTGAAAAGCTAAGAATTGACGAAAACAGCTGAAAAGAACTTTCTCTTCAGTCGTTTGTACAACTGCTGTTTCATTTTAAACAACTGAAGCAAAACCACGTCTTCAGTAGTTTTATAACTACTGATGACTAATCCCTAGTCTTCAGTGTTTACAACAGCTGATGACAAAACCACTGTCTTCAGTAGTTTCATAACTACTGATGACACACACCAAGTCCTCAGTTGTTTCAATCATCTGAAGTCAAAACCACGGTCTTCAGTAGTTTTCTAAACTACTGATGCCTAACACCACGACTTCAGCTGTTTCAACGTCTGAAAAGATAATACCATGTCAACGGTCGTTTAAAACTACTGATGACTACCACCACATCCTTCAGTCGTTTCTTACCCGTACCCTATATATACCCTAACCTTAGCTCTCCATGCTTCATCTTCTTCAAACCTAACGTTCCTCTCCAAAACTTCCCTCTTCTCCATGGCGTCTATGCAAATTAAACCGCGACACAACTGTGTTGCCTACCTCACTAAATCGCCGATCTGGACTAAGTTCGATACTGCTATCGATCTTATGGTTCAGTCCCAATACAACAAGGCATTTCTTCTGAACCCCGTCTTACATGCCGAATCCTTGAACCAATTTTGGATGAACGTTACTGTTACCACTGAGGGGAGAGCAACACACCATCCCTCCGGTCGGTCGTCAACAACAAAGAAGTAGTCATTACTCCTGCAATAATCCGCCAAATTCTTCAACTGAATGATGCTACTTCTCCTGCTGGATATCCGAAGGGCACCATAGATCTATCCTTTGCTCAACATGGATATCAAGGCGATCTCAGTGCCACACCATCATGAAGAACACTTTAATGACGCTGAGCGCCTGATTTTTCACATGGTAAATGTATGTTTGGCCCCTAAGACGTCGTCTTGGGATCAAATGTCCACCAAATGGCAGCAGGTATGTATTCTATCCTTGAGCAACAACCACTAAACTTTTCAGAATTAATATTTTCAGAGCTCAAAGATATGGCTCAAAAACTAACTGCCAACCGTTGGATACTCTATCCACGGTTCATAATGGCCATTATTACAGACCAGCTTAATGCTGAGGGACTTGTTGGCTTGGGAGTCCCTGCTACGGCTGTTCTGCCGGAAGTATACTCCCGGCACAACTCTGACCGGACACTAAAATGGCTGCCAAGCTGCGAAAACCACGCAGCTGGAACCCACAGCCACCACCTCCAAATCCAAAGTCCCCACCAAACCCACCAAAAAGAAACCCAAATGGCTACTCAGGGAATTGAGTCCCCTGAGGATGCCCCTGCAACACAAACGCAGGATATATCCACTAGTCCAAACCCCCTAGTGGATACAATGACTCCTCCAGCCACAGCCGCTCAGGTTCCTCTCAACAGGAGCCTGCAGCAACCACCCAGGGGCACCTACTTATCTGGATTCCTCACTTGAGGAGATTGCCATTGAAGAGCACCAACCTCCCCAGGTGCACACTGCTTCTATCCCCTCACCCCAAACAACCGCCCCTCACAGCCCAACTTTAATAGTTGCACAAGTGCTGACTCAATTGCACTCCTCACCCCCTCCCCAGAAACCACTTACTACTGGGAATACCTCTACAATTGAGGGGGAGGAACACAGTGCACTTGAGAACCCACAGCACAGGGGTTTCCCAATTCTATCTCCTGGTGTAGACAAGGAGCTTAGAATATCTATTGAGGCTGCCACCTCCTCTGACTCAGCACATGACCAGAGTGCGGCTGGTAACATTGCTAAGACCTCACTAGAGGCAACAGCTGATGATGGACATTGTCCTGAGGCTGGAAGTCCCCAGTACCAAGCACAAGGGGCACATGCACCAACTGGTCTACACCCAGTGCATGTAAATCCTGCTCTAGCAGGAGGTCAGCTGATTCAGCTTCGGCTGATGATGACCTGGGCTTCTTCTATGATGTTCTTGCCCAGACACAATCTTGAAGAGAAAGTCAGTAGGCTGCAAAACCTACTTGACCAACTCTCACAAGGAGAAAGACCATCTGCCTCTATCCACCCACAGATGGCACCTTCCCTTGAAGGTTTCCCAAACACCGAGCCACTCCAAAACAACCACCTGCCTCTGCTTCAGGCCCTACTTCTCAGGAACAGAACCCTCCTGAGCAAATAGGTGCTGTACTCCAAAATTCCCTCCCTCTCATCACACCCATAATCACTGATATGTGATCAAAGCCATTGATGAGAGGCTTTCCTCAACATTACAGCCCTTGGTTGATGCTGCTGTCCAAAGACTCTTTCTGCGGTACAAACCCCTTCCTCCAATGCAACCAAAAAGGGGGAGAGTACTGCAGTGAAAGAAAAGAAGAGGAAAAGAACAGAGAGAAGAAGGAAGAGAAGCAAGCCCAAGAGGAGGAAAAAGAAAAGCAACCTCTGCTCACTTACAAGCGAAAGAGAAGTGCTGATGATCACACTGCTGAAGACAAATCCTTGGAGGAGCTGGTCAAAGAAGCTGACACCACACACAGCCGATCCATGGATAAAATAATTGAACAACTCTTCAGGTAAGGGTTTTGACACAGCCACACTGGATAGTGAGATCAGAAGGTTAGAAGTACAAGAGATACAAACCCGATGGGCAGGGTATGATGCTCTTGAGAAAGAGAGATTGGAAATAATGATCCGCTTCATTGCAAAATACTTGGAAGATCGTTAGTGGAGATTCGCGCATGGACCAGGGACAAATTCTGGCTATAGCCCGAGAATCTGTCTGTCTGAGCAATTCAACAAAGGGATTATTGTGGAAGCCCTTGATGAGGCTGGGGCGGTAAAAGGTTAGAGATGGCTAAACTCACAAAGGCGAAACTAACTACAAAGATGTGGATCAACCTTCCCTTCCACCCACTCAAAACAGTCTATCCCTCAAATCTCCCAACCAATCTCTAAGCCAAAATCCAAATATCCTCACTCTTCAAAACCAATTCCTTCACCAACCCAACCATCATCCAGTGATGTACCCAGAAGGAGGAGAAGGGTGCTGATGATGGAAGAAGAAGAAGAAGAGGAGGATGAAGATGATAGTCTGCCACTCTCTGCTGTTCTGAAGCTACCAAAACCCGAAGTCAACCCATGATCACACCTGACTCTCAAAGGGAAATGGTCAGAGTCAAGATAGAAGAAGAAGAACAGCAGAAACAGCACGATGAGCAACTGTTGAAGATGGTTGACAAGGAATTTCCTCAGTCATCATCTATTCAAGCCATGAAAGGGCATGCTCAAAGGCTGTACACTCTCAGGCACACCTTTCAGTATCAGAAGGAGAGAGTGAGAGTATGGCCAGACCCCAGGGTGAGTTCTAGAATCCATAAAAGAACTATCCCACACAGATACAACGGCCAGGTACGAAAAACAATAGAGTCTACCATCATGTTGGCCGTTGTAGTCTCACCTTGGGAAATCATTGATGAATTCAAGAAAGCGCACCAAGCAAAGAAGACCCCTCAAGCCTTACTAGAAAACAAGATGATTAAGAAGGGGTTGTTATATAAAAAGCTTGAAGACATCCAGAAGAATGAGCTCCAGTTACTCCTTGAAGGCAACCATCCTGATGAATTTGTATATAGGGAGGTAACTACGGTGGAGCTGAAAAATGGCAGGACCATGAAGTACTTATCAGAGTACTATGGTCTAGAGTTCTTCTTCGAAGGAGGAGCAGAAGAACTCTCTCAGGAGGAACAAGTTGTTTCCTTGAGGCCTATGTTCGTGAGTCATACAGACTCATTATGGGGAAGTAAATCTCATGAATGGGATAACAACTCTGTGTCCAGTTCCCCAAAACAGAGTTCCCATTCATACTCTGCCAAACAAATATTTGAGATTTCTTCCCAGGCCGGAGCTTACATGGGTCATCTTCTCTACTGATCAAGAAGGAAAAGACCAACATTTTGCCATCAATAAGTGGGAGAATAAATAAGTTAGAGGTTTTGGCTGCATTGGTTCAGGGGGAGTTTGTTGGACCAAAAGACCAATGAGCCAAGATCAGAAAACTCTAAGTCCCACATGGTATCACAACAACTGCTGAAAGCCTCATCAGTAGTTTGACAAGTGCTGAAGACTTCAACAGCTGAAGATCAAGTGCTGAAGACCTCAACAGCTGAAGAACCAAAGTGCTGAAGAACACAAGTGCTGCTGAAGCTGAAAGACCAAAGTACTGAAGTACAACAGCTGAAGAGTTTACAAGTGCTGAAGATCAACAACTGATGTACAAGGTCTGAAGACAAAGACTGAAGACATCAGCTGATGGTATCTACTGAAGTCATCAGCTGATGAAACACCTGAAGGTCAAAGTCTGAAGATCAAGTACTGAAGCCTCAGTAGTTTGTCATAACTGCTGAAGAGTACTTCTTTAGTAGTTGTGATATCAGTAGTTTTATATTTTTATGTTTCAGTAGTTTTGTAAAACGACTGAAGAGCTTGTTCTTCAGTCGTTGTAGTTTCAGTAGTTTTATATTTTGTACTTAACATGCTGATATGTTCTCAGTAGTTGTGAACATTTCAGTAGTTTGTTAAGAATTAGTTATTTTTGTATTAGATCTGCCAGTTGTCACTTTCCGTGATAACAGCAGTGATTGTTGCACTCTATATAAGGAGTGACAACCTATTGTAATCCGTGAGGAATGAGTGAATGAATGGAATAAATGATTGATTTGATTAGAAATATTCTACATCTATAAACATTCCTAGAAATCAGAAATATATATTCTCTCCCTATAACCGTATGCGATCTTAATGCTTACAAGTATCGATTGCTTGCTACAATTTGTCTAATTCTAGTTTGTATTCCGCTGCTTTGTATTCTGATACATCAAACTTGTGATCACTGATCCTGTCATTATGTATGTATGAGTTACCCTGTATGATGCTGATGAATGTGTATGATAGTTCCTTATTATGATGTATGGTATCTTTCCTATGGCTTTACGTTGATGTTAATGAATGAATGAAGTATTATGAAGTAAAGTGAAAGATAAGAAAGAGGAACATGAAGTAAGGATCATGCATTAATGAACAATGAAAGTGATGAAAGTCTTGCAAGCACCGGATGTCGGGACACGCCATTAAGGTGTTAGCCCAATGGTGTGCGGGTTTGCTACCCCGGGAGGATGCACATCGGGGTCTTTCTTTGTGATTGACCATATGTATGAACCGTTTTTGTGTGCCTTAGGTGCTATGACCATTTGGTGCCGAGCACCACCGATGAAGGTCATTTATAGGCTTAGTCCAGGACCACGAGACTGAAGGGCATAGCATATGACAGTGATATACCTGAACTTTACCTTAGGTATTGTGACCATTTGGTGCCGAGCACCACCGATGAAGGTCTTGTATAGGCTTAGGTCCAGTACCACGAGAATGAAGAGTAAAGTTCATGGTGATGACGAAAGGAAAAGATGTACTGATGAGTGAACGAATGAAAGTAAGATGAATGAATGAACGGAAGTTAACGAACGATGAAGATAATAATTATTATCTATGTGTACGTATGATGTATGATCGCATGAAAGACAAGAACGGTTTTAACGAAAGAAAAGTATGTTTTATTTTATAAAACTAGAACTCACTCAGCAATGCTGACTTTGATGTGTTTCAAGTAAGATGAATGAATGAACGGAAGTTAATGAACGATGAAGATAATAATTATTATCTATGTGTACGTATGATGTATGATTGCATGAAAGACAAGAACGGTTTTAACGAAAGAAAAGTATGTTTTATTTTATAAAACTAGAACTCACTCAGCAATACTGACTTTGATGTGTTTTAAGTTGGCAGGTAATGATTGCTGAGGATGGCACAAGGTGGCTACTCAGCTCTTTTGGATGGCATTCTTTTGTTAATGTTTTTGTATTGTAATGCGAACGAATGATGTTTCGGTATGAACGTTTGTATTAACTTGCAAAAGCATTCGTAATGATATGAAAATCTACTTTTTTTTGTTTCCGCTGCAATATTTTCATAAGGCAAATGTAATTATATGTTTTATGTGCGATGAGGATCCGACTGTAAGCGTCCCGGGAACGGGGCCTTACAACCTACAAGTTTTTCAAACAAAATTGACCAAGTGTAACTCATGCGTCTAAGGTTCATACGCCTGAACAGGGATAAAACGCCTGAACAGTACCAATGTGCCTAGACCTCATGCGTCCAAACAGGGTCATGCGCCTAAATAGTTATAAAGTGTCTAAGGGTTTTTACACTTAGATAAATTCAACACTTGCACAGAATTCATTTCATTTGAATATTTTCACACTCACTCTCTGTTTTATTCTCAAAAGTTCTTATTCTCAAAATCACTGAGTCATTTAAATAATCACAAATTTTTGTTGGTTCTAAGATTGATTGTTTGTATAAGGTAATATCAGTGTTTTCGATCAACAAACTATGATTATTTCATCAAATCAATGAACTTTAACATCAAAATCAATGGGGAGTTTGAAACCTATTCGGGCGTTCGAACCCTAAGAACATGACAAATACGAAATGATTCATTACTGATGTTGGTTTATAACAAATTAAACATGAAATAGTTAATGATTATGAAATGTGAACATGTTATCATCATCAAAACATGATTATCATCACAAAATTTTTCTGATGATTCGAAGATTTTCGAAGTCAAATATAATAATAAAATAAAAATGGAATTGAATCGACAAATTTTTTTTAAAATGAAACTTAACTGATTAATTCATCGAAATTCAAATATGTATCTAAATCAACTAGAAACAAATTTCTTAATTGATTATATATCTCAAAATTTGATTAAATCATCAAATAATAATTTAAATCATTGAATTTTATTAAAATTAATCAAATTTTGATATATAAAATTTTATTAAGAAAACATAAAAGTTAGTGAAGGATGTATTCATTTCTACACAATTGATAAAAACTTAAATACGTTTAACACCTTCATACTAATTCATGTTTCTTTTGATTGACAAATGAATCCGTTAAAGTTTGAGCCAAAACATAACGTAGTTGCATTTCTTAATAAAGATGTGAGAGTAGTTGTTGGTTATGAAAAAATGATTCAATTTCTCTTAAGGACCAAATATGTCTATGCTATGTGTGCCAGACTGGTCATATATGGAAGACTTATCAAGAGGTTTTGGAGAACTGCAGAAATTGAACTTGATGATAATAGAAGAAAAGTTCGAAGAGGATTCATTTCAAATGATAGAATGATAGAAGTTTCTGAAGAGTCTATCTGAACTGCTTTGAGGTTGGGAGAAAATGAAGACCAGAATCTATTTGAATACACTTTCAATGAGTGTAGAGAGACTTTCATGCAAATAGGTCATCCTGACAATTTTTCAAAGAAACATTTTTTAGAGCAAGAGTCTACAACCACTGAAGGCT
Source organism: Flaveria trinervia (assembly GCA_025506515.1). Taxonomy (NCBI): domain Eukaryota; kingdom Viridiplantae; phylum Streptophyta; class Magnoliopsida; order Asterales; family Asteraceae; genus Flaveria; species Flaveria trinervia. Next base: position 6,396,505 of record CM046455.1, on the reverse strand, counting down.
ACTATGTTATATATTTATGTACTATATGTCTAAAAGAAGTGCAGGATGGAATTCATTTCCAGTTGATATAGCATCTCCTATTCTTGCTCTAGTCACAAACAGAAGATTTAATATGGCAAAGTGGATATGAATAGATTTATTTTCAATTTGGAAAAACGGAAAAGAAACAAGTATTTGATGTATCCCAGATTTCTTCAGTTGATTGTTAATGAAGAATATCCAGACATTTATGCATATGGAGTTCAAGGTGATAAATTTGAATTAGAGCATATGTCTGAGATGGTATACAAGAAGTTAACAGTGATTACAGGAGCTGAGAATGTACCTTTATTTTAGTACATAAGGAATGTAGATGATGATAATGTTGACATTAATGAGCAACTCTTTCATTTATCTAAAGATGAGCCTGTTAATCCTGATGATTTGATTGAAGATGTGATGGATGAGATTGTTGAAGAATCTGAAGAAGAGGATGATAATAATGAAGGAAATGATAATAATGATGATGATAATGGTGACAATAATGATGATGATGATCAAGGAGGTGATCAAGGTGGTGAAGCTGAACAAATTGTTGAAGAAACTATACAAGAGATGGATAGTGAGCAAACCATTTATGATCAAAGTATTGAAGAAGAAAGAAATGTAGATGAAGATGTTGATGTTGAAGTAAATTATCAAAGGAATGATGAAGCTGTTGAAAATGAGAATGTAGAGAATGTTGAATTTAATCAAGCGTTTGATTTTGATGCAATTTGGTCTGAACCTATATCTGAAAATGTACAATCTCCAAATCAAGATGTTGTGATTATAAAAGAGTCAGAAAAGGAGATAAAACAAACATCAGATGTTTGTAATAAACAAAAGTAGAAAATGATGCTCATGAAGTTGAGAAATTGAAGTCACAGACAGCTTCTTAAAATGAGGAAATTGAAAGATTAAAGAAAGAAAATGCCATGATAAAAGCTAATGATGAATGAAGAATGTTATGATGTCTAATCTTGAAGAAAAAGTAAAGATAATGTTTGAAGAAATTGAAAAGCTGAAAGTAACTTAAAAGAGCATGTAAAAGAAAGTGAAGTTATTAATGTTGAGAAAGAATTTGTTCAAGAACCCAAAGAAATCACACTGTAAAGTATTTTGAAGCTGAGAAAGGGAAAACAAAGATCAATGAAGTTGAAATATCTACAGTTTCAACTAAGGTTCAGAAGACAATAGATGTAGATGAGAATAAAGAGGAAGAAGAAGTGCAAAAGATAATAGAAGCACTTGATGGTATAGATACTAATCTACCTGATGAATGGTATGATGAAGTTTTAGAAGATGAAGATGTGTGTGATATAGCTGACTCACCAATTGAAAATGTTCAAGACGATATACCTATAGACTTTGAAGACAGATACAATTATCTGGTCAAGAAAAAGTATAATAGAGTGTTTCTGGACGGGCTGACAGTAACTCAAATAAATGAAGAGTATGAAAAGTATGTGATAGCAGAGTCTTCAGCGCCGATAGATCCTAATGAAATAAGTCTAGAACATGGTGAGTGGGCACCAATGAATGAAAGCATAAATATTGATGATATTCTTGTGACAAAATTGCACCAACCAAACCCTGAAGATATGAGCATACCTGCTCTAAGAATGGGGTTGCAGTCAAGGAATTATCCAAGGAAAAGATTGAACAAACTTCAAGGTGAATCATTAAGAAGGCCGGTGAGGAGTTTCCAAGAAACTAAGAAGATGTATAACAAAATGATTATTCTGAATATGGATAACCCTCGAAATCTTGAAATCACCAAAAGAACTAAAATGCTGAAGCCTCAGGAGATTAAGTCAATGGAGTTGTTGAAGAAGACTCATGAACATAGAAAAGAGCTTATGGGTATGTTTCCTAATGTTGAAAAACAAGGTTACAAAGTTTCTTTAGATCAAAAACAGCTTTGGAATAAAGCTAGATCAGCTGGAGATCTTGTAAGAAATCTGCTTCAAACAGGACAATCAATTTCTGAATTGCTGAATGCAATGATTGTGCCTGATAAAATCAAAGAGGTGAAAAAAATACATGGAAATATGATGACATTTTTGATGCCTTTCTTATCAAAAGAGTTAATGCTATTTGTGATGTATATCATTTCTACTCAAGCATAATTGCCTTACCTATGCAAGATTTGAAAGAACTACATAAGTTAACATTGATCAATCCTACAAACGCTAAAAGAGGAGAAATTTTTGTGAAGTTGCTTGATAGAGGTATATCTAGAATGCCAGCATTTCTTAAAACTCGTTGTGATCAAGAAGATAAAAGCTATTTTCCTAAAAATGAAGAAGAAGTTAAAGAAAGGTGATTCCAGTGAGCATATGGATGATTATTATTTGGAAACCTTTAGTGATAAGTACTTTGAAAAGGTTACTAATCCTGGGTTGAAAGTTATAGACGGAACTCAATCATCAAAACCAATTTTGAAATGGTTTTATGATTCGTCTACTTTTCATATGAAACTTGTGAGAAACTTGGATGATTGGGATAATGATATGATTAGTTTGTTGGTGTGTTTGAACTCAAACTTCTACATCCGAGTTATATCTCGTTTTTTTCCAATCAAGTGTTTGAGCAAGTATCTTCATTTGAAGCAGAGAATGATAGAAAATTCTTTTTGACGATTATAAAAGTAATGAATGCTGCTATGAAGAGGATTTCTTTAAGGAAAGCAATGGCTTATGCAAACATAATGAAGAAAGACATAAAAGATATTAAATTCATGAGAATCTCTCGCAAAAGAGTGCTGGAGATCTACACAAAAGAAAATCCAAAACCAATTGAAATGTATACTAATGTGGATATTGTTGGTTTATCCAAAGAAACTCTGTTGATAATCGATGCTATGGAGATCAAGACTAATGAGTCCAAGCAAGAACAAGGAATTCTAGCAAGGAAGTTCAAGTCAACAATCAAGAAAGCTCTTGAAGAACTAGAGCTATACAAAGAAAAACCAATGTTCAAGATAAAAGAAGAACCTGAAGACTATTTTTGCTGAAGACAAATGCGAATCTTAGGGGGAGTATTGTTAGAAACCTAGAAAGATTAGCATTTTAGTCTTTATATTAGTTTTTGTCATAGTGTAGGGACTTATTGTGTAAATATATGTTCCTTATTATTTTCTTGATTATTAGTATAAATAGGATTGTTTATGTATGTGCAGGATAAGACTTTAGATATTTTTCTCACAATTTGCACTTTGTAATCCATCTAATATCAATGAAAACTCGATGAATTTTTCTGATATTTGTTTATTTGATTACATTATTCATATTATTATCAATTGCTTGATATTGATTACAGTCTAAGGCTCGTTCCCGGGACGCTTACAGCTAGTTATTCATTGCACATAAAACATATAGTTACATTTATATTTCATAAAACATCGCAGCGGAACATCAAAACAACTTTTCATTTCATCAAGAATGCTTTTGCAAATTAATACAAACATCCATTACACGTTTTCATTTGTTCGCATTACAATGCAAAAACATTAACAAAAGAATCCCATCCAAAATGCCAAGTAGCTGCCCCACGCCATCCTCAGCAATGCTCACCTGCCAACTGGAAAAAAATGCATGAAAAGTTAGCGTTGCTGAGTGAGTTCTAGTTTTATAATTAAACATACTTTATCTCTCGCTTAAAACCATCATTTACTTTCTTTCAAATCATAACAGACTTAAAACGTGATCACACATCGTACGTACACGTAGATAATAATTATTATCTTCATCATCGTTCGTTTCATACTTTTATTATCTTTTGTTTCCATCTAGGTCCTGTCATGTACTTAACCCCCCTCTAGAGCACCAAGCAACTCATCTAGGGTTAAGCGACAAGGACCCCATACATCTAGTCAATCACAAAGATTGAACCCCTATGTGCATCCTCATGGGGTATTTAACCTGCACACAGTTGAGCTTACAACCCCTAATTGGGTGTAAACGTCCATACATATGCTTGATCACACGGATCAAGCCCCAGTGTGCATCCTCATGGGGTAGCTAACCCGCACATGGTTGAGCTAACACTCCTCATTGAGTGTGAACCTCCATACGATTGCTTGCAAGACTTTCTTTACGTTCGTTCATTCATAATGCATGCATTCTTTCATTACGTTCCTCTTTTCATTATCTTCCACTTTACGTTACATAATACTTTTCATTTCGTTCATTGACATTCAACGTAAAGCCAAGGGAAAATAAACATACAATGAAAGGAACATCAAAATACACAGTCAACATCATCATACAGGGCATCATACATACATAGCATAAGTGATGCATACCATCATGCATAAGCATCAAACATACATCATAACATGCCCAACATAACATCTATGACCTTAAAAGTCAACTTACATAGCCCCGAAAATCTCCTAAGTCAAAGCCTAACTTTCACTTTTCCCTAGAAAGTCAAAACTATACCAAGTGTTCATCCGCATTTCTCCTACTTAGTGGAAAATGTCCATCCGCATTGACTGTTCATCCGCATTGACTTTCTATGTTCATCCACATTTGACTTTCCTTGGCAATTAATGCTCATCCGCATTGACTATTCATCCGTATTGACTTTCTATGTTCTCCCACATTGACTTTCCTTGGCAAATAATGCTCATCTGCATTGACTGTTCATCCGCATTGACTTTCTATGTTCATCCGCATTTATTGTTTATCCGCATTGACTTTCTATGTTCATCCGCATTTCTTCTGCATACTTAGGCATATGCTAAAACTTAAACATATAAGCTCTAAACATCAGATCTCAGTTCCCAAGCACCATCTATCATGTTCTAAGCTTAAATCTTACATTCTAAGCCTTAGGAAGACAACCATAACATCACAAACATGAACATAGCCCAACATCACATCATAGTCACAACATACACACATTCATACATACGGGTTGAAAACCCAGTTTAATGAAAACATACATTCTTGAATTTCCAACCCCAAAACAGTTAAAAACCAGTGAAAGAGGGGTTCTAGAACTCACCTTAGCAGCTCTTGAGTATGACTTCTTCCAAACTCATTTGCAATTGAGTTCAACCGCCTAGAAACCCACTAAAAACATACCCGAACACATGCAAACACACATAAGCATAAACCCGAGTATATAACCGGTTAAGAACACCATAAAAGCATTAGTTCTTACCTTGAATTTGCAGTTTTCTTCTTGTTTCTCTTCAAAACCGAGAGTTCTCTGCTTCCAACTACTCTCTCTCTCTAAAAATCCGAGAATTGTGTGTAGAGAAAGTGATGGGCGGCCATGCCACCTTTATCACCAACTTTTCAAGGATTTTGTCATTTTGACACTTTTAACCCCTAGACTTGGGTTTTATTTTCTTTTCCTTCTTTTTCTTCACTTTATTCATTGTTCTTTGTCTGTAAAATAATCGGGCGTTACATACAGATCGATCCATTTGAACCTATCAACCACCACAACATCTAATAATGATGAAAACCTTAATAAACCTACGAATAATGATAAAATCTTTGAAAATCTTGATGAAATCCTTGATAAACCTATAAATAATGATGAAAACATTAAAAATATTGATGAAAACCTTGATAACCCTACAAATAATGATGAAGACTTTATAAATCTTGATGAAAACCTTGATAACCCTACAAATAATGATAAAAACTTAGAAAATCTTGACGAAAACATTTATGAGACTACACATAACGATGAACTTACAAAAAAGAATCATACTAAAAGACCCCTAAATTATGTTGATCCTATTCAATGGAATAATATTAGTAATAATTTTAGAGATTTACTGTAAGAAAAGGTTCGGTTAAAATTTTTAATGATAATTTCTAAAAGATGAATTTTCAAGAAGCTTTAAAAACTCTTTTTATATGCAAAAATTACCTAATGGAGAAAAATATAAAAGAAAATGTTTGATTTACTCTATAGAGCTTGATAGATCATTTTGTTTTTGTTGTAAGTTATTTAATGTAAATCAATATATAAGTAAGTTAGCAAACGAAGTTGTAACGATTGGAGAAATTTTTGTTCTAAACCAAAAGAATATGAAAGAAGTAATACACATACAATGAATATGAGAATGTGGATGGATCTAGAGATAAGATTAATGAAAAAAAGACAAATGATAAAAATATTCAACATCAAATAAATAAAGATAAGGAACATAGGAAAAACGTACTAAAAGGATTATTTTCATTGTGATGAAACTTGGTAAAAAAATTAATCATTTTGTGGGAGTAGAGAAAAAGTTTTTGAAGAAAACAATGGTAATTTCTAGGTGATATTGAGATGATTACGGAATTTGATCCAATAATGCAAGAACATACTCGACGTATAAAAAATAATGAAATTCATAATCATTACCCTGGACACAATATGCAAAATAAACAAATTCACTTATTCTCTGTAAGGCCCCGTTCCCGGGACGCTTACAACTGGTCATTCATCGCACAAAAATCATATACTTTCATTAGCTTAAGGAAAACATTGCAGCGGAATCATTAAAAATGACATTTCATTTCATCATAAAAGCTTTTGCAAAATAATACAACATTCATTAAAAAATATCGTCTGTTCGCATTATAATGCAAAAACATTGTACTAAAGAATGCCATCCAAAAGAGTCGAGTAGCCGCCCCGTGCGCTCCTCAACAACCATTACCTGCCAACTGGAAACATATAAAAGTCAGTGTTGTTGAGTGAGTTTTAGTTTTAAAAATAAAACATACTTTATCTTCTTTTAAAACTGTTCTTTACAATCGTACATGATCATGCACTATACGTACACATAGCTATTATCATTATTATCTTCATTATTCGTTCGTTTATTCCGGTCATACATCATTAATCTTTACTTTCATCTGGACCAATACCATGTGCTTCACCCCACCGTCATGCATAAAGTGGGTACTAGGCCTAAGATCTTTCATAGACCCCAACATTATACATGAAGCTACCTCCAGTACCTAGGGTAAGCAGCAAGGATCCTATACATATGGTTAATCACAAGGATTGAACCCCAGTGTGCATCCTTCTGGGGTAATTAACCCGCACACAGTTGAGCTAACACCCTTCATTGGGTGTGAACCTCCATACATTTGCTTAATCGCACGGATTAAGCCCTGGTATGCATCCTTCTGGGGTAGCTAACTCGTACACAGTTGAGCTAACACCATTCAATGGGTGTGAACCTCCATTCATATGCTTGCAAGCCTTTCTTACTTTCATTCATTCATTAATGCATGCATTCTTTCATTTCGTTCCTCTTTTCATTATCTTCCACTTTACGTTACGTAATACTTTACGTTTCATTCATAAACATTCAAATAAAGCAACAGGAAAATAATCATGCGTAACAAGAACATAAACATAAACATACAACATCACCATACAAGGCACCATGGTACATACATAACATACATTATACATACCATCATACATCAACCATACATCATCATCTATGACCTTGAAATTCAACTTGCATGAACCCCCGGGAACCTCCCAAGTCAAGGCCTACATCTACCTATTTCTCCGAAACTCAGAAAAATAAACTGTCTTCATCCGCATTTCCTCTTGCTCATCCGCATCAGCAAATGCAGATGAGTTAGACTCAGAGGGTCATCCGCATTACTATGTGGTTCATCCGCATTAGGTAATGCGGATGAACAAAAGCTGTTATCCACATGTGGTTTATCCGCATTGGGTAATGCGGATAAACAAAAGCTGTCATCTGCATTTCCTCTACTCTCCCGCATTTGTCAATGCACAAGAGCAGAACTTGATACATCACTCCTGGTCTTTCGTATTGTCAATGCGGAAGAACAATCGGCTCTCCCCCAGCAGACTCTTCATCCACATTGACTTTAGTCGGATGGTCTTCAGTCACATGACCATCAGTCTCCAATCATTCCCTACCCCGTTCTCAGCTTATACTATCCATCCTAAGCTTAAGAAATCCATTCGCATCCTTAATCAAGCATAGCATTGCCTAACTTCAAACCCCACCCAAAACGCACCCAAACACACACATAAACATATACGAGTATGAACCCAACTTTTATAAAAGTTCATACATGCATTTCTAGCCCCAAAGTAGGTTAAAATAATAAAAAGGGGGTCCTAGAACTCACCTTTGCAGTCTCTTCAGGAAGTACTTCCTTCAAACCCGTTTGCTACAAGTTCACACCTAGAAACCCACCAAAATCACACACAACCAAACACATAATACATATAAGCATGCACTCGAGGATAAAGCCAGTTAAGAACATCATAAACACACGAATTCTTACCTTCAAGTCGAACCTTTCCTTCTTGTTCTTCAAAGACCCGAATGCTTTCTGCCTTTTTCTCCTTCTCTCTAAAAATCCGAATAAAATGGATGTTGTGAGAAGAGAGTGGGGGGCCATGCCCACTTTACACCAACTTTCAAACTTTTTGTCCTTTTGGACACTTTTTATCCTTCAACTTGGGTAAATATATTTTCTTTTTTTTTCTTCACTTTATTCTTCTTTCTTTGGCTTCAAAGAAATTAACCGGGTGTTACAAGTCGACCCCTCTTAAATAGGTTTCGTCCCCGAAACCTGTTATTCCTCGAACAATTGTGGGTAATGTTGCCTCATCTCTTCTTTAGTCTCTCACGTAGATTTTGATCCCTTTCTGTGCTTCCACTGTACGCGCACAAGTGGAACCACTTTATTCCTCAACCTCTTCTCTTTACAGTCAATGATTGCTACAGGTTGCTCCACATAATTAAGCCGTTCATCCACCTTGATATCTTCAAACGATACAATCATATCCTCGTCTATCAAACATTTCCTCATGAGATATATGGAACGTCGGATGAATTCCACTTAACTCCTCTGTTAACTCCAGTCTATAGGCCACCTCTCCTACTCGAGCAATGATTCAGAAAGGCCCTATGTACCTTGGGCTCAGCTTGCCCCACTTTCTGAACCGAATGATACCCTTCCAATGTGAGACTTTCAACATAACTCTATCACCCACCTGGAACTCAATCGGTCTACGTCGTTTATCAGCATAGAACTTTTGTCTATCTTTGGCTGCCTTCACGAATGCCTTGATCCTTTCCAGCTTCTCAGTCGTAGCCTCGACCACCTCGACGCTCCCTAACTCTTTATGGCTGATATCACCGTAACACACGGGTGTTCTGCACCTCCTACCATATAGCATCTCATATGGAGGCATACCAATACTGGCATGATAACTGTTGTTATATTAGAACTCAGCTAACGGTAAGTGGTCATCCCAACTTCCTCCAAAATCAATGACGCATGCCCGAAGCATATCTTCCAGTGATTGAATAGTCCATTCTGACTAATCATCTGTTTGGGGATGATAAGTTGTGCTAATGTGTAACCTCGTCCCCATTGCATCGTGGAATTTCCTACAAATTTGGATGTAAACCGGGTGTCACGATCGGACACAATAGAAACCAGCACACCATGACGAGTTACAATCTCTTTAATGAACAGATCCACCAACCTCTCAGAAGAATATATCTCCCGAATCAGTAGGAAGTGAGGACTCTTTGTCAAACGATCAACAGGTTGGGCACCTTGATTTTGGAGGAAATGGTGTGCTCCCATTTCCAACTCACCCATATGGCCTCCGATGTGATGAAGCAAGTCAAAGAGTTTCAACTTGTCATGGTGTGCTCCCATTTCCAACTCACCCATATGGCATCAAACCCGTACATGGTACGTGGTAGCTTCGTAATAAAATCCATGGTGATGTGCTCCCATTTCCACTCCGGTATGTCCAATGGTTGGATCTTCCCAAATGGCTTTTGGTGCTCGGCCTTCACTTTTAAACAGGTAAGGCATTTACTCACATACTCCACCACATCACGTTTCATACCCGACCAACAATAATTTTTCTTCATGTCTTGGTACATTTTCGTAGCACCAGGATGAATAGAGTACCGAGTTTTATGAGCTTCATCCATAATTTTCATGCATAGATCCCCAAAACGAGTAATCCACATATGCCCAAATCGGGTTCTAACACCGAGTGTGTTTTCACCCAATTCCGCAACCAGGCCTCTCATTCTTTCCGAGTTAAGATGATCTTCATTCAATGCCTCATCTTGAAACTCTTTGACTTGCTTCATCACATCGGAGGTCATGATCAACTGGTAAGCTTTCACCCGAATCGGCTCGGGTCTCTCTTTTCGGCTAAGGGCATCTGCCACGACGTTGGTTTTGCCCGGATGATAATGGATCTCGCAATCATAATCCTTTATGAGCTCCAAACTTCATCTTTGCCTTATGTTCAACTCTTTCTGCTCGAAGAAGTACTTCAAGCTCTTGTGGTCGGTGAATATGGTGCATTTTGTCCCGTATAGATAGTGCCTCCAGATCTTTAACGCGAAGACCACAACTGCTAGCTCAAATCATGAGTAGGGTAATTAACCTCATGAACCTTCAACTGTCGGGACACATAGGCTATAACCCTCCCTCTCTGCATTAACACACATCCTAACCCCGAGTAGGAAGCATCAGGAGAAACCACCAGATCTTTACTTCCATCGGCTAACGACAAGACAGGAGCTATAGTCAATCTCGTCTTTAAGTCCTCAAAATCCTTCTCTTGAGCTTGACCCCAAACAAACTTTACATCTTTCCGGGTCAACTTGGTTAGTGGAGAAGCAATCTTAGAGAAGTCTTGAATGATTCTTCTATAGTAGCCCACCAAACCCAAGAAACTACGAATCTCGGATGGCGTCTTTGGGGACTTCCATTGCATCACCGCCTCCACCTTTGCTGGATCCACCATAATCCCCATGGGATTCACCATGTGACCCAAGAACTGAACCTCGCTCAACCAAAATGCGCACTTGGAGAATTTAGCATACAACTTCTCCATTCTCAACGTTTCCAAAACTTCCCGAATATGGCGGCATGCTCCTCCTCACTCTTCGAGTAAATCAAGATATCATCGATAAACACAATCACTGATTTATCCAACATCTGCTGACAAACTCAATTCATCAAGTCCACAAAAGCAGTTGGCGCATTGGTCAACCAAAAGACATAACAAGAAACACGTAATGTCCATAGCACATGCGAAAAGCTATTTTAGGAATATCCTACTCCTCCACCTTCAACTGATAGTAACCAGATCGAAGGTCTGTCCTTGAGAACCATTGGCACCTTGAAGCTAATCAAAAAGATCATCAATTCTCGGTAAGGGGTACCGATTCTTTACTGTCAACTTGTTCAGCTCACGGTAGTCGATACACATCCTCATACTATCATCTTTCTTCTTCACGAATAAGATCGGAGCATCCCAAGGAGAGATACTCGGTCTAATGAATCCCTTATCAAGCAACTCCTGTAGTTGTTCCATCAATTCCTTCATCTCGGTCGGAGCCAACCGATACGGTGCCTTAGCAACAGGTTAGGCACCTGGTATCAAGTCGATTTGAAACTCGGTCTCACAGTCAGGTGGCAATCTTGGTAAGTCTTTTAGGAACACGTCTGAAAAGTCACACACAACCAGTACATCAGTAAGTTGTGGTGTTGGCGTATCCATATCGTTCACGTAGGCCAAGTAGGCACTACATCCACGCCTCATGCACTTTCCCGCCACCGCCATCGAAATCACTTCTGGAATCGTCGTGACTCGATCACCATATACCGTCACCGTACTCTCGTCAAGTGCTGTCAACCGAACCATCTTCTTGTGAGACACAATGTTCGCCTCGTAGTCCGCTAACCAATCCATCCCAAGAACTACATCGAAACCACCTAAGGTCATCACAAATGGTCTAACCGGAAATTTGTGACCTTGCAATTCCACATCATAACCTTCTATCATCTCAGAAATCCCGGTAGACTTACCTATGGCGGTTTTTACATCAAAGGGCGCATCTACACTCCTACTACTAATAGGTAGTTTAGCACAGTAAGCAACAGGAATAATACTCTTACTAGCACCAGAATCAATAATGTAGAGGCGAAAGTTTGGTTTACTAGAAACATACCTCACACAACATCAAGGTCCATCCTAGCCTCCTCCTGTGTCATCGTAAACACTCTGGCGCTCGCCCTCTGTCCTTCTCCCCTAGCCTTCTTCACCCCCGAACCTTCAGCTCTTGGCTTCCTGCAGTCCTTACTCATGTGGCCCTCCGCGCCACAATTGAAACATCTCCCTGCTTTGCATTCTCTCGCCATATGACCAGGCTTCCCACACTTGAAGCACATGTTCGATCCCAACTAACATTCGCCGATGTGCTCCTTCCCACACTTGCCATACCTCTTCGACCCTACACCAGATGTGACCACACGTCGGTCATCCACCCATGCACCTTTATTGCCTGGAGTGGTCCTGCCACGTCCAACCCGCTTCCCATTCCAATTTTGTTCACCACCACCTTTCTTGCTACCTTCAGCATCTCCATAGTCCTTTCATCATACAACCTCCCAGCCAAGTCAATTGCCAACCTGAACGTGCTCGGTCGGGCAGTGATCATGTGCCTACAAACATCCGCCAGTAAACCCTAGATATACCGCTTGATCTTTCGTGACAAGGGTGTCACTTGATCTGGCACCAGACGTGCCATCTCATTGATTTTGTTGGTGTATTGTTGATGTGTCATTGTTCCCGCCTCCAGCTACAGGAATTCCTTTTCCACCTTATCCATTTCCCTATGAGGACGAACTCCTCAATTACCAACTTTTTCAGCTCTGCCCACTTCATCCTTCCAATTGCCTGACTACCCTCGGCTTGGACATTATTATCCCACTAACACAAAGCCGATTCCACAAACGAGGTGGGCAGCAAACTTCACCTTCTGGTCTTCTCGGCACTCGCTGATATTTAGAATAACTTCCATTTCCCTCACCCATCAGTGAGCAGCAGCAGTGGTGCCATTACCATCAAAAGTAGGGGGCTTACACCTTTGAAATGCCCGTAGTTACAGCCCCGTGCCGCCTCCGGCGCAGGCTTTTCTTCTTCCTCCTCTTCATCATCGGAGAGAACCATTTCAGGCTCCGGTCGCTCCCGTCCTCCCAAGGACCTATTTCTCTCCTTTCTTTCTCCTTCCCTTATGGCCTTTATCACTACAGTCACTACAGACGATAAGATCGTCTACATGACCTGATGAAATTCTTCCACAATAGCCTCTTTTACTGAGGCTCTCAAGTTAGCACACTCATCACCGCCCTCCGGATGAGGGGTCTCGGGTTCCTCATGAAGCACCTTTTCAACTCTAGGCCTTCCTCTTTTGGGTCGCGGTTTAGCACCACGTCCACCATGACCCCCACCCCTCGAAGCTTTAGATGATCTACCACCAGCCATCCTCTAACACACACTGAAAGATTCAAACACCAACAAGGTCATTCAAAAGAACAGCTTAGTTTATGTCAACTATAGAAAGTCCCTAATTAAAGTGGTCAGTTATGATTAGCCACTTACTTTACTCTTCATACCCCAAGCATTACCTATCCTGAGTACATCAGTATCCAAATCTACAAACATCACATAAACCACATAACATGCGCATATAATACTGGTTATCATTAAAGAAAATACCTCATGGCACGCAGCTACTCAGATTGGCATCCCTTTCTTTTCCATCGCATTTTTCAGTTTAACTTTAGGTTTGTTTTGAAAATTTACCTGTTTCTCTTAAACTTTGGCTCTGATACCAACTTGTAAGGCCCCGTTCCCGGGACACTTACAGTTGGTCATTCATCGCACATAAAGCATATACTTTCATTAGCTTAAGGAAAATATTGCAGCGGAATCATTAAAAACAACATTTCATTTCATCATAAAAGCTTTTGCAAAATAATACAACATTCATTACAAAATATTGTTTGTTCGCATTATAATGCAAAAACATTGTACAAAAGAATGCCATCCAAAAGAGCCGAGTAGCCACCCCGTGCCATCCTCAGCAACCATTACCTGCCAAACGGAAACATATAAAAGTCAGCGTTGCTGAGTGAGCTCTAATTTTGAAAATAAAACATACTTTATCTTCGTTTAAAACTATTCTTTACAATCGTACATGATCATGCACTATACATACACATAGGTAATATCATTATTATCTTCATTATTCGTTCGTTCATTCGGTCATACATCGTTAAATCTTTACTTTCATCTGGACCAATGCCATGTGCTTCACCCCACCGTCATACAAAAAGCGGGTACTGGGCTGAAATCTTTCATAGACCCCGAACATTATGCACGAAGCTGACTCCAGTACCTAGGGTAAACGGCAAGGATCCATACATATGGTTAATCACAAAGATTGAACCCCAGTGTGTATCTTCTGGGGTAATTAACCCACACACCATTGAGCTGACACCCTTTATTGGGTGTGAACCTCCATACATTTGCTTAATCGCTTGTGAACCTCCATACATTTGCGTAATCGCATGGATTAAGCCCCAGTGTGCATCCTTTTGGGGTAGCTAACCCGCACACGGTTGAGCTAACACCCTTTATTGGGTGTGAACTTCCATTCATATGCTTGCAAGCCTTCTTACTTTTATTCATTTATTAATGCATGCATTTTTTCATTTCGTTCCTCTTTTCATTATCTTCCACTTTACATTACATAATACTTTTTGTTTCATTCATAAACATTTAACGTAAAGCCACGGGAAAATAATCATGCATAACAGTTATATAAACATAAACATACAACATCACCATACAAGGCACCATCATACATACGCAACATACATCATACATACCATCATATATCAATCATACATCATCATCTATGACCTTTAAAGTCAACTTACATGAACCCCCAGAAATCTCCCAAGTAATGGCCTACATCTACCCATTTCTCTAAAACTCAGAAAAATAAACTTTCTTCGTTTGCATTTCCTCTTGCGCATCTGCATTAGCAAATGCAGATGAGTTAGACTCGGAGGCTCATCCGTATTAGTATGTGGTTCATCCACATTAGGTAATGCAGATGAACAAAATTTGTTATCCGCATGTGGTTTATCCGCATTGGGTAATGCGAATGAACAAAAGTTGTCATCCGCATCACTTCTGGTCTTCCACATTTATCAATGCGGAAGAACAATCAGCTCTTCCCCAGCAGACTCTTCATCCGCATTGGCATTAGTCGTATGATCTTCACCCACATGACCATCAGTCTCCAATCATTCCCTACCCCATTCTAAGCTTATACTATCCATCCTAAGCTTAAGAAATCCATTCGCATCCTTAATCAAGCATAGCATTTCCTAACTTCGAACCCCACCCGAAACGCACCCAAAAACACACATAAACATATACGAGTATGAAACCCAACTTTTATAAAAGTTCATACATACATTTCCAGCCCCAAAGCAAGTTAAAACAAGTAAAAAGGGGGTCCTAGAACTCACCTTAGCAGCCTTTTCGAGAAGTACTTCCTTCAAACTGTTTGCTACAAGTTCACACCTAGAAACCCACCAAAATCACGCACGACCAAACACATAATACATATAAGCATGCATCGGAGGATAAAGCCAGTTAAGAACATCATAAACACACAAATTCTTACCTTGAATTTGAACCTTTCCTTCTTGTTCTTCAAAGACCCAAATGCTTTCTGCCTTTTCCTCTTTCTCTCTCTAAAACTCCAAATGAAATGGATGTTGTGAGAAGAGAGTGGACGGCCATGCCCACTTTACACCAACTTTCAAACTTTTTGGCCTTTTGGACACTTTTTATCCTTCAACTTGGGTAAAATATCTTTTCTTTCTTTTTCTTCACTTTATTCTTCTTTCTTTGGCTTCAAAGAAATTAACCGGGTGTTACATTAGCAAATGAAATCAAAACAAAAATTATTACTAAAGTTAAGGAAGCTAAATGTTTTTCAATTATACTTTATTGCACTCCCGATAAAAGTCACAAAGAACAAATGTTTATTATCCTACGATGTTTAGATATGTCGTCAACCCCTGTACAAGTTAAAAAAATACTTTTTAGAACGTTTCATAGTAAATGATACAACCAGTAAGGGTCTTTTTTGATGTTATTATAATGAAATTAATAAGATAGGACTTGATGTAGATGACATTAGAGGACAAAGTTATGATAATGTATCAAATATGAAAGGAAAACACCAAGGAGTACAAAGACGATTATTAGATATTAACCCTAGAGCCTTTTACACACCATGTGGTTGTCGTAGTTTAAATTTAGTAATTAGTGATATGGCTAGTTCTTGTAGATATGCTAAGGATCTTTTTGGAATAACACAATGTGTTTATTCAATGTTTTCATCATCCACTAAAGAGATGGGATATATTATAAAATCATATACCTAAGCTAACTCTAAAATAATTATCTCAAACACGTTGGGAAAGTCGAATAGAAAGTGTTAAAGCAATTTGATTTCAAGCTTCATAATTAAGAGAAGCTTTATTGTAATTATATGATGACATTAATAATGCAGGAATTCAAAGTGAGGTTAAGAACTTAATTATGAGTGGAGTTTGATAGTTTTGGATTTTTATTAGGAATGATTATTTGGTATGACATTCTATATGCTATTAACATTGTTATTAAAACCTAACAAGCAAAAGACATACGTATTGATGATGCTATAAATTAACTAGATGGACTTATGTGTTTTTTAAGAAGCATAGAGATGATGGATTTGAAAAAACCTATAATTGTAGCCAGAGAAATTGCTTTAGAGATGAACGTAGAACCTATTTTTCGTGATAAACGACTTATTCGTAGAAATAAAAAGTTTGATGAAAATGTTGATAATGAAACTATAAAAACACCAATTGGAAGTTATAGAACCGATTACTTATTATACATAATAGATCAAGCTATGTAACACCCGGTTATTTATCTCTTTTGAAGCCGACGAATGGAGAAAAAGAAATAAAGTCCTAAGTCGAGAGACCAAGCTCGCCAACGAAAGAAAGTTGGGTGAGTGGGAGTATATAAAGGAGAGGGCAGCCCTTACCCTCTCCCCACACCCACATTTCAGCCAAAAGAAAGAGGAGAAGAGAGAAAGAAGAGAAAAAAGAGAAAAAGTTGGTTCGGGTTGGTTCGAGTGCCTAAATCGTTGAGAAGCGAGTCAAATCGAAGCCCTTCTTGTTGTGGTCATTTGTGTGAGTTCTAGGACCCCACTTTCACTTGTTTTCAAATGAGTTTGGGGCTGGAAAACATAGAAACCCCATTTTTGTATGTATGTATGTTTCACCCATTTGGGTGTGTTGCATGTGATGCGTTTGGAGGTTGTTTCCGGGTTTGTGTGTGCTTGAATGATGTTGTGGTATGCATTCCTAAGGTCTAGGATGATCGATTTAGGCTTAGAATGTGTTTAGATGTGTTTGGAAGTCAAAAAGGGCAGTTTGCGTTCGGCTGGAACTGCATTCTGCATCAACTAGGGCTAGGCGACTGACTGGAGACCGAATGGAGGCCATACGGCCGAATAGGGTTCGATTGGGGTCCATTCGCACGATTGATTTCCATTCGTACGATTGAAGGTCCATTCGCACGATTGAAGGTCCAGTCGCATAAGAGCTCATCCGCATTAGTCCATTCGCACGATTGGGTGTTCATTCGCATGAGTGTTCATCCGCATTGGTTCATTTGCATGGTGTTCAGTCGCATGGAGGCCATGTGACTGAAGGGTGTCCATACGCCTGAATAGGGCTGTTTCACTCGATGAAAGTGTAGTTTGACTTCTGACTTTCGGGGGAAAGTGCAGATGTAAGTTTTGACGTAAAGGTTCCCGTAAGAGCATGTAAGATGACTGTTAAGGCCTTAGAGAGCATGTTAGGCATGATGATGATGTTGCATGTTTATGCATGATGCATGTTATGTATGTGTGATGTTGCCTTGTATCACTTGATGACTGTGCATGCTGATGTTCCTTATTATGATGTATGTTTACCTTTCCTGTGGCTTTACGTGTTATGATAATGAATGAAATGAAGTATTACGTAACGTAAAGTGGAAGATAATGAAAAGTGGAACATGAAGAATGCATGCATTAATGAACGATGAAAGTAATGAAAGTCTTGCAAGTATTGGATATCGGGACACGCCATTAAAGGTGTAAGCCCAACGGTGTGCGGGTTCGCTACCCCGGGAGGATGCACATCGGGGTCCTTCAATGTGATCGACCATTTATATAGAACCTCTACTACTTACCCCTAGTACTGTGGCACCATGTTTAGCTGTCTATTTATAGACTTCGGTGCAGTAGCTAAATAGTTCGGGGTGTAGCATATGGTATTGGTACGGAAGATATCCGATGCGCAAGAAAAGATGTAAAAATGAATGAAATAATAATTATATTATCTATGTGTACATATGATGTATGATCGAATGAAAGTAAAGTACGGTTTTTAACGATAGATAAAGTATGTTTTATTATAAAACTAGAACTCACTCAGCAACACTGACTTTTATGTGTTTCCAGTTGGCAGGTAATGATTGCTGAGGATGGCATGGGCGGCTACTCAGCTCTTTTGGGATGGCATTCTTTTAATTAATGTTTTTGCATTGTAATGCGAACAAGCTGTTTTGTAATGAATGTTGTATTAACTTGCAAAAGCATTTACATGGAAATGAAAGATTATTTAATGTTCCGCTACGACTTTATGAAATACGTATGCAAATATATGTTTTATGTGCGATGAGAATCCAACTGTAAGTGTCCCGGGAACGGGGCCTTACAAGTTGGTATCAAAGCCAAAGTTTAAGTGAAATTGGTAAATTTTCAAAATAAACCTTAACTTAAACTGAGAATGGGACGGAAAGGGAATGTGATGCCAATCTGAGTAGCTGCGTGCCATCAGGTATTTTCTTTAAAGTTAACCGAGATTTTGTGCGCATGTTATGTGTTGTTTGTGGATTTAAATACTGATGTAGTCAGGATAGGTAATGCTTGGGGTGTGAAGAGTAAAGTAAGTGGCTAATCACAACTAGCCACTTACTATACTTGACATAAACTGAGTTGTTCCGTTGAATGACCGTGTTGGTGTTTGAATCTTTTAGTGTGCGTGTGAATGGCCGGTGGTAGATCTTTGAAGGCTTCAAGGGGTGGAGGTCACGGTGCTGAACCGTGACCTAAGAGAGGGAGACCTAGAGTTAAGAAGGTGGTTCATGAAGAACCAGAGACCCCTCATCCGGAGGGTGGCGACGAGAGCGTCAATCTGAGAGCCTCAGTAAAGGAGGTTATGGTGGAAGAAGTTCATCAGGTCATGCAGACAATCCTACCGTCTGTGGTGACCAAAGTGATCAAGGCAGTAAGAGAAGGGGAAAGAAAGGAGAGGAATAGGTCCTCGGGAGGACGGGAACAACCAGAGCCTGAAACAGTTCCATCTGATGATGAAGAGGAAGAAGAAGAGCCTATGTGGGAGACAACACGAGGCTGTAACTATGGGGCGTTTATGAGATGCAAGCCCCCTACCTTCGATGGTAACGGCACTGCTGCTGCCGCTCACCGGTGGGTGAGGGAAATGGAAGCTATTCTTAATATCAGCGAGTGCTGGGAGGACCAGAAGGTGAAGTTTGCTACCCACTCGTTTGTGGACTTGGCTTTGTGTTGGTGAGACAATATTGTCCAAGCCGAGGGTAGTCGGCGATAGGAAGGATGAGGTGGGAGGAGTTGAAGAATATGGTGATTGAGGAGTTCTGCCCTCATAGGGAGATGGATAATATAGAGAGAGTTCCTGCAGCTGGAGGCGGGAACCATGACACACCAGCAGTACACCACCAAATTCAATGAAATGGCACGGCTCATGCCGAATCAGGTGACGCCTCTGTCTTGGAAGATCAAGAGGTACATTCAGGGCTTACCGGTGGATGTTCGCAGGCATATGATCACCGCCCGACCAAGAACGTTTAGGTTGGCGGTCGATTTGGCAGGGAAGCTATATGGTGAGCGGGAGGTGGTGGTGACTGAAGCAAACAAGAAGGCCGGTGGTAATCAGAACTGGAATGGGAAAAGGTTTGGTCGAGGTGATGCCTCGACGAGTAACAAAAAGGCACGGGTGGACGACCGTCATGGGGCCACTTGGAGTGCGGGGTCAAAGAGGTGTGGCAAGTGTGGAAGCGAGCATGCGGGAGAATGTAGGATGGGATTGAATGGGTGCTTCAAATATAGGAAGACGGGGCACATCGCAAAGGATTGCCTCGCGGGCAAATGTTTTAACTGTGGGGAAATTGGTCATATGAGCAAGGATTGTAAGAAGCCGAGGGCTGAGGGTTCCGGGGCGAAGAGAACGGGAGGTGAAGGACCAAGGGCAGCGCCAGGGCGTTCACTATGACACAGGAGGAAGCTAGGACGGACCCTCGTGTACGGTACGTTTCTAGTGAACCAAATTTTAGCTTCTGTGTTATTTGATTCGGGTGCCAGTAAAAGTTTATTTCTGTTGCTTTCTGTGCTAAGCTGCTTGTTAGTAGTAGATGTGTTAATGCGCCCTTTGTTGTAAAACTGCCATAGGTCAGTCTACCAGGATTTCTGAGATGATAGATAACTATGACGTGGAACTTAAGGCTCATAAGTTTCCTGTTAGACCGTTTGTGATGACCTTAGGTGGTTTCGATTTGGTTCTTGGATGGATTGGTTGGCGGACTCCGAGGCAAACATTGTGTGTCGCAAGAAGATGATTCGTTTGACAGCGCCTGACGGTAGTTCAGTAACGGTTTATGGTGATCGGGTTACTACGATTCCGAAGGTGATCTCAATGGCGGTGGCGGGAAAGTGTATGAGGCGTAGATGTAGTTCCTATTTGGATTATGTAAAGGATGTGGATATGCCAACACCACAACTATCCGATTTTTCGGTTGTGTGTGACTTTCCAGACGTATTCCCAGAAGACTAATCAGAAGTGCCACCAGAGTGTGAGATTGAATTTCAGATTGATCTGGTACCGGGTGCCCAACCTGTTGCCAAGGCACGGTATCGGTTAGCTCCGACAGAGATGAAAGAGTTAATGGAGCAATTGAAAGAGTTTCTTGATAAGGAGTTCGTTAGATCAAGTGTCTCTCCTTGGGGTGCTCCGGTCTTGTTCATGAAGAAGAAAGACGGTAGTATGAGGATGTGCATTGACTACCGCGAACTGAACAAGTTGACGGTGAAGAACCGATACCCCTTACCGAGAATAGATTATTTGTTTGATCAGCTCCAAGGTGCCAGTTGGTTCTCAAGAATAGATCTTCGGTCGGGCTATAATCAGCTGAAGGTGAAAGAGCAGGATGTTCCTAAAATAGCTTTTCGCACGCGCTATGGTCACTACGAGTTTCTTGTCATGTCTTTTGGTTTGACCAATGCGCCAGCTGCTTTTATGGATCTGATGAACCGTGTGTGTCGGCCGATGTTGGATAAATAAGTGATTGTGTTTATTGATGATATCCTGATTTATTCAAAGAGCGAGATAGAACTTGTCGGTCACATTCGGGAGGTTTTGGAGACGTTGAGAAAGGAGAAGCTGTATGCAAAATTCTCCAAGTGCGTGTTCTGGTTGCGTGAGGTTCAATTCTTGGGTCATGTGGTGAATCCTGACGGGATCATGGTGGACCCGGCAAAAGTGGAGGCGGTTATGCAATGGAAGTCACCAAAGATGCCATCCGAGATTCATAGCTTCTTGGGTTTGGCGGGCTACTATAGAAGGTTTATCCAAGACTTCTCTAAGATTGCTTTTCCATTGACTAATTTGACCCGAGAAGATGTGAAGTTTGTATGGGGTCAAGCTCAAGAAAAGGCATTCGAAGAATTGAAGGCGAGATTGACTCAAGTTCCTGTTCTGTCATTACTCGATGGAAGCGAAGATCTGGTGGTTTATTCTGATGCTTCCTATTTGGGGTTGGGGTGCGTGTTAATGCAGAGAGGGAAGGTTATAGCCTATGCATCCCGACAGTTGAAAGTTCATGTGATCAATTATCCTACTCACGACTTGGAGCTAGCAGCTGTGGTCTTTGCACTAAAGATTTGGAGGCACTATCTGTACGGAACGAAGTGCACCATTTTCACCGACCACAAGAGCTTAAAGTACTTCTTTGATCATAAGGATCTGAACATGAGACATAGACGATGGTTGGAGCTTATAAAGGACTATGATTGCGAGATCCATTACCATCCGGGTAAAGCCAACGTGGTGGCTGATGCCCTTAGCCGAAAAGAGAGGCCGAGCCGATTCGGGTGAAAGCATATCAACTAATCATGACCTCTGACGTGATGAAGCAAGTCAAAGAGTTTCAAGATGAGGCATTAAAGGGAGATCATCTTAACTCTGAAAGGATGAGAGGTCTGGTTGGGGATTGGGTGAAAACACACTTGTGTTAAAACTCAATTTGGACGGGTGTGGATTCCTCGTTTTGGGAATCTATGGGTGAAGATTATGGATAAAGCTCACAAGACTCGATACTCTATTCACCCCGGTGCCACGAAAATGTATGAAGATATGAAGAAAGATTATTGGTGGCCGGGTATGAAGCACGATGTGGTGGAGTATGTGAGTAAGTGCCTTACTTGCTTACAGGTGAAGGCCGAGCACTAGAAGCCGTATGGGAAGATTCAACCTTTGGATATACCGGAATGGAAGTGGGAGCACATTAGCATGGATTTAATTACGAAGTTGCCGCGTACTCCGAAAGGGTATGATGCAATATAGGTGATTGTGGACCGTTTGACAAAGAGTGCTCACTTCCTACCGATCCGCGAGACATATTCCTCTGATAGGTTGGCTGATCTGTTCATCAAGGAAATTGTAACTCGTCATGGTGTGCCGGTGTCTATTGTGTCTGATCGTGACACCCAGTTTACATCCAAATTCTAGAAGAAATTCCACGATGCCATGGGGACGAGGTTACATATTAGCACGAATTATCATCCCCAAACTGATGGTCAGTCAGAAAGGACCATTCAGACATTGGAAGACATGCTTCGGGCGTGTGTGATTGATTTTGGAGGAAGTTGGGATGACCACCTACCGCTAGCTAAATTCTCATACAACAACACCTATCATGCCAGCATTGGTATGCCACCATATGAGATGCTATATGGTAGAAGATGCAAACCACCCTTTTTTTGGGTGATATTGATCAGAAGGAGTTGGGAAGCGTCGACGTAATCGAGGCTATGACTGAGAAGCTCGAAAAGATCAAAGCCTTCATGAAGGCAGCCAAAGATAGACAGAAGTCGTATGCCGATAAATGACGCAGACCGATCGAGTTCCAGGTGGGTGACCGGGTTATGTTGAAGGTCTCACCTTGGAAAGGTATTATTCGTTTCTGAAAGTGGGGCAAGTTGAGCCTGAGATACATAGGCCCTTTCCGAATCATTGCTCGAGTAGGAGAGGTGGCCTATAGATTGGAGTTACCAGATGAGCTAAGTGGAATCTACCTAACATTCCATGTATCTCATCTAAGGAAGTGCTTGGCGGATGAAGACATGATTGTTCCACTGGAGGATATCGAAGTAGATGAAAGGCTCAATTATGTGGAGCAACCAGTGGCAATCATCGATAAAAAAGAGAAAAGGCTGAGAAATAAAGTGGTTCCTCTTCTGCATGTACAGTGGAAGCACAGGAAGGGATCCGAGTCAATGTGGGAGACTGAGGAAGAAATGAGACAACATTATCCACGTTTGTTCAAGGAATAACAGGTTTCGGGGACGAAACCTATTTAAGGGGGATGGACTTGTAACACCCGGTATTTATCTCTTTTCAAGCCGACGAATGGAGAAAAAGAAATAAAGTCCTAAGTCGAGAGACCAAGCTCGCCAACGAAAGAAAGTCGGGTGAGTGGGAGTATATAAGGGAGAGGGCAGCCCTTACCCTCTCCCCACACCCACATTTCAGCCAAAAGAAAGAGGAGAAGAGAGAAAGAAGAGAAAAAGGAGAAAAAGTTGGTTCGGGTTGGTTCGAGTGGCCAAAATCGTTGAGAAGTGAGTCAAATCAAAGCCCTTCTCGTTGTGGTCATTTGTGTGAGTTCTAGGACCCCACTTTCACTTGTTTTCAAATGATTTTGGGGCTGGAAAACATAGAAAACCCATTTTTGTATGTATGTTTGACCCATTTGGGTGCGTTGCGTTTGATGCGTTTGGAGGTTGTTTTCCGGGCTTGTGTGTGCTTGAATGATGTTGTGGTATGCATTCCTAAGGTCTAGGATGGTCGATTTAGGCTTAGAATGTGTTTAGATGAGTTTGGAGGTCGAAAAGGGCAGTTTGCGTTCGGCTGGAACTGCATTCTGCATCAGCTAGGGCTAGGAGACTAACTGGAGACCGAATGGAGTCCATATGGCCAAATAGGGTGCAATTGGGGTCCATTCGCATGATTGGTTTCCATTCATACGATTGAAGGTCCATTCGCACGATTGAAGGTCCAGTCGCATAAGAGCTCATCCGCATTAGTTCATTCGCATGATGGGTGTTCATTCGCATGAGTGTTCATCCGCATTGGTTCATTCGCATGGTGTTCAGTCGCATGTACGCCATGCGACTAAAAGGTGTCCATACGCCTGAATAAGGTTGTTGCACTCGAGGAAAGTGTAGTTTGACTTCTGACTTTCGGGGGAAAGTGCAGATGTAAGTTTTGACGTAAAGGTTCCCGTAAGAGCATGTAAGATGACTGTTGAGGCCTTAGAGAGCATGTTGGGCATGATGATGATGTTGCATGTTTATGCATGATGCATGTTATGTATGTGTGATGTTGCCCTGTATCACTTGATGATTGTGCATGCTGATGTTCCTTATTATGATGTATGTTTACCTTTCCTGTGGCTTTACGTGTTATGATAATGAATGAAATGAAGTATTACGTAACGTAAAGTGGAAGATAATGAAAAGTGGAACATGAAGAATGTATGCATTAATGAACGATGAAAGTAATGAAAGTCTTGCAAGTATTGGATATCGGGACACGTCATTAAAGGTGTTAGCCCAACGGTGTGCGGGTTCGCTATCCTGGGAGGATGCACATCGGGGTCCCTCTCTGTGATCGACCATTTATATAGAACCTCTACTGCTTACCCCTAGTACTGTGGCACCATGTTTAGCTGTCTATTTATAGACTTCGGCGTAGTAGCTAAATAGTTCGGGGTGTAGCATATGGTATTGGTACGGAAGATATCCGAGCCGCAAGAAAAGATGTAAAGATGAATGAACGAACGAAGAAGATAATAATTATATTATCTATATGTACGTATGATGTATGATCGTAGGAAAGTAAAGTACGGTTTTTAACGATAGATAAAGTATGTTTTATTATAAAACTAGAACTCACTCAGCAACGCTGACTTTTATGTATTTCCAGTTGGCAGGTAATGATTGCTGAGGATGGCACGGGCGGCTACTCGGCTCTTTTGGAATGGTATTCTTTTGATTAATGTTTTTGCATTGTAATGCGAACAAGCTGTTTTGTAATGAATGTTGTATTAACTTGCAAAAACATTTACATGGAAATGAAAGATTATTTTAGTGTTCCGCTGCGATTTTATGAAATACGAATGTAAATATATGTTTTATGTGCGATGAGAATCCAAGTGTAAGCGTCCCATATACAAGCACTATATATTACGCTAAATTCACTAAAGATTTTGCATCGAAAAAAGCTAGAAAAATAAACTTAATCTAAATATATTTATACAAGCACTATATATAATTTCTTTTTTTTTAAATTAACTCCGCCAATTGTAAACTCATTAGTTTACTTTTGCCGGTCTCAAGCCCGGATAAAGTAGGAGGGTTTATATCAATATTTTTTGAAGGCTTCATATTTTTTTCGTTTTGAGCCTCCAAAAACATTAAACTGACCCTGATAATACCTTCTATATATATATATATATGTATATATATATATATGTATACATATATATGTATGTATATATGTATGTATATATATGTATGTATATATATATATGTATGTATATATATATGTATATATATGTATGTATGTATATATATATAATTGCAGTCACCGTTGTAAAATAATACCAATAAAATTCCTACGTGAGCAATTAATTACTATCTTAAAAAGTGGAATAACATAATTCGCCATTTATTACTCTCAACAAACTCCATACTCTCCAACGCCAATCCTCATATTATATATATTCACTTCTACTCTCACACTCTTCTCTAGACATTCATTCTCCCCCCAAAACTCTAGAAATGAGGCTTTTCATCCTTTTCACTACCCTCATCATCCAAATCTACACCACCGAAGCCAAGGTTCCGGCGGTGATCGTTTTCGGCGACTCCTCAGTAGACGCCGGAAACAACAATCGTATCCAAACGGTTTTGAAGAGCAACTTCAAACCATATGGTCGTGATTTCTTCGGGGGAAAGGCTACGGGAAGATTCTCAAACGGGCGTGTTCCGACTGATTTTCTATCGGAATCGTTTGGCCTTCGGCCGTATGTGCCCGCTTACTTAGATCCGGCTTATAATATATCGGATTTCGCTAAGGGAGTTTGTTTTGCATCTGCCGGTACCGGTTACGATAACGCTACTTCAGACGTGCTTGTAAGTTTATAGAATTATTAATTTTTGCTGATCACGTACGATATTTGATATTTCTGTTACATGCATATGCATATCTTTTGGAATAAATGTGATATTAATGTTCAAATAATTCGTTACCATTCATATATGTTGTTTTTAGAAAATTAATTGTTTTTTCTCAAAATTGAATAATTAATATTGGTCGGTTTTTAAATACCCTTGACTGGAATGTGTTCATTTTCTTAAATAGTGGATCACAAATACATGAAAAAGTAGATACACCTGACCAACATTTATTGGCCATTAATTGACTAGTTAATAAGGAGTTATAATGTTAATTTTATTAATATAAAATTCTAGTTTCTTAATATAACAAAAAATATTTTAATTTAAGCATTTTTCTTTCAGCTTATAGATTTGAATAAGTTGTATGTAATCGTTAAAGGTATAAGTTTTTTAAAAGGAAATAATAAAATTATTTTCTTTCAAGGTTTAAAGTAGAGTATATTACCATTTTCGTACCCGAGGTTTAGTGCATTTTGTTATTTTCATTCAAAAATATATTTTTTTATCTTGTGCATCCCTTACATTTAACAAACTTACAATTTTCATTCAATTTCGTTAACCTCGTTTACTTACCAATTAAGTAGTTATCATGTGGACATCATGTGAGGGTATTAAGCTATATTTGCACCTCACAAGGAAAAAAGAAAACCTAAATAAATTTTGTTCAATTATCCCAACATTCAAACATTATTAGATTGTTTTTATAAACTTTTTAGATAAAAAACAGCAAAAAATATCAAACCTTAAGAACGAAGATGATAATTAAATCATTAAACTAAAACAGAAAAGCTAAGGTTTTCGAAAAAGTTATCTCATAATTCTGGTATATTAAAGTCCCTAAATCTGTTAAAATACACGTATATATATTTTTTAAGTCAACATTAGTTTCTACCACAAACATTACCTCGTTAGGTACTATGTAGGTAACTATTTATGAATGGATGTCACGAGGACTCTTTCGTAAAAATAAAACATCGTTTAATAAATTTTGACCGCTCGTGATACAAATTCATCCCATCTTGTATGATAATAAGATTACTTACACCATCAATTTTAGAACATTTGGAATGTCACATATCAAATCTTGACCTTTAAGGGTAACATTAAAAAAAACTCACTAGTGTGTATGTTTTAAACAAAATTATGGACTTTACTATACTACAACTGTATATTAAACCTAAGTTAAGATATTTTTCCTTAGCTAAATAACCACCCATGTTGTTTTTGTCTATAATATATTAAGGATTCCTTTAAATTAGTATTTTTATTTATTATGGTTATACAAAATAGTAATAACATTCAAAGTGCTTTAAATATAGTCAGTGATACCTTTATGGAAAGAGGTGGAGTACTACAAGGAGTATCAACAGAAACTAAGAGAACATTTGGGTGAACAAAAGGCCAATGCCATTATATCTCAAGCAGTCTACCTTACAAGCATGGGCACCAATGACTTCCTTGAGAACTACTATACACTTCCCAACAGGAGATCCCAATACACCATTACCCAATATCAAGATTTTTTACTCACCATCGTCGAGTCGTTTGCCAAGAAGCTATATGGCCTTGGTGCGAGAAAACTGTCCCTCGGGGGTCTTCCGCCAATGGGTTGTTTGCCTTTGGAGCGAACCACGAGCTTCATGATTGGAAATGGAGGGACATGCAATGGTGAATATAACAAAGTGGCTGTGGCATTTAACCAGAAGTTGAGTGGTTTGGTCAAACGATTAAATGCTGAGCTTTTGGGGAGTAAAATTGTCTTTTCTAATCCATATCCCATGTTCCAGCAAATTGTCCGAAAACCTTCATCTTTCGGTAATCTCTCACTCCTTCTCTCTCTTTAGTAGGGCTGATGATTCTTGACACAACCCATAACACAACAACAAAATAGTTAAATCTGGGTTGCGTATATAACTCATTTAATAAATGGGTCATGTTCTGGATAGCTTGTTTACAAGTTATTATTGTTGAATTTATACAGGATTTGAGGCAGCAGCAGTGGCATGTTGTTCAACAGGACTATTCGAGATGGGATACATGTGCGATCAGTATAATCCGTTCACGTGTTCGGATGCTAGCAAATACGTGTTTTGGGATTCTTTCCATCCTACTGAAAAAACCAACCGTATCATTTCTCAGCATTTGTTCAAAACCGTATTGTCTAAACTTTTGTAGTGCCTTTGGATTATATATATAACAAAAGGATGTCATAATTAATATATGTAGCGTCTTATGTTATGTTTAGTTATTTTGTGTTATACATGTTTTGTCGTATTCATGGTATTATGTATGACGTATAAAGAGATCGTATGTTATGAATCACCAATTCAGATTCTAAGTGGATTGATCCCTTCGGTTTGTTAAGTACATGTTGATAGTAATATGTTCGTTTGTTTATGTTGTTTGCATCATGTTATGATCATTCTGACTCTGTAAAAGATAATGTTTTTAAAACTGGACCGGACTGTACTGCTTTGTTGATAGGACTAGACATTACGGTTTGTTGGTGGGACAGGATAAATTTATAATTATTTTAATTAATATATGTAAAATATGCAGAAAAAGTAAAAAATATATATATAAAACCATTTTCAACCGATCGGTTCCTGATCCAACCTCTGGTTCAACTGGTCCGGTTCCCGGTTTGAACACGGGTTCAACTACTATGGTTCCATGAAATATCTAAAAGTTCAATAATTGTAATTTTATTATCTTGGTACAACAGAAGGATCAAGCAATAATGTATGAAACTACAATTGTCCCGATTTGTTTCAACTTTTATCCCGACTACCATACGTGAAGGTATAAAATATAAACTACAATTGTCCCGACTCGTTTTAACTTTTGTCAAAACGTATAGTTACCCGAAATTATATATCATAATTTAACTCAATTTGTTTTCAAATAAAATATACGTTCAAACATAGACAAACTCAAAGCACATAAGAATTAGAAAAAAATGTAAACAAACTCGAATTTAGACCGATACATACATAAAATTTAGGATGTATGAAATTAGTTTTTGAAGTAAAAATGTACAAAGCATAAACCCTATGCTTTAGAAACTCAAGTGGTTAAAGTTACAATTTTTAAAGTTTTAGGAAAAGTTTAGAAGTAAAAAGTGTTAGTTAGAGAAACTTGAGGGAGGGTTTTTGGCCAGTGACAAATGACTCCAACATTTGTAATTGTGTATAAGTATGATTATCTCAACCTTATCCTAAGTGAGCTTGCAAAGGCTAGTTTAATAATTTTCTTGATATGATTAAGATTTCAAGCTTAAACACAAACAATATTCTCCCCGCAATACCTTTTAAATGGATGGTTTTATGTGTCACACCCCGATCGACGACGGAATTATCGGAGCGGACGAATATAAAACGACTATTCATAGAACATGAAATTATATAAGTTGTAATAATATTAAATGTCATTTTTCATTGAATAATGCTAAACAACTAAATCATTACATTACAATCAAAATTTCAACAACAAAATAAAATCTTTAGTTTAATTAGGTCCATGTTAAAAATAAATGGTCAACATATAATGTTCGTGAGTTCCCATGAATTTGTACATACGTATGAAAACAACGTTTAAAAGGCAATTCATGTCATAGGTTAAGAAATATTGCAAGAATATAGATAGCATAGTGATACAATCAAACCTTGACAAATATATCTATTACAAGTTTATAACGATTAGCTAAGTGTACTTGATTACCATGATAAACAAGTCATACGTCATTAGGAGTCGGAAATAAGCTCGGCTTTAGTACCGAATAGGCTAGTAGGACCCATAGATCTGTGGCGTCGCTAGGCTAGCAATAGTTAACGATTGTTTTACAAGATGACTAACATATAAGGCTCACAAATATCTCAAATAACCATGACAAGTTTATAAACGAATTGCTCGTGCATTACACATATCAAGATGTCTTACAAGTGTATATTTATAACATTAACATCTTTCACCCCAAAAGGTGTGAAATAAAATAAAAAGGGGCATGTAAAACTCACATATATAAACAACTTTTAAGATGCAATTCAAGTCATAGGTTAAGAAATAATGCAAGAATATATAGCTAGCATAATGATACAATCAAACCTTGACAAAAGAATGACCACAATAAGATATACGATTAGCTAAGTGTACTTGGTTCCATGATAAACAAGAATACATCATTAGGAGTCGGCAATAACCTCGGCTTTAGCACTAAATAGGTTTCTCAAGCCCATGGATCTATGACGTCGCTAGGCTAGCAATAACTAATAATTACTTTTACAAGATGACTATCATATAATGCTTACATTTATCTCAAATACCCATGACAAAATTTATAAGATGAATTGCACGTGCATTACAAGTATTAAGATATTTTACAAGTGTTCATTTATACGGTTAACATGTTTCACCCTAAAAGATACGAAATAAAAATGAAAACGAGGTATGGAAAACTCACGTGATATAAGATGCACTTTTGATAATAATAAAAAAATAAGATTCTTTAATGATTTCTTTACGATTCAACCTAAAATTTAGTATATTAGGATTAGAATATAGATAAGATTGACGACTAAATATGAATGAAGGTTTCAGTTAGAATTTAAGGTTTTAATAATTAAGTTAAATAAAATAATACAAGTGATTATGTTTTGATTCAATAATGATGGAATAAATCAATTAAATAATTAAGGTTGAGAATGATAATGAAATTAAACAATTTAATTTATAATTATTAATTTAATAAAGATTAAATATAAAGTGTTGAAAAAATAATTAATTTAATAACTACTTATGATATAATATGATTAAATAAATAATTGAATAATTAATTATTTAAGTAATTATTTAAATAATTATTAATTATTTAATGTATTTGTAACATGTAGATTTAAAATGTTTTGATATAATTTAGTTTGAGCTATAATAGATTTATAACACACAAATGAATTATTAATGTTTTTATAACCTTTGTTATTCTTAAAAAATAATAATTAAAAGTTATAAGTTTTAAAATCTTTAAAAAACTAATTTAACAATCTCTTAAATGTTTTAGTTAACAATATACATTTTATTTTGATTTGATAACATAATAATATAGTTTCTGAATTTAATATATATAAAAATTGACTAAAAAATATAAATGCTAGAGGCCGGGTTCGAACCCAAGACGTCCTACATACAAGGATGAAGTGGTAACCAGTTAGGCTAAAGCCCAGATCTACTAATAGGTCCCCTTGAAACTTTAAAAACATAAATTGCTTATTTATCTCAAATCCTTATGAACCCTAATTCGATTTAGATCAAATTGAACCCTAATTCAATTCTGTTAAACAATAATAGGTTAGGGCTTTTAATCACAACCTAAAACCGAGTGTTTAGAAGTATTTAATTACATGAATTAAAGTGCCATTCGATGATATCAAGAACAGGTAAGGTCGCGACAACGATGAATCGGGTTCGCGATAAGAATGATATTGATAATCAAAATAATTTCGTGTGAATCTCCAGAGGGTGAATATGATTGAAATCCCTCAATCAATTGTGTTTGAGGATGCCCAGAAAGTATATAATAGTAGGGTACAGGTGGCGATGAAGATGAGAATGAAATGCGAAGTATGAGTGTTCTTTTCGTGCAATTGGTCACTTAGAAAGGTTGAGAGGACCGACGTAAGGCCCCGTTCCCGGGACGCTTACAGCTGGTGGTTCATCGCACATAAAACGTTAGAAAACATATATTAATTTTGCAGCGGAATTTAAAACTTTCATTTATAACTAAAACATGTCATTTACAACATTAGTTTTCATCTCAAAATATATGACATGTCAATATACGGATGCCAGCCTCAAAATGCTCCCAGTAGCTTATGCATCCATGCCTGCAACTCCTCAGCATCAACACGTACCTGCCAACTATCATGCATACAAAAATCAGCGACGTTGAGTGAGTCCTAGTTTTATAATAAAACATACTTTTCTAAGTTAAAAACCGTTCTTTACTTTATTTCAAAACATACTATACCTTACATCATTCGTGATCACGCATCATACATACATACAGATAATATCATTATTATATTCCATTACGTTCATTAGCTTTGTTCATTCAACATATTACATTATCGTTCATTTCACTTTTTAGATCCGGTCAGACTTTACCCTCTTCGTGGCACTTAGCCACGATTACTGAGGTCGAATGACAGGGATCCTGTTCTGTACTTTATTACGATAATTCATTTACGTTCATTCATACATTCGTTCTTTCATACATTATCTTTCGTTCATTTCTCATCTAGATCCTGTCAAGCTTTAACCTCCTCATGGCACTCAGCCATGATTACTGAGGTCGAATGGCAAGGATCGTGTTCGTTCATTATCGCACTTAGCTCAAATCGCACCCTCGCACCATCATACCCGAAGTACATATCGCACGGATCGCACATTCATACATTCGTTCTTTCATACATTATCTTTCGTTCATTTCTCATCTAGATCCTGTCAAGCTTTAACCTCCTCATGGCACTCAGCCATGATTAGTGAGGTCGAATGGCAAGGATCGTGTTCGTTCATTATCGCACTTAGCTCAAATCGCACCCTCGCACCATCATACCCGACGTACATATCGCACGGATCGCACACATAAGGAAGCCAGAATCGCACGCTATATCATGGGTTAGCCAAGATCGCACGCTATAAAAACCACATGAGGCAGCCAAAATCGCACGCTACCCTTATGCCGTCCATCGCACATATCACACCAATCGCACCATCGGAGTGGTCACGAAGACCGACTCCCCCTGTGTGTGAGAACTCTCAGGGTTTAGCCAGAATTGCACGCCATCCCATGGGTTAGCCAAGATCGCACGCTATAAAAACCACATGAGGCAGCCAAAATCGCACGCTACATAGCACACAGTAAATACCACATCGCACGTATCGGAGCAGTTACCAAAACTAAACTCCCACTGTGTTTGTGTCCCCTTATGAGTAAGCCAAGATCGCACGCTATGATACACACACAGTTGAGCTAACGACCCTCAGTGAGTCGTGAACCTCCTTTCTTTCTTTCGCAAGCCATCCTTTCTCAAATTCATTCGTTTATGCTCGCATTCATTCATTACGTTCCTCTTTTCATTATCTTCCACTTTACGTTACATAATACTTTCATTACATTCATTAACGTTCAACGCAAAGCCAAGGGAAGACATACGTACATCATAAGGAACATATACATAAACATAAACATACATCATCACCAATACAGGCACATCAACATGCATAACACACATAAGCCATCACATTATAACCAGGCCTACCTTCCCAGTTTACCCCTTAAAATCCACTTAGAAAACGTCAAGTCCAAAGTGGGCGCATGGGTCCTTCCAAGTGCATGAGCATAAAAATTCTAAGTATAAAATAGTCTGGGCGCATGGGCACTGTTTGGGCGTTTCTTCCCTGTTCAGGCGCATCACCAACACTTAGCCGTTTCAAGCTCTTGGGCGCATGGGCACTGTTTAGGCGCATGGCCAATACTTAGCCTTTTCTTTCACTGGGACGCATGGGCACTGTTTAGGCGCATGGTCCATACTTAGCCGTTTCTTTCACTGGGACGCATGGGCACTGTTTAGGCACATGGTCCATATTTAGCCGTTTCTTTCACTGGGATGCATGGGCACTGTTTAGGTGCATGGCCACACTTAGCCGTTTCATCACTTGGGCGCGTGGGCACTATTTAGGCGCATGGCCAACCCTTGGGCGCATGGCCAACACTTAGACGCCTGGTCTCTCATGCTGGACGCATGGACACTGTTTAGGCGCATGAACCACTGTTCATGTCCATCAATCATTCTGCAACCTTTTCTATGCTACCAATTTCACCCGATTATCATTCTAAGCATACCCAAACATAGATCTAACATACTAAGGCCATCTAAGCATTCTAAACATCATCTCTAACCCATAATCAACACTATAACATGCATACATACATACAACATTCGAACATAAAGCTGTAAATTCTTTCAAAACGTTTACTTAGTATGCATAATAGCCCCAAATCAGTTGAAATCAGTAAAAGAGGGGTGCTAGAAACTCACCTTAAGCAGCTTTTGAGCAGCACTCTTCCAGTTCAAGACCCACTTCGATTCAACTCTTTGAATCCCGAAAGTAAACTCTAAACAACCAGAACTTCGGTCAAGAACTCAATACTTATCTAAAACCAAGCTCAAACAAGAGAAGACTTACCTTTTTCAGCTTCTTCTTCCTCTTTCTCTCTCTAGAACCGGGCTCTCTCTCTCTCTCTTCTTCTTCCTCCGAGATCAAAGCAGCTTTCTGCTTGATATGGGCGACCATGCCCTTAAATTTCTTAAAATAATAAGACTTGTACTTTGTACACTTTATCCCCCTCTACCTGTGCATAATTTTTATTCTTTCTATTTACTTTTCTTTTCCTTCCATTTAAATAGAAATTTCGGGGTGTTACAACCGATAAATGCATTAGCCCTCTATTAATTAGCAATGGTTTGATCGATTTCACTATGAACGGGTTATGAGTTTGATTCGATTGTTTCGAGTATAATCGATTTCATTAGTCACCACACTACTCACCCACCACAACAACCACCACCGCCCCAGGAACACCACCGTCGTCGTTGTCGCCGGAAACCACCAAAGGTCACCGCCGCCACGAGAACCACCATCGGCCACTTCTACCTATGGAAAGCATGGCCATCGAAAACTTTCGTCACAAAAAACCATTGCCTACACCGCCACCTCCATAAGCCACCATCTGCCACCACTATCGCCGGAAACCACCCACGAGGCACCATTGCCTCTAGAAACCACCACCGACCACCACCACCGCTCGCCATCACCATCATGACCACTTTTACATTTCATTGATTCATTTTTTTCATACTTAACAAACAATACAAAGTAATGATTAATTTATTAATAAAGGGTAACCAAACAAAATAATGGAATATAATGATTAATTTCATTCTTCTGATCCATTCCATTCTCTCATCCATTCTATTCATTCGTCCATTCCATTACCTTATACCAAACAGACCCTAATAGAATCTCAATTCATCATTTACGTGTTTTTGGGTAATTTTAAGGAAATAAGAGCATCATATGATTTTAATCACTTTTGATTTACTCGGTTCCTCCTTGCATGTTAGTATGGATAATGATGACGGGTTTATGGTGTAGATTACAAGTCCATATATAACCAAACACACGTGCAAGCCATACTCCTAAGGGTTGTTTTTTAATATTTTTTTAATAGTCATTAAGAGGCTACCCTTTAATGGTCATAACCTCTTAATAGTTAAGAGGTTAAATTTTAATTGTACATGTTAATCATTCAGCATTAAGGTTATCTTTTAACTATTAAGAAACTATAAATCACTAAGAGATAGCCTCTTAATGATCATTAAGATTCTACCAAACAACCCTTAAATAATAACCTTTCAAAGATAGAACTAAAATAATACTTAGTTAACATCAAACTGTTATATATATGCACTAAGATCGTTATACACACAACAAAACCAAACTGGCATAAAACTAAGCCATAACAATTAAACGATTCGCACTATATCATAAGACAGAACTATAATCACATTAACCAACTCAACCGTAACAAATACGACTCAACCCCTAGGTATATTTAAGTCATTGACTGCTCTCTCAAAACTACGTTAATTATTTTCTATACTGTACATATTCTTATTCTCGCTCCGCTAGGGATCACAAGAAAAACCCCTTTCTTATGGCGAGATCTAACGGTGTTTGCTATTTTGCAGATGGATTTAAAGGTTCGTCTACAACATTAGTATACCACACGCATATATAGTACCGTATAGTACCACTGCATTGTACCGTACCTGATTGATGTTGTCAACACATAATAATTATAAAATATATAAAAGCATCACGAAATCAATAAACCTAATCCAAAATCACGATAGTTGAAGGCATTTAAGCTTGAAATTCCATTTTGACGGGCCTCTATTTCTTTTCAGCCCATTCTTACAAGTATGAATGTGATCTGTAAGATAATGAATATTCCCTTTATCCTTTGCATTATTCATCCATTCAGCCCACATACCCTTTGATAAATTGTCTAAGACAGAAAATAACCCAATCTTGTAATGATTACCATAGTGAATCTATATAATATAGATAGGTTTGTTTTCTCAAGTATAACAAAATCCTAGATATCTTAATGGCAAGATTTGTTTTACTCTATTTAAGGATTTGAAATTTGAATCATGTATGGTTATCTTTAGTGTCTTCACCACGCGAAGGCATGACAAAAAGGCACCATGATAGTAGTGTAGCCACACAAACCAAGTCACTCACAGAGACATCACGATAATTCGATAAAGACACTATCGTCTAAGATGCAAGCATAGATAATTAGTTAAAGTCCATTAAGAGCTATTTTAAGAAGAATAAATAAATAACAAACTTATACACCCTTGATCAAAGGGGTGTAGAAGAAGAAAGAAACACGGGAAAGTTGGGGCTTTTACATGTAAGTATATTTGTTTTGTAAATCCAATGGCAAATATTCATTTTTCATATGCATAATAGATCTTTTAAATTCTATTAGTGAACATCTAAAACATTGTAATTCAACAAATAATGAAAAATAAATTCATAATTCCTAAAAGAGAATAAAGACATTAAAATTACATAAGTATATGAACTATTTTTATAGTTAAGTCTATATATTAATTAATAATATATAAGTAATCGATAAAACTTTGAATCAACTTCTTAAATATTGCAACCCGGATTTCCTTTAAATCTTTTGTTTGTTTATCAGAAATAAAATACCGCTTAAATTGTTGTATTTACATCCATCAGCTAAAATGCTTTGATCCCTAATTTTTAATAGTGGTATAAAGATCGAGTACGTTCTTTATTATCCACCGACCAGACGACCAATAACTTTAGACCACTATTTTATTATCCTTTACTTTGTCTGTTTGAGTTGGTTACATGTTAATTGGTTCCACACATAATATTATTGGTGTGTAAAATATGTGGATGGATAAGCTCGATGTCCAAAACACCTTTTTTGAATGAGGCTATAAACTCGTCACCTGAATTTGTTGATTTTTAGTATACAAGATTTAAGTGCTGTTTAACAGCCAATGATTCAGATGTTAAAATAATTCAGCATTTAATAGTTCAGACTATTTGTTTTACGGACAAATGTCTGAATAGTTCAAACATTTGCTCTGAATGGTTAAGAATTATACTAATGCTGAATGGTTAAGAAGTCTAATTTTGAATGGTTAGACCTTTTATCTGAATTGGTTAGACATTTGTTTTTGAATAGTTAAACGATATACTAGCTATTAATGGTTTAGACCTGTTAATGGTTCATACCTCTTATGGATTTATCACTTAATTATTCAGATATTGCCAAAGAACCCTTAAGGTTTTTTAGGATAAAAAATGATTCCGGCCTCTTAATCGTAGTCATTCGAGAGATAAAAGATCCTATGATAATCTCTTACTAAGGGGCTGTTTGTTTCTGTTTTTTAATTATTCAAATGTGTGAATAGTTCAGCATTTAATAATTGAGACTGTTTGTTTCGCGAGCAAATGTATGAATGATTCAGACATTTGCCTCTGAATGGTTAAGCAATGTACTAACGCTGAATAGTTAAGACCTCTTATCTAAATTGATCAGACATTTGTCTTTAAATAGTTAAGCGATATATAGCTATTAATGGTTTAGACATTTTAATGATTCAAAACTTAATTATTCAGATCTCTTATTTGTTCAACACTTAATCATTCAAAAATTATTAAACAGTTTCGAAAATATTTTAGTATTATTTGTGTTAAAGAATTACCAGTAAGAAAAATTAAGAAACAAGCTTAAGTGACACATGCCCCATTAATTCTTTTTTTTTGCTGTAACACCCGGTTATTTTAGATGGCTTAAAAAAAGAAAAGGTGAAGAAAAATAAAGAAAAGCTATTTAGCCCAAGTTGAAGGGTTAAATGTGTAAAAAGGACAAAAGTTGGAAAAGTTGGTAAGAAAAAGGTGATGGCCACCCACTTCTTGCACATCACCTTTCTGCTTACGGATTCTAGAGAGAGAGAGTGCAGAAATAGACTGCTCATGCGCCTAAATAGGGTTCATGCGCCTAATATGGAAATCAGCCTAAGTGTCCTCATGCGCCTAAAACCTCATGCGCCTATATAGTAGTCATGCGCCTTGAAATAGGCAAAATTTGACTAGGTGTTCATGCGCCCAGGAGTCTCATGCGCCTAAGCACTCATGTGCCTGCATAGTGCTCATGTGCCTAGAATTGCCCAGAATAGACTAAGTGTTGCTCATGCACCCCAATAGTGCTGCTGCGCCTGAAAGTTACGCATGCGCCTAAGTATTCCTCATGGGCCTGAAAGGCCATGCGCCTGCATAGTGCTCATGCGCCTGCATAGTACTCATGCGCCCAAAGACTTTGATTATTTTCTGAATTTTCGGGGAAAACGTAAAAAGTTGGCTTTGACTTCGGAGGTTCCTAGGGGCATAGTAAGTTGACTTTTTGAAGTCAAAGATGATGTGATGGGCATGAATGATGTATGATGATGCTATGATGATAATGATGTTATGTATGATGTTATGCATGATCGTATGTGTGATGTATGTTATGTATGCATGGTGACATGTATGAAGATTTGCATGATCTTGATGATGTTCCTGTTTATGTCTGTTTATCTTCCTGTGGCTTTGCGTTGAATGTTAATAAAAGAAATGATTAAGTATTATGTAACGTAAAGTGGAAGATAATGAAAAGAGGAACGTAATAAAGAATGCATGCATTATTGAATGAATGAAAGTATGAAAGGCTTGCAAGCAAATGAAAGGAGGTACACAACTCATTGAGAGTTGTTAGCTCAATGGTGTGTGTCTACAGCGTGCCATTTTAGCTAACTCATAAGGGTTCATACACACAGTAAGAGTTCAGTCTCGGTGACTGCTCCAATATCTACAATTTCCTAATTACTGTGTGTTATACAGCGTGCGATTTTGGCTAACCCATCAAAGTTCACACAAACAGGGGGAGTCAGTCCTGGTGGCTACTCCATACGTGCGATATGGGGTCCTTCTTGCTTAACCCTAGATGATATAGCTTTGGCTCAAGAGGGGGTTAAGTACGGGACCTAGATGGAAGTGAAAGATAATAAATGTACGAAAAGTGTGATAAGTACGAAAAGTGTGATAAGTACAAAATGCGTGAAACGTGCGAAATGTACGAAACGAATGATGATGAAGATAATAATTATTACCTTGATGTATGTATGATGTGTGATCACGTGCGATAGTAATGAAAATTTTTTAACGAATGAAAGGTAATATAATGCTTTATAAAACTAGAACTCACTCAGCAACGCTGACTTTTATGTTTTTCCAGTTGGCAAGTAAGGTTGCTGAGGATGGCACGGGGCGGTTGCTTGGCTCTTTTTGGATGAGTTTCATTTTTATAATGCTTTTGTGATGTAATGCGACCAGTATTTTGTAATGTGATAACGATGTATTATTTTGCAAAAGCTTTTATAATGAAATGAAATGTCGTTTTTAATGTTTCCGTTGTAATGTTTATTTAATTTTATGAAAATATATGTTTTATGTGCGATGATTAGCCAGTTGTAAGCGCCCTAAGAACAGGGCCTTACAAGTTGGTATCAGAGTCAAAGTTTAAGTGAAATGAGTACATTTTCAAAACAAACCTTAACTTAAACTGAAAATGGGACGGAATGGGAAGGGATGCCAGTCCGAGTTGCTGCGTGCCATCAGGTATTTTCTTGATGTTAACCGGTATTACGTGCGCATGTTATGTGATTTATGTGCTGCTTGTAGATTTAGATACTGAGGTAGTTAGGATAGGTAATGCTTGGGGTATGAAGAGTAATATAAGTGGCTAATCACAACTAGCCACTGTAATTAGGGACTTACTATACTTGACATAAAATGAGCTGATCCTTTGAATGACCATGTTGGTGTTTGAATCTTATAGTGTGTGTTAGAGGATGGCCGGTGGTAGATCATCGAAGGCTTCGACGGGTGGAGGTTGTGGTGTGCATGGTGCTGAACCGCGGCCCAAAACAGGAAGACCTAGAGTTGAAAATGTGGTTCATGAAGAACCCGAGACTAGTCATCCGGAGGGCGGAGATGACAGTACTTACTTGAGAGCCTCAGTAAAGGAGGCTGTCGTGGAAGAGGTGCATCAGATCATGCAGACGATCTTACTGTCTATGGTGACCGAAGTGATAAAGGCTGTACGGGAGGAGGAGAGGAAGGAAAGGAGTAGGTCTATGGGCGAAAGGAGACGATCTGAGACTGAGACAGTTGTCTCGGATGACAAGGAAAATACAGGAGGATGAAGATCCTGCGCCGGAGGCAGCATGAGGCTGAAACTATGGGGGATTTCAAAGATGCAAGCCCCCAACCTTCGATGGTAATA
This sequence comes from Flaveria trinervia, assembly GCA_025506515.1. NCBI lineage: Eukaryota > Viridiplantae > Streptophyta > Magnoliopsida > Asterales > Asteraceae > Flaveria > Flaveria trinervia. The sequence continues at coordinate 6,355,454 of CM046455.1, read as the reverse complement.
GCACTGCTGTTGCTGCTGCTCACTGATGGGTGAAAAAGATGGAGGCGGTACTTGATATCAGCGAGTGCCAGGAAGACCAGAAGGTGAAGTTTGCTGCCCACTCGTTTGTGGACTCGACTTTGTGCTGGTGGGACAATATTGTCCAAGCCGACGATAGTCAGGAAAATAGGAGGATGAAGTGGGCAGAGCTAAAGAAGTTGGTGATCGAGGAGTTCTGTCCTCATACGGAAATGGATAAGGTGGAAATGGAGTTCTTGCAGTTGGAGGCGGGAACAATGACCCATCATCAATACACCACAAAATTCAATGAGATGGCACGGCTGGTGCCTGATCAGGTGACACCTCTGTCACAAAGTATTAGGGGGTACATTCAGGGCTTGCCGACAGATGTTCGTAGGCATATGATCGATGCCCGACCAAGCACGTTTAGGTTGGCGGTTGACTTGGCGGGGAGGTTATATGATGAAAAAACTGTGGTGGTGGCTGAGGGGAGTAAGAAGGGTGGTGGCTACCGGAACTGGAACAAGAAAAGGTTTGGTCGGGGTGGTGCCCCGACGAGTAATAAGAAGGCACGGGTGGATGACCGCCGTGTGGTCACACCTGGTGCGGAGTCGAAGAGATGTGGTAAGTGCGGGAAGGAGCATTCTAACAATGCAAGTGGGGATCAAACATCTTCTTTAAGTGTGAGAAGCCTGGTCATATGGCCAGAGATTGTGGGGTGTGGTAAGATGTTATAATTGTGGGGAGACAGTCCAGATGAGCAGGGACTGTAAAAAGCCAAGGGCTAAAGGTTCAGGGATGAAGAAGACTGGAGGGGAAGTGTAGAGGGCGAGTGTCAGAGCGTTCATGATAACGCAAGAGGAGGCTAGAACGGACCCCGATGTTGTGTCAGGTATGTTTCTAGTAAACCAAACTTTAGCCTCTGTGTTATTTGATTTTGGTGCTAGTAAAAGTTTTATTTATGCTGATTTCTGTGCTAACTTGCCTGTTAGTAGTAAGAGTATAGATACGCCCTTTGATGTAGAAACTGCTATAGGTAAGTCTACCAGAATTTCCGAAATGATAGAAGGTTGTGATGTGGAATTAGAAGGTCATAAATTCCCTCTTAGACCATTCGTGATGGCCTTAGGCGGGTTTGACGTAGTCCTAGGAATGGATTGGTTGGCGGATTACGAGGCGAACATTGTGTGTCGCAAGAAGATGATTTGATTGACAGCGCCTGACGGGAGTACGATGACGGTTTACGGTGGTCGAGTCACAATGATTCCGAAAGTGATTTCAATGGCGGTGGTGAGAAAGTGCATGAGGCGTGGATGTACTGCCTACTTGGCCTACGTGAGGGATGTGGATACGCCAACACCACAATTGACCAACGTACCAATGGTATGTGACATTTCAAATGTATTCCTAAAGACTTACTAGGAGTGACACCAGACCGTGAGATCGAGTTTCATATAGATTTGATACTGTGTGCCCAACCTGTAGCTAAGGCACCATATCATTTGGCTCCGACTGAGATGAAAGAATTGATGGAGCAATTGCAGGAGTTGCTGGAAAAGGGGTTCATTAGACCGAGTATCTCTCCTTAGGGTGCTCCGGTCTTATTCGTGAAGAAGAAAGACGGTAGTATGAGAATGTGTATAGACTACCGTGAGCTGAATAAGCTGACAGTGAAGAATCGGTATCCATGCCAAGAATCGATGATTTGTTGATCAACTCCATGGTGACAGTTGGTTTTCAAGGATAGACCTTCGATTTGGTTACCATCAGTTGAAGGTGAAGGAGCAGGATATTCCTAAAATAGCTTTTCATACGCGCTATGGACATTACGAGTTTCTCGTTATGTCATTTGCTTTGACCAACGTGCCAGTTGCTTTTATGGACTTGATGAATCGAGTGTGTCGGCCGATGTTGGATAAATCAGTGATTGTGTTTATTGATGATATCTTGATTTATTCCAAGAATGAAGAGGAGTATGCCGGTCACATTCGAGAGGTATTGGAGACATTGAGAAGGGAGAAGTTGTATGCTAAATTCTCCAAGTTCGCGTTTTGGTTGCGCGAGGTGCAGTTCTTGGGTCACATGGTGAATCCCGAGGGGATTATTGTCACACCCCGACTGACGGCGGAATCATCGGGGCGGACGAATGCGAAATGATTGTTCATAGCACATGGAACTAATAAGTTGAAATAATATTAAAAACCATTATTCATTGAACAATACAGGTCAATTAAGTCATTACAATATATAAAAATATAAACAACAACATAAGATGTTTAATTTATCTAAGTCCAAGTCCTATATGAGCAAGAAGAGTATCCTCAAGTATCAAACCTAAAACATGTTAAAAATAAAGGGTCAACTTTGAAAGTTGGTGAGTTTCCATGGATTAAACATACATACATACATACATACATATATATATATATATATATATATATATAAGATTTACAAGTAGCAATTTATGTCAATGGTTATGAGTTAGCAAGTTTATAGAACACATATAGTTACAACCAAACCTCGACTTGATTACAAGTTTATAAGATTGGGTAAGTGTACTTGGTTCCCATGATGAACAAGCATACGTCATCGGGAGCCGGCAATACATTGGCTTTAGCACCAAATAGGCTTGTCAGGCCCAAAGATCTAAGATGTCGCCAAGCTAGCAATAGTTAATAATTGTAAACAAAATATGTATCTCATATAAGACTTACAATAACACAAATAACCATGACAAAAAGGTAAAGATGAATTGCATGTGCATTTACAAGTATCAAGATGTTTACAAGTGTAAGTTTATAAGGTTAACATGTTTCACCCCAAAAGGTGTGAAATAAAGTAAAAAGGGGCATGGAGAACTCACATACAAAACTCACAAAATGTATATAATGTGATGATAAAAATTTAGACGATGCTCCAACGATTCTTTTACAAGTTACCTAAATGTATTAATTCCAAGATTAATAATAAAATTATCAATTAAACATGAACTAGGGTTTCAATTGGAATTTGGGGGTTTAAATAATTAAGTAAAATAATGAATCATTTATGTTTTGGTTTAATAAAGATGATATAAATCAATCAAGTTCAAGAATATTAAAATGTCTCAACAACTTAAGTTATTGATTTAAAAGAAATTAAGTATAATATATGAAAAGAAATAATTAATTTAATAATTAATTATTTAAAACTTGATAAGGGTGATTAATAGAATACTTATTAAATGACTTAAAATTATTTAGAATCATTTTGTAGAGTATTGAACTTTTAAATGATTTATTATAAGATATTATAATACAAAAGTTTAAGAATAAAGTATCATAGAAAGTTGTATTGTTTTATAAGTTTCAAGAACTTAAATAAATTCTTAAGGAATAACTTTATTAACTAATTATATATAATATGGTTAAATGAAAAAATGAATAACTAATTATTTAAATGATTAGTAAATAACTATCTAAATAATTATTTATTTAACATATTGATTTATAATGTTTCAAAATAATCTCCATTTAAACTAACGTGATTTAAACGATGAATATTTAAAGAAACGTTTGGACCAACAAATTTACTAACTATTAAAATCCATTTTAATATAAATAACTCAAAAATAACCTTTTTTTAAAATATCTTATTAATAATATTTTTAATTATTTAAATTTAGAAAAATTACAGAAAATATTTGGTGTCTTTAAAAATATTTAAAGTTTACAAAAATAATTTTTTATTTATTAAAAATTTTCTATAATTAGTTTAAGGGCTAAAAAGCCTTAAAAATTGTTTGAGGGTGCCCAGGTTCGAACCCGGGACCTTAAGGTTGTGAGGGTGAGTGTGTAACGAGTAGACTAGGGCCGTAACCGTGTTAGGTAATGATTCTTAATTCTTATAAATAGAATTATAAAGAAACCCCAAATCCATATGAACCCTAAGATGATTTTGATCTAAATTGAACCCCCAACAGACGATGATTACTGAATTAAACACGGGGCTTTGATTCCCCATGTGAAATCTAGTATACGGATGTACGATTCATACGTGGTTAGTATCGAATTGATAGAGATGAAACGAAGAACAGGTTTCGACGGAGATGAGCAGAATTCCCGATGTGAAAGTGATTATAATCAAATTAACTTCATACGATGCTTCGTAAGGTTCTTATGATTCAAAACCCTAAACCAGTTGTATTAGAAAATACTCCGAAGGTGGACATCGACTAAGTTGCCGATCCGAAATAAAGAAGATGTCCGATGATGGTGTATTGTTGTTTTTCAGATGAAATTGATAGTTCTATTAGTTCAAGGGTATTGATTTGATGCTTTACCCTCGGTTATTAAGGCACTATTCGAACAGTTTCAAGTCGATTGGGTTAAAATTTTTATTTGGGGTTTCGGTTTCATTTGTACAAGCATAACATTAAGATATTGGAATTGGAACGGTCCTCGAGTTCGAAACCGATGTTGCGAAGGTTAAGAGCTGATTTAATTGCATTTTAATTAGGCGTTTTGGGGATTTTGGTGCTCGCCGGAGATGGTGGCCGGAAACCGAGAAGGGTGACGGGAGGGGGGTTGGTTTAACAATTTACACTTTCAGCCCCTCAGGTTTCATATTGTTATTATTTTATGTCAAAACTTTTAAAACAAAGTTTTAGTAACTACATTTTGAATCCCAAACTTATAACATTCTTGTTTTCAAATTATTTAAAACCCCATTTAATAAATCACTAGTTTATAAAACTTTTATAGACTTCACATGTATTTCTAAGAATATTATTATTTATTTTAGTTTGATAATTTAAACTCATAAATAAAAATAAGACATCATGAATTTATAAAACTTTATTTTATAAATTATAAATATTCTATAAATTATAACTAGTTGGAAATGCCCGCACGTTGCGACGGTACGCTTGTTGCATGATTTTTTGGGAATTTGATTTTAGTCGGTATCGGCTCGGTGCGTTATGACGTAAATTAAAAAATCAAAACATAATTACTGAAAAGATTGAATAAAAGAAAATAACTACGTATATTACGAAAGTCTTTAAGATAATTATATTATCGTAATAAGAATAGTGAAAATATGGGTGGTATTTATGGTCAGAAATCACGTATTACCTAGATTTTAGGGAGATTTATTTTATGAATGTATGTTAGAGTTTTAAGATCATCGGAGTTAATTTTTGGTGGTGATTTGCATATACCAAAGAAATAATGGAGAAATTATCACCATAAATTATCATCTTGATTGTTATTAAACTGTTAACAACCGATAAAGGAAAGAGGAAAGAGGGATTAGTGCTCAATCACAATATATAAACGACATTGAAAGTAAATAACGATTTTGTTGATCACGTGTATATGTTTTAGCATTTGTATTATAAGCAATCATATATTATACTTTATTATAAGAAAATAAATGAAATAAAATAATTAATCTTTTGAAATTTAAGTATTATTTTTCATATGGATGCCTTAATCCATATGTAAAATTATCATTGATCATCCTCTCACTTTTATTATAAAAATATAGATAAATATTAAAATTATTAAACTTATAATATGCTCCTAGAAAAATATTAGTATTATAGTTATTATAAATATGAAGATTTATATAAGTTATATACTTAAATATTTAAATAAAATAATATACTTAATTAAAATATTATTTAGTTATAAAAATATAATTAGTATATATAAATTTAAATGTCAATTTATAGTATCATAAAGAAAATAAAATTAATGAAGTGAATTAAATAATATCATATTATTATATAATATATTAATAATGTTTATTAATACATGAAAGAGACAATACTACTATATAATACATCTCTTTGGATAGAGATGTAATTTTGCTAAAAATACAAGTTTTAAAGCAACATGTACAAATAAGTATATTAAATTTAAGAGGGGTAGAATAGAGATTTGATTAAAATTTTAAGACACTTTAGGGGTAATATGATAAATTTATCTATTAAATTTTATAAAACTTGACATTTTTGCATATACCAAAGAAAGTTAATGGAGAAATTATCACCATAAGTTATCATTTTGATTGTTATTGAGTTGTTAACAACTGATAAAGGAAAGGGGAAAGAGGGATTAGTACTCAATCACAATATATAAATGACATTGAAAGTAAATGACGATTTTGTTTGATCACGTGTATATGTTTTAGCATTTGTATTATAAGCAATCATATATTATACTTTAATATAAGGGAATAAATGAAACAAAATGATTAATCTTTTGAAATTTAAGCATTACTTTTCATATGGATGCCTTAATCCATACGTAAAATTATCATTCTATCCTTCTCTTACTTTTATTGTAAAAAATATAGATAAATATTAAAATTATTAAACTTATAATATGCCTTAGAAAAATATTAGTATTATAGTTATTATAAATATGAAGATTTGTATAAGTTATATACTTAAATATTAAATAAAATAATATACTTAATTAAAAGATTATTTAGTTATAAAATTATAATTAGTATATATAAATTAAATGTCAATTTATAGTATCATAAATAAAATAAAAATTAATGAAGTGAATTAAATGAATATCATATTATTAAAGAATATATTAATAATGTTTATTAAATACATGAAAGAGACAAGGGCAAAAATGTCAAGTGTTATAAAATTTAATGGATAAATTTACGATATTACTCCTAAATTGTCTTAAAATTTTAATCAAATCCCTATTCTACCCCTCTTAAATGTGATGCACTCATTTGTATATATGTGTTTTAAAACTATATTTTTAGCAAAATTACATCTCTATCCAAAGAGATGTATTATATAGTAGTAGATATGTTGTTTTAAAACTTGTATTTTTAGCAAAATTACATCTCTATCCAAAGAGATGTATTATATAGTAGTATAGATAACTTGTTTAAATGGTTTGATAGATAATAATTGAATAAAATAATTCGTAATATTTGTTAAATTGCACATTTAATGCATTTCATTTATTAAATAATTAAAATTAGAATAATTTAATAAAGATATTGTTTCATTGCATGAAAGTTTAAAATGGGTTCGGGTTTGGGTTTTAAATTGGAAAAATGGCGGATGTTATAATTATGGTGGATCCGGCAAAGATGGAAGCAGTGATGCAATGGAAGTCTCCAAAGACGTCATCCGAGATTCGTAGTTATCTGGGTTCGGTGGGCTATTACAGAAGATTTATCCAAGACTTCTCTAAGATAACTTCTACGTTGACTAAGTTGACCAAGAAAGATGTAAAGCTTGTATGGGGTCAAGCTCAAGAGAAAACATTCGAGGAGTTAAAGGCAAGATTGACTCAAGCTCCAGTCTTGTTGCTACCCGATGGAAGCGAGAATTTGGTGGTTTATTCAGATGCTTCCTACTCAGGGTTGGGATGTGTGTTGATGCAAAGAGGAAAGGTTATAGCTTACGCATCCCGACAATTGAAAGTTCATGAGGTTAATTATCCTACTCATGACTTGGTGTTTGCAGCTGTGGTTTTTGCGTTAAAGATATGGAGGCACTACCTATATGGGACGAAGTGCACCATATTCACTGACACAAGAGCTTGAAGTACTTCTTCGAGTAGAAGGACCTGAACATGAGGCAGAGGAGATGGTTGGAGCTTATAAAAGATTATGATTGCGAGATCCACTACCATCCGGGCAAAGCCAACGTGGTGGCGGATGCCCTTAGCCAAAAAGAGAGACCCGAGCCAATTTGGGTGAAGGCTTACCAGTTGATCGTGACCTCTGATGTGATGAAGCAGTTCAAAGGGTTTCAAGATGAAGTATTGAAAAAATATCATCTTAACTCTGAAAGAATGAGTGGTCTGGTTGTGGAATTGGGTGAAAACACACTTGGTGTTAGAACCCGATTCGAAAGCATGTGGATTCCTCGCTATGGGGATCTATGTGGAAAGATTATGGACGAAGCTTATAAGACTCGATACTCTATTAATCTTGGTGCTACAAAAATGTACCAAGACATGAAGAAAGAGTATTGGTGGCCGGGTATGAAGCGTGATGTGGTGGAGTATGTGAGTAAATTCCTTACTTGTTTACAAGTGAAGGCCGAACATGAGAAGCCGTATGGAAAGATCCAACATTTGGATATACCGGAGTGGAAGTGGGAACATATCACCATGGACTTTATAATGAAGCTACCGCGTACCGTTCGAGGGTATGATGCCATATGGGTGATAGTTGACCGTTTGACGAAGACTGCTCACTTCCTACCGATCCACAAGACATATTAATCCAGAGGTTCGTGGATCTTTTCATCACGGAGAGCGTAACTCATCATGGTGTGCCGGTGTCTATTGTGTCTGATCGTGACACCCAGTTTACATCTAAATTTTGCAAGAAATTTCATGATGCTATGGGGACGAGGTCACGTATTAGCACGGCTTATCATCCTCAGATGGATGGTCAGTCAGAAAGAACGATTCATACGCTAGAAGATATGCTCCGGGCATGTGTCATTGACTTTGGAGGAAGTTAGGATGACCACTTACCATTAGCTGAGTTCTCATATAACAACAGTTATCATGCCAATATTGGTATGCCTCCTTATGAGATGCTATATGGTAGAAGATGCAGAACGCCCGTGTGTTGGGGTGATATTGGTCATAAAGAGTTAGGGAGCGTCGAGGTGGTCGAGGCTACGACTGAGAAGCTGGAAAGGATCAAGTCCTTCATGAAAGCAACTAAAGATTGGTAGAAGTCGTATGCCGACAAGAGACGTGGACCGATTTAGTTCCAAGTGGGTGATAGAGTTATGTTGAAAGTCTCACCTTGGAAGGGTATCATTCGGTTCAGAAAGCGGGGCAAGTTGAGCCCGAGATACATAGGGTCTTTTCGAATCATTGCTAGAGTAGGAGAGGTGGCTTATAGATTGGAGTTACCAGATGAGTTAAGTGGAATTCACCCGACATTCCATGTATCTCATCTGAGAAAGTGCTTAGCAGACAAAGATATAATTATACCATAGGAGGATATCGAGGTAGATGAACGGCTCATTATATGAAGCAACCGGTGGCGATCATTGATCGTAAAGAGAAGAGGTTAAGAAATAAAGTAGTTTCTCTTGTGCGTGTATAGTGGAAACAAAGGAAGGGATCTGAGTCTACGTGGGAGACCGAGGAGGAAATGAGACACCATTACGCATGATTTTTTGAGGAATAACAGGTCTCGGGGACGAGACCAATATAAGGGGGGTTGACTTGTAACACCTGGTTATTTTTAAAAGGCTTAAACAAAAGAATAAAGTGAAGAAAAAGAAAGAAAAGCTATGCAGCCCAACTTGAAGGGTTAAATGTGTAAAAAGGACAAAAGTTGGTAAGAAAAAGGTGATGGCCGCCCACTTCTTGCACATCACCTTTCTGCTTACGGATTTTAGAGAGAGAGTGCAGAACTCTCGGGTTTTTGAAGAAAAACCAAAAAAGTACGAATTCAAGGTAAGAATTCATGTGTTTATGATGTTCTTAACTGGATACATCCTCGGGTTTATGCTCATGTGTGTTTGTATGTTCGGTTGTGTGTGTTTTAGTGGGTTTCTAGGTGAGAACTTGTAGCTAACGAGTTTTTGAAGGAAGTCTTACCCAAGAGGCTGCTAAGGTGAGTTCTAGAACCCCTTTTTTACATATTTTTAACTGTTTTTAGGGCTAAAAATGCATGTATGAACGTTTTTATAAAGGTGAGTATTGTACTCGTATGTGTATGTCTATGTGTATGTGTGTGATTCGGGCGGGGTGTGAATTTGGGCTATGCTTATGTTTGATGATGTTAAGAATATGTTTCTATGGCTTAGAATGCATGATTTAAGCTTAGAATAAGTTTGAGAATGATTGGGGACTGAATTATGATGTTTACGTGTGAAATAGGCTGCTCATGCGTCCAAATAGGGTTCATGCGCCTAGTATGGAAATCAGCCTAAGGGTCCTCATGCGCCCAAAAACCTCATGTGCCCATATAGTAGTCATGCGCCTAGGAATATGCAAAATTTGACTAAGTGTTCATGCGCCTAAGCACTCATGCGTCTGCATTGTGCTCATGCGCCTAGAATTGCCCAGAATAGACTAAGTGTTTCTCATGTGCCCCAATAATGCTGATGCGCCTGAAAGTTGCCCATGCGCCTAAGGGTTCCTCATGCGCCTGAAAGGCCATGCGCCTGCATAGTGCTCATGCACCTGCATAGTACTCATGCGCCCAAAGACTTAAATTATTTTCTGAATTTTCGGGAAAAATGTAAAAATTAGGCTTTGACTTGGGAGGTTCCCTAGGGCATAGTAAGTTAACTTTTTTAAGTCAAAGATGATGTGATGGGCGTGAATGATGTATGATGATGCTATGATGATGATGCTATGATGATGATGATGTTATGTATGATGTTATGCATGATGGTATGTGTGATGTATGTTATGTATGCATGCTAACATGAATGATGATTGTATGATCTTGATGATGTTCCTGTTTATGTCTGTTGTAACGCCTCGAATAATGTCTAAGCGAGCCAAATAATAATAATAATGGGCTTGGACGAGATCATTTAAAGAAAATAAGATGGATATGGGTTTTAGACCGAGTAGACTTCGCGGGATATGTGTTTGGCGAGTTTAAGGTCCGGGAAAGCCTGGTATATATAAACGGATCAGCTTGAGCAGCTCTCATTTGCAACTCAACACTCTAGTTCTAGAAAGAGAGAGTAGAGAGAGAAAGTGGAGAGAATTGAAGATTCAAGGCTCGGTTGATCTCGGGATTGAAGATCGGTGTTTGTAGGCTTCCAAACAACAAGAAAACACCACGTATCTAGGTAAGAAACATCATTTAGTCGTTCCTTTTGATGTAAACCCGGATTCTAGGTTTGGGGTTTTTGAAAATGGCAAAGATTCACCCAAAACTCACGTTTTTGTGTAAGAAAACATGTAAGAAGCTTAGATATAGCTTATTGGGTGATAAACCAAGGTCTTGGATGTAAAGATTGAAGTTTTGTGTCAAAAATGGGATGGTTCGTATTTTTCAGCCCGTTCTGCGAAACTGGATGTTCATCCAGCGAAATTAGTTGTTCGTCCAGCGAAACTACGGATCTTCCGGCGAAACTATAGTTTCGCAGGTAGTTTCGCAGACATGGTTTTTCAACGAAAATTGAGCGAAACTGGCAGAATAACTGGCAGCGAAGATGCCAGCGAAACTGCCAGCGAAACTAGCAGCGAATACTGGCGAAACTAGCAGCGAAACTGCTGTTAGGCAGAAATTAACTCCTTTGAGTGTTAACTTATCTGCATGCTATGCAGTGCAATCTTTGCCTTGTAAGCTTGATTGAGAAGCTACTCATCGAGTCCAGGTGAGTTCTAGATCCCTATATTAAAGGTTTTGAACTAGTTTGGGGCTGGAAATACATACTAAATATACAATTTAAATGACCAAGATTTTAAGAGGTTTTAACGAGAAGATCGATTTTTTGATAAGGAAATGTGCTATATAAAAGTGTTAAAATAAAAATTTTCGCGCTGACCTGGCAGCCCGGCCCCAACTAGGGGCGTTGCCCCTTGGACCCCACTAGGGGCTGCTACCCCTAGGACCCCACTATCAGGGGCTGCCACCCCCGAACCCCTGCTGTCCCGCGGTGGGTCAGTTATGTATTATGATGATTATGCTTGATATGCATATGTTTATGTATGTGAATATGCGATTCATGATGTTTAAGATGACGTATGATTGATGCTGATGTATGTTGATTATGTATGCTACATATGTTATGTATTATATGTGTTCTTATGTTCTTTATTACGTATGATGACATGACTTTACGTGGTGTGATATTGTTAATGAACGTAAAGTATTATCTTAACGAAGTGAGAGATTTAAGATAATGAAAGTGGAACATAATGAAGGAACGAATGAAAAGCCTTGCAAGCAAATGAAAGGAGGTTCACAACTCATTGTGAGTTGTTAGCTCAACTGTGTGTGTCTACAGCGTGCGATTTTGGCTAACTCATAAGGGTTCAGTCTTGGTGACTGCTCCAATACGTGCGATTTCCTATTTACTGTGTGTTATACAGCGTGCGATCTTGGCTAACCCTTAAGAGTTCACACACACAGGGGGAGTCTGTCCTAGTGACCCCTCCATGCGTGCGATATGGGGTCCTTGTCGCTTAACCCTAGATGAATTGCTTGGTGCTTTAGAGGGGGGTTAAGCACATGACAGGACCTAAATAGAAGTGAAAGATAATAATGTGCAAAAAAAGTGTGATAAGTAAAAATGTGTGAAACGTGCGAAATGTACGAAACAAACGATGATGAAGATAATAATGATTACCTTGATGTATGTACGATGTGTAATATATGTGATAGTAATGAAAATGTTTTAACGAATGGAAGGTAATGCAATGTCTTTATAAAACTAGAACTCACTAAGCAACGCTGACTTTTTATGCATTTTCCAGTTGGCAGGTGAGCATTGCTGAGGATGGCGCGGGGAAGCTACTTGGCATTTTTGGATAGCATTCTTTTGTATAATGTTTTTGCAATGTAATACGAACGAACTATATTTTGTAATGAACGATGTATTATTTTGCAAAAGTATTTATTTAAAGGAAATGAAACGTTTGTTTAAAGTGGTTTCCGCTGCATGATTTTAGTAAAGTTAATGTAATTATATGTTTTACGTGCGATGATTGACCAGCTGTGAGCGTCCCGGGAACGGGGCCTTACATCTGTTTATCTTGCTGTGGCTTTGCGTTGAATGTTAATGAAAGAAATGATTAAGTATTATGTAACGTAAATTGGAAGATAATGAAAAGAGGAATGTAATAAAGAATGCATGCATTAATGAATGAATGAAAGTATGAAATCTTTCAAGCAAATGAAAGGAGGTACACAACTCATTGAGAGACAACTCATTGAGAGTTCTTAGCTCAACTGTGTGTGTCTATAGCGTACGATTTTGGCTAACTCATAAGAGTTCATACACATAGTAGGAGTTCAGTCTCGGTGACTGCTCCAATACGTGCAATTTCCTAATTACTGTGTGTTATATAGCGTGCGATTTTGGCTAACCCATAAGAGTACACACACACAGGGGGAGTCAGTCCTGGTGACTACTCCATACATGCAATATGGGGTCCTTGTTGCTTAACCCTAGATATAGCTTTGTGCTCAAGAGGGGGGTTAAGTACGGGACCTAGATGGAAGTGAAAGATAATAAATGTACTAAAAGTGCGATAAGTACGGAAAGTGCGATAAGTACGGAAAGTGTGATAAGTACGAAATGTGCGAAACGTGCGAAATGTACGAAACGAACGATGATGAAGATAATAATTATTACCTTGATGTATGTATGATGTGTGATCATGTGCGATAGTAATGAAAATATTTTAATGAATGAAAGGTAATATAATGTTTTATAAAACTAGAACTCACTCAGCAACACTGAATTTTATGTGTTTCTAGTTGGCAGGTAAGATTGCTGAGGATGATACGGGGTGGCTACTTGGCTCTTTTTGGATGACATCCATTTTTATAATGTTTTTGTGATGTAATGCAACTAGTATTTTGTAATGTGATAACGATGTATTACTTTGAAAAAGCTTTTATAATGAATGAAATGTCATTTTAATGTTTCCGCTACAATGTTTATTTAGGTTTATAAAAATATATGTTTTATGTGCAATGATTAGCCAACTGTGAGCATCTTGAGAACGGGACCTTACATCTGCCCACTTAAAATTCACAAAAAACATATTCGCTCTCCTCTCCCATTCATTTCATTCACATACTCAAAAAGTTAAGGTTATATCAAAAAATTGGAACTTCTTATATTTCTTTCACATCATCCCTTTTCTTTTTCACTATCACTTCTTTTTTTTCAAAAATATTAAAAAACCTCTGTATTGAGGATGATCTTATATGTTAGACCATGCATTTGGTTATTTACTTTTATGTAATTTTATAATCATAATGTAAATTATACAAATAATAGTTTGTTGACTATTTCTATCATTTTGGCTAGTGAAATTTCCTACGAACCAGTACCTCTTTCTCTTCTCCCCCTCTATTAAATACAGCCGCAACCCCTTATGAACATTTCGTATATAACAAAGGACCCAGTCCACAACCATCCTTCTCTTCTTCCACATTGTTGGTCGTCAAGGTGATTGATTATAGATGTAATGATTACACTTAAAGGTTGATTCAACCAAAGAACAACTCGAAGAGCTCTCAGCATGCATATGTGAAATACTAGTAAAGTACTTCAGAAGATTCGATATAACTTGGAAAATTATGTTAAGTACCAAATCTTCTGAAGCCAAACACCAATTCTTGCAAAGCCAGAGTTGAAGTCTTCCGAAGCTTCAAAGACATAGTTTTCCGAAGCTAAAGACTAATTTCTTCTGAAGACAAAGAAGACCTATCTTCTCTATCAGGCTTTGATAAAATTTGAACCACCTTTCCACTATCATCTCTGAAGACTCACTAACTAGCATGAGTTGGTGAAAAGTACATGCTTTTGTCAACTATAGATTAAGATGTTAAGTTTGTAACTTTTCATCTATATACTTTTATTATTTTTCTAACAGATAAGATGTGAGCTATGACATGTTATAGTCACTAGTCAAAATGCAATCTGTCTTTTGACTTTGCATTGATCTTGTAATCTAGATTAGTGTTTCCAACTAGGCTTTGAAGAATAGTCGATTGTAGATGTAGTATAAAGTATCTCAAGTACTTGTATCTTGCATAAGCTTTGTAACACTTCTAAGAACTTGAGAGAAATATACATCATTTTTAAAAACCATATTATATATTTCTTGTTATGTTCTTTTACTAAGTGTTCTTTGTTTCATCTAAGATTGTTCCCTATTTAATCTGCTAAGTATTTTAAGTCTCTCCATCTTGTGAAACTATTGCATTGACCCTCTTCACCAGTCTTTGTAATAGATGTTATTAAGGCTATAACTTGAAGTTGCTAATATAGAAGTACATGCACGCTTATTAAATGATATTTGCCTTTAAAGTTCTAGCTTAAGTACAAAAGAATTTTTATGGATAACATATTAATACAATAGAAAATTTTTATGCTATATAATAAAAATATATTTGTAACACCCGATTATTTTTAAAAGTCAAGATATGAAGAATAAAAGCAATAAAGGCAATAAGGTCCAAGTGGAGGGACTAAAAATGTAAAAAGGACAAAAATCTTTGAAAAGTTGGTGTAAAGGTGGGCATGGCCGCCACCCTCATTTCACATCATCATCTTCTTCGGTTTTAGAGAGAGAGAGAACAGAGGAACTCTCGGTTTTGTAGAAGAGAAGAAGAAATCAAATTCAAGGTGTTTTGAACTCTTTGCAAGCGGGTTAAAAGGAAGAACACCCAAGTTGCACCAGGTGAGTTCTAGACCCCTGTTTTTACATGTTTTAAATTATCTTTGGGGATGAAAACGTATTAAAATGATTTTACAAGTTTATGTGTGAATACCCGTATGTATTGTGTATGTTGGGTGTTAGTTCTTGATGGTTTATAGGCTACCAATGTTTAGAATAGCCACATTATGCTTAGAACAGATGGGTTCGATGATTAGGATTGAAAATATCCTAGAAACATGTTTTACAGAATGCTCATGCGCCTAGATAAGTGTTCATACGTCTGAAAGTGCCTTAGAAAGAATTAAGTGTAAGCCATGCACCTAAACAGTAGCTCATGCGCCCAAATTTGCCTTAGAAATGTTTAAGTTTAGCCCATGCGCCTGAACAGTGGCCCATGCACCTAGAAATGTTAGTCATATGACTAAGGTAGGGCCATATGCCCCAATAGTGTCCATGCGCCCAAGTGGCCCATGCGCCTAAGTGTTCATTGCGTCTGAATAGTATCCATGCGCCTAGATTGGGCTGGAATTTACTAAGTGTTCAGACGTCCAGAAGTCCCCATGCGCCTGAACAGTACCTATGCGCCTGAAAGTGGCCCATGCGCCTGTGTTTCCCATGCGCCTGAATAGTGTCCAGCGCCTGCATAGTGCCCATGCGCCTAGGACTTAGAATATTTTTCTGATTTTTTGGGAAAATGTGTAAAGTAAGCTTTGACTTGGGAAATTCCCGGGGAACTATAGAGGTTGACTTTTGGGGTCATAGATAGTATGATGGGCATGTTATGGATGATGATGATGATGTTACATGACTATGTATGATGTATGTTATGTATGTATGATGCCCTGTGTGATGATGTATGAATGGTATGTTATGTTATGTTCCTATGATGATGAATGTTTATCTTTCCATGGCTTTACGTGTTATGTTAATGAATGAACCGAAAGTATTATGTAACGTAAAGTGAAAGATAATGAAAGAGGTACATGATGAATGAATGCATGCATTAACGAATGAAAGAACGTAAAAAGTCTTGCAAGCAAATGTATGGAGGTCCACACCCAATGAAGGGTGTTAGCTCAACTGTGTGTGGGTTAGCTACCCCAGAAGGATGCACACTGGGGTCCAATCCTTGTGATTGACCATATACATGGGATCCTTGCCGCTTGCCCTAGGTACTGGAGTCAGCTTCGTGCACAATGTTCGGGGTCTATGATAGACCTCAGGCCCAGTAACCAGCTTCATGCATAATGTTCGGGGTATAGCATATGGCATTGATCCGGAATGAAAAGAAAAGATGAATGGTGAATGTACTTGCCCCAGGTACTGGAGTCATATTCGTGCATAATGTTCGGGGTCTATGATAGACCTCAGGCCCAGTAACCAGCTTCGTGCATAATGTTCGGGGTATTGTACTTGTCACAAGATGTAACGAATGAACGAAGACTAAAGAACGTAATGGAAGATAATAATGATATTATATGTATGTATGTATGATGTATGATCACGAACGAATGAAACATATAGTATGGACTCTGTAAAGAAATAAATAAAAACTTGTGTATTTTTTATTATAAAACTAGAACTCACTTAGCGACGCTGACTTTCATACGTTTTCAGTTGGCAGGTAAACGTTGCTGAGATGGCACGAGGCGGCTACTCAGCTCTTTTGGATGGCATCCATTAATTAAGGCTTTTGTGATGTAATACAACAATGTAATTTTGTAACCGACAAACGATGCGTTATTTTGCAAAAGTTTTTATGATGAAATGAAATGCCATTTGTTTTATGCTTCCGCTGCAATGTTCTATGAATGATTAAAGGTAAAGTATATGTTTTATGTGTGATGATTTAGCATCTGTGAGCGTCCCGGGAACGGGGCCTTACAAGTTGGTATCAGAGCCAAAGTTTAAGTGAAAGGGTAAATTTTCAAAATAAACCTTCACTTAAACTGAGAATATGGAATGGGAATGGGATGCCAATCTGAGTAGCTGCGTGCCATCAGGTATTTTCGTAATGTTAACCGTTTATGTGCGCATGGTATGTGGTTATGCGTTGTATGTAGATTTAACTACTAATGTAGTTAGGACAGGTAATGCTCGGGGTATGAAGAGTAAAGTAAGTGGCTAATCACAACTGGCCACTGTAATTAGGGACTTACTATACTTGACATGAACTGAGTTGTTCCCTTGAATGACCGTGTTGGTGTTTGAATCTTTCAATGTGTGAGTAGATGGCTGGTGGTAAATCTTCGAAGGCCTCTCGTGGTGGAGGTCACGATGCTGAACCGCGACCCAAGAGGGGAAGACCCAGAGTCGAGAAAGTGGTTCATGAAGAACCAGAAACCCCTCATCCGGAGGGCGGAGATGAGAGTGCTAACCTGAGAGCCTCGGTGAAGGAAGCGGTTATGGAAGAAGTGCACCAAGTCATGCAGACGATCCTACCGTCTGTGGTGACCGAAGTGATAAAGGCAGTTAGAGAGGGAGAGAGAAAGGAAAGGAGTGGAGCGATGGGCGAAAGAAGACAGCCCGAGACCGAGACAGTTCCGTCCGATGATGAGGACGAGGAAGAAGAGCCTGCGCCGAAGGCGACCCAAGGTTGCAACTACGGGGTGTTTATGAGATGCAAACCCCCTACTTTTGATGGAAACGGCACTGCCGCTGCTGCTCACCGGTGGGTGAGGGAAATGGAGGCGGTACTTGATATCAGCGAGTGCCGAGAAGATCAGAAGGTTAAGTTCGCTACCCACTCATTCGTAGACTCGGCTCTATGCTGGTGGGACAATATAGTCCAAGCCGAAGGTAGTCAGGCGATCGGGAGAATGAGATGGTCGGAGTTGAAGAAGTAGGTGATCGGGGAGTTTTGTCCTCACCGGGAAATGGACAAGGTCGAGAGAGAGTTTCTGCAACTGGAGGCGGGAACTATGACACACAAGAGTACACCACAAGGTTCAATGAAATGGCACGACTGGTGCCCGATCAGGTGACGCCACTGTCACGAAAGATTAAGAGATATATCCAGGGACTGCCGGCGGATATCCATAGGCATATGATCACCGCCCGGCCAAGCACTTTTAGGTCGGTGGTTGATTTGGCTGGTAGACTATATGATGAGCCTGAGGTGGTAGTGGCTAAGGAGAAGAAGACGAGTAGGGATGGGAGAAACTGGAATGGGAAACGGTTTGGACATGGTAGAGCCGCTCCAAACAATAAGGTGGCGAGGGTAGGTGACCGACGTGTGGTCACAGCTGGTGTTGGGTTGGAGAAGTGTGGCAAGTGTGGGAAGGAGCACGATGGTAAGTGTAGATGGGGGTCGAATATTTTTTCAAGTGTGGGAAGCCTGGTCATATGGCTAGAGACTGTGGAGGTGTGAAGTGTTTCAACTGGGGGAAGTGGTCACATGAGTAAGGAGTGTAAGAAGCCAAGGGCCGAGAGTTTCAAGGTGAAGAAGGCTGGAGGAGAAGGGCAGAAGGCAAGCGCCCGAGATTTCACGATGACTCGGGAGGAGGCTAGGACAGATCCCATGTGGTGTCAGGTATGTTTCTAGTAAACCAAACTCTTGCATCTGTGTTGCTTGATTCTGGTGCTAGTAGGAGTTTCATCTCTGCTGCCTTTGGTGCTAGGTTTCCCAATAAGAGTAGATGTATTGGTGAGCCATTCAATGTAGAAAATGCTATTGGTAAGTCCACTAGAATTACTGAGGTGATAGAGGACTCTGCCATAGAACTGGAAGGCCATAGGTTTGCTGTTAGGTTACATGTGATACCCCTGGGTGGATTTGATGTAGTACTAGGGATGGATTGGTTAGCAACCTATGAGGCAAACATTGTGTGTCGCAAGAAGATGATCCGATTGACAACGCCTGATGGAAATGAGGTGACGGTTTATGGTGATTGCGTCACGACAATCCCGAGGGTGATTTCGATGGTGATGGTGGAAAAGTGCATGAGACGTAGATGTAGTGCCTACTTGGCATACATAAAAGATGTGGATGCGTCGGTACCGCAATTATCCGAAGTACTAGTGGTGCGCGATTTTCCGGACGTATTCCCGGAAGACTTACCTGGTGTGCCACCAGATCGCGAGGTTGAGTTCCAAATTGAGTTGATACCCGGTGCTCAACCCATTGCCAAGGCACCGTACCGGTTGGCTCAGACTAAGATGAAAGAGTTAATGGAGCAGTTGCAAGAACTGTTGGATAAGGGGTTCATTAGACCGAGTCTCTCTCCGTGGGGTGCTCCGGTATTATTTGTGAAGAAGAAAGACGGTAGTATGAGGATGTGTATTGACTACCGGGAGCTGAACAAGTTGACAGTGAAAAACCGATACCCCCTACCAAGAATAGATGATTCGTTCGATCAGCTCCAAGGTGCCAGTTGGTTTTCGAGGATAGATCTTCGATCTGGTTAGCATCAGCTGAAAGTGAAGGAGCAGGACATTCCTAAAACAGCTTTTCGCACACGCTACGGTCACTATGAGTTCCTCGTTATGTCGTTTGGATTGACCAATGCGCCAGATGCTTTTATGGATCTGATGAATCGAGTGTGTTGGCCAATGTTTGATAAATCGGTGATTATGTTTATTGATGATATCCTGATTTATTTAAAGAGTGAGATTGAGCATGCCGGTCACATTCGGGAGGTTCTAGAGACGTTAAGAAGGGAGAAGTTGTATGCAAAATTCTCCAAGTGCGCGTTTTAGTTACGCGAAGTTCAGTTCTTGGGTCATGTGGTGAATCCCGATGGGATTATGGTGGACCCGGCTAAGGTAGAGGCAGTGATGCAATGGAAGTCTCCAAAGACGCCATTCGAGATTCGTAGTTTCTTGGGTTTGGCGGGCTACTATAGGAGATTTATCCAAGACTTCTCCAAGATTGCTTCTCCACTGACTAAATTGACCTGGAAGGATGTAAAGTATGTATGGGGTCAGGCTCAGGAGAAGGCATTCGAGGAATTGAAGGCGAGGTTGACTCAAGCTCTTGTCTTGTCGTTACCCGATGGAAGCAAAGATTTGGTGGTGTATTCAGACGCTTCTTACTCAGGGTTGGGGTGTGTGTTAATGCAAGGAGGAAAAGTTATAGTCTACGCATCCCGACAGCTAAAGGTTCATGAGGTCAACTACCCTACTCATGAATTGGAACTAGCGGTCGTGGTCTTTGCACTAGAAATTTGGAGGCACTATCTGTATGGAACGAAGTGCAACGTCTTCACCGACCACAAGAGCTTAAAGTACTTCTTTGAGCAGAAGGACCTGAATATGAGGCAGAGGCGATGGTTGGAGCATATAAAGGATTATGATTGTGAGATTCATTACCATCCGGGCAAAGCTAACGTGGTGGCTGATGCTCTTAGCCGAAAGGAGAGGCCCGAGCCGATTTGGGTGAAAGCATACCAACTAATCATGACCTCTGATGTAATGAAGCAAGTCAAGGAGTTTCAGGATGAGGCACTGAAAGAAGATCATCTAAACTCTGAAAGAATAAGAGGTCTGGTTGGGGAATTGTGTGACATCTGGTAAATTTCCGTTACAAACTCCGTTAGTTCCGTTAAGTCTTGTATACACGTGTCGTGAGCACACACTAGTTGTCGTTTAACGTTGGTGACCTAATAATAATGAATAATGTTAATTTGATGTGAATCTAAGTGATTATGTGAGTATTGGGTTATGTTTATGTGTTTACACATTTATAAAAGGTTAATTAAAGAATTTATCGCGTAACGCGGAAACGTGCCTATGTATTCGTATGTCTTGTGTTTTTATAAAGATAAGATATATAATGAATTTTATAAGTTTATATCTTTATATTATGAAGTTAAAAACACTTTACAAAGAGTTTAAGGCTTAGTTTTTATAAAATACAAATACAAGGGTTAAAAGGTAAATGTGTAAATTAAAATTTATAAAACAAAACTTCAAACCCTAATTCACCCCCTTCGGCCGCGATCAAGCTTCTCTTCCCCTCTTCTCTTCGAAATCAGCCTAGAACATCAAGGAAGCATCGATTTTGGTCGACTTCAAGGTTAGAACACGTTAGAATCATCAATTGCAAGTTAACACGCGTTTAAAGGTTAGATTTTTCGAGTTTTTGTGAATGGTTCATTAGGTCCGAACCTTAGATTCGAAATTGATCCTCATTAGGTCGAATTGGATGTTGTTTGATGATGTTTATATGTTAGTTAGGTTGAATGCATGTTAGTTAACGTCGATCATGGATGAATTACATGTTGTTAGTGGGTTAATCATGGGTTTTGATTCTAGTCAAACCCTAATTCGATTTTGGGCATGATTATGGGTGAATGATGGTTGTTTGATGAATAAGTTGTATGAATGTTAGGAATCATGAATCTTGCAAGAAATTGATGATTTAGGGTTGATGTTCATAGGTTACTAATAATAGTAACTTTATTTGCATGAAATGTTGAACTATGGATGTTATGATGTTATGGATGTGTTCATGGTGATAATTAGATGTTAGATTGTTGTTGTGATCATTGGAAATTCAAGAAAACATGTTATAGTTCATACATTACTAAAGATAGTAACTTTTGGATATGAATTGGTGAATTATGATGTTTGGATGTGGTTGATCATGCTTAGATGTTAGTATGAGCTTGAATTGGTATATTATTGATGAATTCATGTATGCTTTGGATGTTTGATAGATTTTGGGATGTTCATTGCCAAAAGGGAAACTTTATTTGTGTAAATGTTGAAGTATGATGTTATGATCATGTTTGGATGATAGGAGCCTGCTAGTATGTTCAAGGATAAATTCTAGTGTGATAGAACGTGTTAAATTAGTTGTATGGCATGCTTGGATAATCATGGGTGATATTTGGACTTTGGTGATCATGTATGGTTTGGATGTTATGTAGTAGTAGGACATCATGCTTGGGTCTGGTAATTGATTGTTGTGATGTTGTGAATGCAATGCATATGCTTAAAGAATATGGTTATGATCATTATACACGCGTGCGGATCTGAGGCCCCTACTTAGTAGGATTGGCAGGGTTTAGGATGTGAAGTCGTGAGTGGCTTCACATGGCATGTGATGAATGGTTGAACTTTGTGTGACATGTTAGTTGTATTATAACTAATGGATATGTTAATGTTCTAGATTCGCATGACTTGTATAGTACTTGATTGTATGATGATCTAAGTGATATACCTGGTTGATATAGCATACGTATGATACTATTTGAATGTTAATCATGTATGTTGTATGTGCTCATTGGCTTTATTTGAATTATAACTCATAATGTCACCAACGGGTCAAACGGGTCAACTAGGTCAAACGTGTCTATTTTTCTGGAAGCTTGAGTCTTTGGTTTTGGTATGATTAGGGTTCCACATGTCTTTTATTACACGTACTTATCTACTCACATGAACTAGGTAACCTGTGAAGGTTGGCTATCCTCTCGTTTCTCAAATAAACCCTAAGTACTCTTTGCATACATCAGGTGAGTTCATGCCCCACTCTTTACTTAATCTCTTTTGGGGGAGATAGCATACTGGTATTTATACGAACGCTTTTATTATTTAAGTTGTGTATAATATTAATATAGTGTTGTTTACCATGGGAAAAGTCCTCACACTTTTGAATTGTTAATATTTAATAGCGGGGAAACTTGGGTAGTACTACTGGGTCTGACGAGCCCCACCTGTGTGACTCGAGGTCAACCGGGTGCAATTTGTCCTATTGAACATTGTCACGACATGGTAAGTCGTGACAGGAGGCAACAACTATCACAGTCAGCTTCAATTGCAAAATCACTATGTATTAATATTTACTGATAATAGACTAGCTATCTATTACCATGCACTGCTCATATATATCACAACTATTTACATGTTTATTGAACTCAAACTCTTGAACTCACCAACCTATGTGTTGACATTTTAGTATGCTTTTCTCAGGTCCTTAGCTTGCTTGCCATAGGAGCACTGCACGGTTCATTGCATTTTAAGACACGATGCTTCAAGACAATTTGACATTTTAACAATTATAGTTTACTCTTTTGGGTTGGCACTTGTTTTGCCATAGTTATACTTTATTGACTTGGGTTGTTTTCAAAACGCTTCCGCATTGTTTAAAGTTTGTATTTTGATTGATTTTGTTTAAATTATGGCATTTAGAGTCGTTTGGAGTAACTATTGACTGTGATCCTGGTTTGTTCACACGCCTCGTGGTAAAACTCCGCAAGTGGATTTTGAGGGTGTGACAAATTGGGTGAAAACACACTCGGTGTTAGAACCCGATTCGGTCGTGTGTGGATCCCACGTTTTGGGGATCTACGGGTAAAGATTTTGGATGAAGCCCACAAGACTCGATACTCCATTCATCCTGGTGCCAAAAAGATTTATCAAGACATGAAGAAAGATTATTGGTGGCCGGGTATGAAGCGTGACGTGATGGAGTATGGAGTAGGTGCCTTACTTGTTTGCAAGTGAAGGCGGAACATTAGAAGCAGTATAGGAAGATCCAACCTTTGGATATACCGGAATGGAAGTGGGAGCACATCACCATGGATTTCATTACGAAGCTGCCACGTACTCCGAAGGGGTAGATGCCATATGGGTGATTGTGACCGCTTGACGAAGAGTGCTCACTTCCTACCGATCCGTGAGACATATTCATCCGAGGGTTGGCTGACCTGTTCATCAAGGAGATTGTAACTCGTCATGGTGTGCCGGTGTCTATCTTATCTGATCGCGACACCCGGTTTACATCTAAATTCTAGAAGAAATTCCATGATGCCATGGGGACGAGGTTACATATTAGCACGACTTATCATCCCCAAACTGATGGTCAGTCAGAAAGGACCATTCAGACGTTGGAGGACATGCTTTAGGCATGTGTGATTGATTTTGGAGGAAGTTGGGACGACCACTTACCGTTAGCTGAATTCTCGTACAACAATAGTTATCATACCAGCATTGGTATGCCGCCATACGAGATGCTATATGTAGGAGATGCAGAACACCCGTATGTTGGGGTGATATTGGTCAAAGGAATTGGGAAGCATCGAGGTAATCGAGGCTACGACTGAGAAGCTTGAAAAGATTAAAGCCTTCATGAAAGCAGCTAAAGATAGACAGAAGTCATATGCTGATAGACGACGCAGACCGATCGAGTTCTAGGTAGGTGACCGGGTTATGTTGAAGGTCTCACCTGGAAGGGTATCATCTTATTCAGAAAACAACGTAAGCTAAGCCTGAGATACATAAGACCTTTCCGAATCATTGCTCGAGTACGGGAGGTGGCCTATAGATTAGAGTTTCCAGATGAGTTAAATGGAATTCACCGACATTCCATGTATCTCATTTGAGGAAGTGCTTAGCTTATGAAGCCATGATTGTTCCACTGGAGGACATTGAAGTTGATGAAAGGCTCAATTATGTGGAGCAACCGGTGGCAATCATGATTGTTCCACTGGTATTTATACGAACGCTTTTATTATTTAAGTTGTGTATAATATTAATATAGTGTTGTTTACCATGGGAAAAGTCCTCACACTTTTGAATTGTTAATATTTAATAGCGGGGAAACTGGGTAGTACTACTGGGTCTGACGAGCCCCACCTGTGTGACTCGAGGTCAACCGGGTGCAATTTTTCCTATTGAACATTGTCACGACATGGTAAGTCGTGACAGGAGGCAACAACTATCACAGTCAGCTTCAATTGCAAAATCACTATTTATTAATATTTACTGATAATAGACTAGCTATCTATTACCATGCACTGCTTATATATATCACAACTGTTTACATGTTTATTGAACTCAAACTCTTGAACTCACCAACCTATGTGTTGACATTTTAGTATGCTTTTCTCAGGTCCTTAGCTTGCTTGCCATAGGAGCACTGCACAGTTCATTGCATTTTAAGACACGATGCTTCAAGACAATTTGACATTTTAACAATTATAGTTTACTCTTTGGGTTGGCACTTGTTTTGCCATAGTTATACTTTATTGACTTGGGTTGTTTTCAAAACGCTTCCGCATTGTTTAAAGTTTGTATTTTGATTGATTTTGTTTAAATTATGGCATTTAGAGTCGTTCTGAGTAACTATTGACTGTGATCCTGGTTTGTTCACACGCCTCGCGGTAAAACTCCGCAAGTGGATTTTAAGGGTGTGACAGATTGGTATCAGAGCCATTGGTTATAGGGAACTAGGTTGCATACACACTAGTCTATAACCGCACATAGTTAATTAGTTACATGTGCCTTACTCCCATTTACTGTATACTCATTGGCATACACGTCACACTCTCTGCAGCATGGCATCGTCTTCAAGAGCTCTGGGTAAACGACCCGAATCACCTACACGATCTGAATCCCCACCTCCCGCACCTGTACCTGATGATGGATTGATTGGCCTCGACTGGCTTATCCCCGAGAGGAGATTGACTGGGATCAACCGTTCGCATTGATGAAGCGTGACCCTTCGCGAGACTTGCGTTCTTATCCTAGGTTTGTTGACCACATCATGTTTAGGGAACGCGTACCTGTCCTAAAGCCAAGGACTAGGAACAATGCCAATCAACCCATGCTTTCACTCCCACGAACGGCGCAGTCCAACGAGCAACTGATTGCTGCACTAATGGATGCACTGGATACTGAACAACATCGTGTAAGACGACTCACGCGTGATGTCTGTACACTACAGCAAGAGGTGTACAACCTGAGACATCAATTGGACGAACTCAAAGAAGAACATGGGAAGACGCTGAACGGTTGTTACCATATGCAAGATGGTGTTATGGCACTCCAAGGACGCGTGACTGCTCGTGAATAGCGGGACGCCATAGCCGATAATAGGATTGCCATATTAGAAGCTCAACTAGCAGCACTCCAGATTGCTATAGCTCCTGCTCCTACCGCAGACTCTGAGGATGAGGAGGATCCCGAGGAGGGACCCGAGGAAGAGGAACCGGAGGAGATGGAGGATGATAGTGATGGGTCAGACATTGTTGATTGACTTCTTTACATGACTTAGACTACATAGTGCTTTCTTTTTGAAACCTATGTGGGAAGGGTTGTTTCCCCACACGAACGACAAAACTTCAATTTTGACATTGCTAAATACATTGTGACTTATTGCAATTTATTTACTTTGGTTATTATTTTTGTTATGAATGTTGTGGTTGTGATGATACGTTATTTCTTTCATTTACTGTTTACTGCGTTTCAATGAGTTAAATGTGTATGATGTTACTCATTATTGTATTGTGAATATAAAGTGAAAAGAATGGACGCTCGTGGACGTGGACGTGGACGTGGTCGTGGACGTGGACGTGGACGTGGCACCGGAGAACAAGGTGGTGGTGCTATTAACATGACTCCTGCAGAATTGGCTGCTCTAATTAATGAGCATGTTCAGGCGACAGTGGCTGCTGCCCACACGAGTCAGCCAGCAGGTAAACAATGACAGAAAAACAAATCTGATATCCTTTATAACTGTAGGGGATGTTTGATTAATGTGTGTTGTGTTAAAACAGGACCACCAGTGTGTACATACAAGTCCTTCATGGACTGTAAACCACACACCTACAGCGGTACAGAGGGTGCTGTAGGGCTTGTACGCTGGTTTGAGAAGACTGAGTCCGTTTTCTCCAAATGTAACTGTCCACTGGCGGATCAAGTAAAGTATGCCACCGGGACTTTGGAGGGTGCTGCCCTGTCTTGGTGGAACGCGCAAGTCCAGATGCTTGGACAAGCGATGGCAAATGGACTCCCCTGGAATGAGTTCAAGGATATGATGATCGAGGAGTACTGTCCTCGAAACGAGGTGCAAAAGTTGGAGATGGAATTCTGGCAGCTCAAGATGAAGGGTTCAGAAATTGAGGCTTACACGACCCGTACTCATAAGCTGGCTACATTGTGTCCAGGAATGGTTAATGAGACACATAAGAGAATCGAGCACTACATACGAGGATTGGTGCCTGAAATCCAAAGTATGGTAACAGCTTCTAACCCGACTACGATTCAGCAGGCCATCCAAATTGCCCATAAACTTACTGATCAGGCGGTAGAGCAAGGGCGGTTACCCAAACGGGGCGCTGTGGTGAGCGTGCCCGAAAACAAAAGGAAGTGGGATGCTCCCAGCAACAGCAATAACAAATCATCATCATCATCGTCTGGCGGTCAACAACAATCCCACAGCAGCAGCAGCCAGTTCAGCAGCAGCAGCGGTGGTTCGATAATAACCGCAATTTCAACCAAACTGCCCCAAATAACAAGGACCCGGCGGTTACGGCGGCAGACATCCCAATGCCCACGGTGTAACTACCACCATGTGGGACGGTGTGATAGCTTCAAGTGTCAACGTTGTGGAAAGATTGGACACGCTGCGAAGGATTGCCGTGGTGAACTAATGAGGAGGCCACAACAATCTCAAGAAACCCCCAAGGGTTGTTTTGAGTGTGGGAAAGAAGGGCATTACAAGCGAAACTGCCCACAACTAAGGAGGAACGGAAATGGCAACAACAACAACAACAACACCAACAACCATGGGAACAACAACAACAATGGTAATAATAATAACAATGGTGGAAATGGCACTGGAAATGGCGGCAATAAAGATGGAGCCAAAGGGAGAGCCTTCGTCATTGGCTCAGGTGAGGCTCTAAATGATCCCACAACTGTTACTGGTAGATTCCCTGTTAATGGTTGTTTTGCTACGGTACTATTTGATACTGGAGCCGATAGGAGTTTTGTGTCCTTAAAATTCTGTAGTCTTTTAAGTGATATACCCTCTGCTTTAGAATCTAAATACACTGTGGAATTAGCCGACGGTAAACAAATCCATGTAACGCATATCCTTAAAGACTGTAGGATAGAACTTGCTGGTCATACTTTCGCTATAGATCTCATGCCTGTTACGCTGGGGAGTTTTGATGTTGTGATAGGCATGGATTGGCTCTCTAGCAAGCAAGCGGAAGTCATATGTCACGAGAAGATTATACGGATTCCGGTTGGTGATCAAGTTCTTACCGTCAAAGGTGATAGGAGTGGTGCTGTGATAGACATCATCTCGTATATGAAAGCCCAAAAGTTGTTACGAAAGGGCCGTGTGGCTATTCTAGCACTTGTAACCGATAAGCAAAAGGAAGAAAAGAGAATGGAGGATATTCCCGTAGTACGCGACTTTCCGGAGGTGTTCCCAGAAGATCTTCCTGGATTACCACCGCACCGCCAAGTGGAATTCCAGATTGAGTTGACTCCCGGCGTAGCTCCGATTGCTAGAGCACCTTATCGATTAGCACCAAACGAACTACAGGAGTTGTCGTCACAACTTCAGGAGCTTCTGGATAAAGGCTTTATTCGACCTAGTACATCACCTTGGGGAGCTCCTGTACTCTTGTTAAGAAGAAGGATGGCACATTCCGGATGTGCATCGATTATCGAGAGTTAAACAAAGTAACAGTCAAGAACCGATACCCTTTACCTCGTATCGACGACTTGTTCGATCAGCTTCAAGGATCAAGCTATTACGCGAAGATTGACTTGAGATCTGGTTATCATCAACTCAGAGTTCGAGAAGAAGACATTCCCAAGACTGCATTTCGTACTCGTAATGGTCATTATGCCTTTTGGATTGACTAATGACTAATGCACCTGTTGTGTTCATGGACCTCATGAACCGCGTGTGCAAACCTTATCTTGATCAGTTTGTCATTGTGTTCATCGATGATATACTGATATACTCTAGGACCAAGGAGGAGCATGAAGAGCACTTACGAATGATCTTGGAACTGTTGAAAAATGAGCAGCTGTATGCTAAATTCTCAAAGTGTGACTTTTGGATAAGAGAGGTACAATTCCTAGGTCATATTGTTAATGAGAAAGGAATACACATTGATCCTGCCAAAATTGAGGCGATAAAGAATTGGACTACACCCAAAACACCAAGCGAGATAAGGCAATTTCTAGGATTAGCAGGATATTACCGCCAATTCATAGAAGGATTTTCTAAGATCGCACAACCTCTCACAGCCTTGACTCACAAAGGAACGACATACAAATGGGCTGAGAGTCAAGAATCAGCTTTCCAATTATTAAAACAAAAACTCTGTACTGCCCCGATATTAGCATTACCCGAGGGAACAATGACTTTGTGGTGTATTGCGATGCATCCATTCAAGGATTGGGTTGTGTCTTGATGCAACGAGACAAGGTGATAGCTTACGCCTCGAGACAACTAAAGGTTCATGAGAAGAACTATACTACCCATGATTTAGAATTGGGTGCAGTAGTTTTTGCCTTAAAGATCTGGAGACATTATTTGTACGGTACCAAGTGCACTATCTACACCGATCACAAGAGTCTTCAACATATCTTTGAGCAAAAAGAGTTGAATATGAAGCAGCGACGTTGGGTGGAACTACTAAATGATTATGATTGCGCAATTAAGTATCATCCGGGAAAGGCGAACGTAGTTGCCGATGCTTTAAGCAGGAAGGAAACAGCTAAACCCCGACGGGTGCGAGCTTTACAGCTTACTACCAGTACCCAACTGCCCGAACAAGTTAAGGAGGCACAAATAAAAGCTTTAAAGGTGGAAAATATTGGTTCTGAATTGTTAAGGGGAATGGATAAGCAGCTACTAGTGAAAGAGGATGGAATTCGGTATTTCATGGATAGACTTTGGGTGCCTGTTCATGGAAATCTGAGAGATTTAGTTATGAGCGAGGCACACAAATCTAAGTATTCTATACATCCTGGATCCGACAAGATGTATCATGACCTAAAGGCTCACTATTGGTGACCCAACATGAAAGCGGATGTAGCTATGTACGTGAGCAAGTGTTTGACCTGCTCGAAGGTGAAAGTGGAATATCAAAAACCATCCGGACTATTACAACAACCCGAGATTCCAATGTGGAATGGGAACAAATTTCCATGGATTTTATTACTAAGCTACCCCGGACTAGTACTGGTTGTGACACGATATGGGTTATTGTGGATCGATTGACAAAGTCTGCTCATTTCCTTGCAATAAAGGAAACCGACAAGATGGAGAAGTTAACTCGCCTGTACCTCAAGGAGATCGTTTCGAGACACGGGGTACCGATCTCAATTATCTCCGACCGTGACGCTCGTTTCACGTCACATTTCTGGCAATCATTGCAGACATCCTTGGGTACACGTTTGGATATGAGTACTACATATCATCCACAGACGGATGGTCAGAGTGAGCGTACTATACAGACGTTGGAGGATATGCTACGTGCTTGTGTGATTGACTTCGGGAATAACTGGGAAATTCACCTGCCATTGGTGGAGTTTTCTTATAACAACAGTTATCACACTAGTATACAGGCAGCACCTTTCGAGGCGTTGTATGGGAGAAATGTTGATCACCGGTTTGCTGGGCAGAAATTGGTGATAGTCAGATAACAGGTCCCGAGTTAATTCATGAGACGACTGAGAAAATTGTACAGATACGGAACCGTATGGCTGCAGCGCGGGACAGGCAAAAGAGTTATGCTGACAAGAGACGGAAACCTTTAGAGTTTCAGGTTGGTGACAAGGTCTTGTTGAAAGTCTCACCATGGAAAGGCGTAGTTCGGTTTGGTAAACGAGGGAAACTAAATCCGAGGTACGTTGGACCATTTGAGATAGTGGAAAGAGTAGGTCCAGTAGCCTATCGATTAGCCCTACCTGATTCGCTAAGTGGAATTCATGATGTATTTCACGTGTCAAACTTGAAGAAGTGCATAACTGATGAAACGACGGTCGTACCACTAGAAGAAATTCAAGTGGACGAACAATTGCGTTTTATTGAGGAACCAGTGGAGGTGATGGACCGTGAGGTGAAAACACTTAAGCAAAGCAAGATACCTGTTGTTAAAATCCGTTGGAATTCGCGACGTGGACCGGAATTCACATGGGAACGGGAAGATCAAATGAAGCTTAAGTACCCTCAACTATTCGAAGGGACGATGCCAGCAAACGAAGGTATTGATTTAAATTTCGGGACGAAATTTCTTTCAACATGGGGATGATGTGACAACTCATCCAAAACTCACCCGATTTCGATTTCTGTGTGCCAATGCAGTAGACCAGTGATGGAACACTCTCACCATGTAACGCAATTTTCGGGACGAAAATTCTTTCAACATGGGGATAATGTGACATCCGGTAAATTCCGTTACCAAACTCCGTTAGTTCCGTTAAGTCTTGTATACACGTGTCGTGAGCACACACTAGTTGTCGTTTAACATTGGTGACCTAATAATAATGAATAATGTTAATTTGATGTGAATCTAAGTGATTATGTGAGTATTGGGTTATGTTTATGTGTTTACACATTATAAAAGGTTAATTAAAGAATTTATCGCGTAACGCGGAAACGTGCCTATTTATTCGTATGTCTTGTGTTTTTATAAAGATAAGATATATAATGAATTTTATAAGTTTATATCTTTATATTATGAGTTAAAACACTTTAAAGAGTTTAAGGCTTAGTTTTTATAAAATACAAATTACAAGGGTTAAAAGGGTAAATGTGTAAATTAAAATTTAATAAAACAAAACTTCAAACCCTAATTCACCCCCTTCGGCCGCGATCAAGCTTCTCTTCCCCTCTTCTCTTCGAATTCAGCCTAGAATCATCAAGGAAGCATCGATTTTGGTCGATTCAAGTTTAGACACGTTAGAATCATCAATTGCAAGTAACACGCGTTTAAAGGTTAGATTTTTCGAGTTTTTGTGAAAGGTTCATTAGGTCCGAACCTTAGATTCGAAATTGATCCTCATTAGGTCGAATTGGATGTTGTTTGATGATGTTTATATGTTAGTTAGGTTGAATGCATGTTAGTTAACGTCGATCATGGATGAATTACATGTTGTTAGTGGGTTAATCATGGGTTTTGATTCTAGTCAAACCCTAATTCGATTTTGGGCATGATTATGGGTGAATGATGGTTGTTTGATGAATAAGTTGTATGAATGTTAGGAATCATGAATCTTGCAAGAAATTGATGATTTAGGGTTGATGTTCATAGGTTACTAATAATAGTAACTTATTTGCATGAAATGTTGAACTATGGATGTTATGATGTTATGGATGTGTTCATGGTGATAATTAGATGTTAGATTGTTGTTGTGATCATTGGAAATTCAAGAAAACATGTTATAGTTCATACATTACTAAAGATAGTAACTTTTGGATATGAATTGGTGAATTATGATGTTTGGATGTGGTTGATCATGCTTAGATGTTAGTATGAGCTTGAATTGGTATATTATTGATGAATTCATGTATGCTTTGGATGTTTGATAGATTTTGGGATGTTCATTGCCAAAAGGGAAACTTTATTTGTGTAAATGTTGAAGTATGATGTTATGATCATGTTTGGGATGATAGGAGCCTGCTAGTATGTTCAAGGATAAATTCTAGTGTGATAGAACGTGTTAAATTAGTTGTATGGCATGCTTGGATAATCATGGGTGATATTTGGACTTTGGTGATCATGTATGGTTTGGATGTTATGTAGTAGTAGGACATCATGCTTGGGTCTGGTAATTGATTGTTGTGATGTTGTGAATGCAATGCATATGCTTAAAGAATATGGTTATGATCATTATACACGCGTGCGGATCTGAGGCCCCTACTTAGTAGGATTGGCAGGGTTTAGGATGTGAAGTCGTGAGTGGCTTCACATGGCATGTGATGAATGGTTGAACTTTGTGTGACATGTTAGTTGTATTATAACTAATGGATATGTTAATGTTCTAGATTCGCATGACTTGTATAGTACTTGATTGTATGATGATCTAAGTGATATACCTGGTTGATATAGCATACGTATGATACTATTTGAATGTTAATCATGTATGTTGTATGTGCTCATTGGCTTTATTTGAATTATAACTCATAATGTCACCAACGGGTCAAACGGGTCAACTAGGTCAAACGTGTCTATTTTTCTGGAAGCTTGAGTCTTTGGTTTTGGTATGATTAGGGTTCCACATGTCTTTTATTTACACGTACTTATCTACTCACATGAACTAGGTAACCTGTGAAGGTTGGCTATCCTCTCGTTTCTCAAATAAACCCTAAGTACTCTTTGCATACATCAGGTGAGTTCATGCCCCACTCTTTACTTAATCTCTTTTGGGGGAGATAGCATACTGGTATTTATACGAACGCTTTTATTATTTAAGTTGTGTATAATATTATATAGTGTTGTTTACCATGGGAAAAGTCCTCACACTTTTGAATTGTTAATATTTATAGCGGGGAAACTTGGGTAGTACTACTGGGTCTGACGAGCCCCACCTGTGTGACTCGAGGTCAACCGGGTGCAATTTGTCCTATTGAACATTGTCACGACATGGTAAGTCGTGACAGGAGGCAACAACTATCACAGTCAGCTTCAATTGCAAAATCACTATGTATTAATATTTACTGATAATAGACTAGCTATCTATTACCATGCACTGCTCATATATATCACAACTATTTACATGTTTTTGAACTCAAACTCTTGAACTCACCAACCTATGTGTTGACATTTTAGTATGCTTTTCTCAGGTCCTTAGCTTGCTTGCCATAGGAGCACTGCACGGTTCATTGCATTTTAAGACACGATGCTTCAAGACAATTTGACATTTTAACAATTATAGTTTACTCTTTTGGGTTGGCACTTGTTTTGCCATAGTTATACTTTATTGACTTGGTTGTTTTCAAAACGCTTCCGCATTGTTAAAGTTTGTATTTTGATTGATTTGTTTTAAATTATGGCATTTAGAGTCGTTTGGAGTAACTATTGACTGTGATCCTGGTTTGTTCACACACGCCTCGTGTAAAACTCCGCAAGTGGATTTTGAGGGTGTGACAAATTGGGTGAAAACACACTCGGTGTTAGAACCATTCGGTCGTGTGTGGATCCCACGTTTGGGGATCTACGGGTAAAGATTTTGGATGAAGCCCACAAGACTCGATACTCCATTCATCCTGGTGCCAAAAAGATTATCAGACATGAAGAAAGATTATTGGTGGCCGGGTATGAAGCGTGACGTGATGGAGTATGTGAGTAGGTGCCTTACTTGTTTGCAAGTGAAGGCGGAACATTAGAAGCAGTATAGGAAGATCCAACCTTTGGATATACCGGAATGGAAGTGGGAGCACATCACCATGGATTTCATTACGAAGCTGCCACGTACTCCGAAGGGGTAGATGCCATATGGGTGATTGTTGACCGCTTGACGAAGAGTGCTCACTTCCTACCGATCCGTGAGACATATTCATCCGAGAGGTTGGCTGACCTGTTCATCAAGGAGATTGTAACTCGTCATGGTGTGCCGGTGTCTATCTTATCTGATCGCGACACCCGGTTTACATCTAAATTCTAGAAGAAATTCCATGATGCCATGGGGACGAGGTTACATATTAGCACGACTTATCATCCCCAAACTGATGGTCAGTCAGAAAGGACCATTCAGACGTTGGAGGACATGCTTTAGGCATGTGTGATTGATTTTGGAGGAAGTTGGGACGACCACTTACCGTTAGCTGAATTCTCGTACAACAATAGTTATCATACCAGCATTGGTATGCCGCCATACGAGATGCTATATGGTAGGAGATGCAGAACACCCGTATGTTGGGGTGATATTGGTCAAAGGAATTGGGAAGCATCGAGGTAATCGAGGCTACGACTGAGAAGCTTGAAAAGATTAAAGCCTTCATGAAAGCAGCTAAAGATAGACAGAAGTCATATGCTGATAGACGACGCAGACCGATCGAGTTCTAGGTAGGTGACCGGGTTATGTTGAAGGTCTCACCTTGGAAGGGTATCATCTTATTCAGAAAACAACGTAAGCTAAGCCTGAGATACATAAGACCTTTCCGAATCATTGCTCGAGTACGGGAGGTGGCCTATAGATTAGAGTTTCCAGATGAGTTAAATGGAATTCACCCGACATTCCATGTATCTCATTTGAGGAAGTGCTTAGCTTATGAAGCCATGATTGTTCCACTGGAGGACATTGAAGTTGATGAAAGGCTCAATTATGTGGAGCAACCGGTGGCAATCATCGATCGTAAAGAGAAGAGGCTGAGAAATAAAGTGGTTCCTCTTGTGCATGTACAGTGGAGGCATAGGAAGGGATCCGAATCTACGTGGGAGACTAAGGAGGAGATGAGACAGCATTATCCTCGTCTGTTTGAGGAATAACAGGTTTCGGGGATGAAAACTATATAAGGGGGGGTGGACTTGTAACACCCGATTATTTTTAAAAGTAAAGATATGAAGAATAAAAGCAAGAAAGGCAATAAGGTCCAAGTGGAGGGACTAAAAATGTAAAAAGGACAAAAATCTTTGAAAAGTTGGTGTAAAGGTGGACATGGCCGCCCACCCATATTTCAAATCATCATCTTTTTCGGTTTTAGAGAGAGAACAGAGGAACTCTCGGTTTTGTAGAAGAATAAGAAGAAGAAATCGAATTCAAGGTGTTTTGAAGTCTTTGCAAGCGGGTTAAAAGGAAGAACACCCAAGTTGCACCAGGTGAGTTCTAGACCCCTATTTTTACATGTTTTAAACTATCTTTGGGGTTGAAAACGTATTAAAATGATTTTACAAGTTTATATGTGAATACCCATATGTATTGTGTATGTTGGGTGTTAGTTCTTGATGGTTTATAGGCTACCTATGTTTAGAATAGCCACATTATGCTTAGAATAGATGGGTTCGATGATTAGGATTTAAAATATCCTAGAAACATGTTTTACAGAATGCTCATGCGCCTAGATAAGTGTTCATACGTCTGAAAGTGCCTTAGAAAGAATTAAGTGTAAGCCATGCGCCTAAACAGTAGCTCATGCACCCAAATTTGCCTTAGAAATGTTTAAGTTCAGCCCATGCGCCTGAACAGTGGCCCATGCGCCTAGAAATGTTAGTCGGATGGCTAAGGGTAGGGCAATGCGCCCTAATAGTGCCCATGCGCCCAAGTGGCCCATGCGCCTAAGTGTTCATGCGTCTGAATAGTATCCATGCGCCTAGATTGGGTTGGAATTTACTAATTGTTCAGACGTCCACAAGTCTCCATGCACCTGAACAGTACCCATGCGCCTGTGTTCCCTATGCGCCTGAATAGTGTCCATGCGCCTGCATAGTGCCCATGCGCCTAGGACTTAGAATATCTTTCTGATTTTTAGGGAAAATGTGTAAAGTAGGCTTTGACTTGGGAAATTCTCGGGGGACTGTAAAGGTTGACTTTTGGGGTCATAGATAGTATGATGGGCATGTTATGGATGATGATGTTGCATGACTATGCATGATGTA
Source organism: Flaveria trinervia (assembly GCA_025506515.1). Lineage (NCBI taxonomy): Eukaryota > Viridiplantae > Streptophyta > Magnoliopsida > Asterales > Asteraceae > Flaveria > Flaveria trinervia. The sequence continues at coordinate 6,318,793 of CM046455.1, read as the reverse complement.
TGTTATGTATGTATGATGCCCTGTGTGATGATGTATGAATGGTATGTTATGTTATGTTCCAATGATGATGAATGTTTATCTTTCCATAGCTTTATGTGTTATGTTAATGAATGAACCGAAAGTATTATGTAACGTAAAGTGAAAGATAATGATAGAGGAACATGATGAATGAATGCATGCATTAACGAATGAATGAACGTAAAAAGTCTTGCAAGCAAATGTATGGAGGTCCACACGCAATGAAGGGTGTTAGCTCAACTGTGTGCGGGTTAGCTACCCCAGAAGGATGCACACTAGAGTCCAATCCTTGTGATTGACCATATGTATGGGATCCTTGCCGCTTGCCCCAGGTACTGGAGTCAACTTCGTGCACAATGTTCGGGGTCTATGATAGACCTCAGGCCCAGTACCAGCTTCGTGCATAATGTTTAGGGTATAGCATATGGCATTGATCCGGAATGAAAAGAAAAGATGAATGGTGAATGTACTTGCCCCAGGTACTAGAGTCAGCTTTGTGCACAATGTTCGGGGTCTATGATAGACCTCAGGCCGAGTAACCAGCTTTGTGCACAATGTTCGGGGTATTGTACATGTCACAAGATGTAACGAATGAACAAAGATTAATGAACGTAATGGAATATAATAATGATATTATCTGTATATACGTATGATGTATGATCACGAACGAATGAAACGTATAGTATGGACTCTGTAAAGAAATAAATAACGACTTGTGTATGTTTTATTATAAAACTAGAACTCACTCAGCGACGCTAACTTTCATACGTTTTCAGTTGGCAGGTAAACGTTGCTGAGGATGGCACGAAGCTGCTACTCAGCTCTTTTGGATGGCATCCATTTAATTAAGGCTTTTGTGATGTAATACAACAATGTAATTTTGTAACCGACAAACGATGCATTATTTTGCAAAAGTTTTTATGATGAAATGAAATGTCATTTGTTTTATGTTTCCGCTGCAATGTTCTATGAATGATTAAAGGTAAAGTATATGTTTTATGTGTGATGATTTACCAGCTGTGAGCGTCCCGGGAATGGGGCTTTACAATATTGCTATTAACAAGGTTAGATTTTATAAGGAGAGGAAGGGGTCAATCGATCCCGCATAACTTTTAATATACAATCATGCGTTTATTACTTCGATTAACTCTGTATTTTTTTGAATGCCAACTCCTATGAAAAAATTTAGTGACCTTTAAACTCAAATTAATTCAAAATAAAAAATAACTGATAAAGAATTAATTTAAAATAAAAAATAACTTGTTGAGTTGTGGTAGCATAAACATTTTAAATAAGAAATCATGTGACATGTATGATTCATTTAAAATCAAAAACAAAATCAGTTATAAGTTATATAGCATATCAAAACTTATCTTAATATCAAAAAATTGCAAGTCGAGCGGGAGTGTTTTTCCTTCGAGGCTTAAAGTCATAAAATCGTGACCTTCACATCAAAGAATTTTTAACCTCAAATCCAGACCTTCAAATCAAAGATATAAACTTACCAAGAAAATCAATAATGAAAAGATCCTACTCCTAATAACTAAAAAATCAACATTGAACTCCACTAACTTGTGACCTACCTTTGAATTGAGAAAGAAGTTTTGATTTGAAAAAAGCCTTTAAATTATGACCACTTTCCCTAAATTGCAAGAAACCCTCATTTTCAAACAATCATATATCTCTTTCATATAAACATCGTATCCATTTCATTTACCTTTTAGACAGAAAACCATAACAAACTTGATTTTTGGGGCATATTTGTCACACCCCGACCGACGGCGAAATCATCGAGGCAGATGGATATGAAACGATTGTTCATAGATCATGGAATTAAATAAATTGAAATAATATTAAAAGCCATTTTTCATTGCACAATACTAGACAATTAAGACATTACAATACAACAAAGAATTAAACAACAACACAAGATATTTAATTAAACTAATTCCAAGTCCTATATGAGCAAGAAAAAATCCTCAAGTAGCAATCCTGAAATATGTTAAAGATAAAGGGTCAACTTTAAAAGTTGGTGAGTTTCCATGGGTTAAGCATACACATATATATAAAGATTAACAAGTAGCAATTCATGTTAATGGTTATGAATTATGCAAGTTTATAGAATACATATAGCTACAATCAAACCTTGACCAAGATTAAGATTACAAGTTTATAATGATTAGCTAAGTGTACTTGGTTCCCATGATAAACAAGTCCTACATCATTAGGAGCCGATAATACATTGGCTATATCACCAAATAGGCTTGTCTGACCCATAGATCTATGACGTCACCAGGCTAGTAATAGTTAATGACTGTCAACATATAATGTATCTCATATAACACTCATAATAATATAAATAACCATGACAAAAAGGTAAAGATGAATTGCATATGCATTTATAAGTATCAAAATGCTTATAAGTGTAAGTTTATAAGTTTAACATGTTTCACCCCAAAAGGTGTAAAATAACCTAAAAAGAGGCATGGAGAACTCACATAGAAAACTCACGTGCTATAAGTTGCACTTAAGATAACAATAAGAAGATAAGATGGTTCCAACTACTTCTTCACGATTCAACCTAAGAGTTGGTGTCTTAGGATTAGAATAAAGTTAAGATTCAAGAGTAAATATGAATTAGGGTTTCATTTGGAATTTAGGGGTTTTAATATTTAAGTCAAATAAAATATAATAATGCAGTCGATTATGTTTTGGTTTAATAAAGATGGTATAAATCAATTAAAAATAAGAATGATAGTGAATGATTCAATAATTTAATTTATTGAATTAATAAAGATTAAATATGATGTGTGAAAAGAAATAATTAACTTAATAATTAATTATTTAAAATATTGATAAAGATAATTGAATACTTATTTAAATAACTTGTAAAATAACTTAAAATCATTTTCTAAAGTTTATAAACTTCTAAATGATATTTTATAAATGTATTATAATATCAAAAGAATAAAGAATAAGTGAAATTTATATTGTTTTATTAGTTTTAAGAATTTAAATAAAACTTAAAAGAATAATTTATTAACTAAATAATTATTTAAATAATCATTTGTATAGTTAATTATTTTAAAGTATTTGTAATATGTAGGTTTGAAGTGTTTTGAAATAATCCAAGTTTGAGCTAAAATATATTTATAACATATAAATTACTTAATAACATTTTTATAATATTTTTATTCTTTAAAAAATAATTAAAATTTAAGAATTATAAGTTTTAAAATCTTCAAAAATTAACTTAATAATTTCTGAAATGTTTTAGTTACAAAATAATTTTTATTTAGATTTATTATTATAATAATATTTTTCTGATTAAAAAATGTATAAGAAAACAACTAAAATAAAAACATGGCAGAGGCTGGGTTCGAACCCCTAACCTCCCATGTATAATAGCTGCTCCTAACTGGCGGGCCAAAGCCCAAAGCTTGTTTTAAAATACAAATTAATTAATAATAATCCTTCTTCAAAAAATCCCCAATTCATAAGAACCCTAAATTCAATTCGATTTCCAATTGAACACTGAATCATACAAGTTAATGGAATCAAATTTAGGGCTTTTGTTTCCCACCTGAAATCGGATATGAGGATGTGTTTGATCACCTTTATTGAATTGAAATGAAGGATGAACAGTCGGTTGGGAGATCGCAACTGTTGTGCATATAGTCCAAGATGTAAATGTTGGTGATAATCAAATTCCTTTCGTATGAAGCTTCAAAGGGTGTTCAGGATTCAAAGTCCTCAAACAATTTTAAGTTACCATGCTTCTAGGGTAGTTGTCGACTAAGTTGCAGGTGCGAAATAAAGGTGATGATTAAATAGTTTGTCTGTGTCTTTTAAGAGTGAAATTAAGAGTTCGATTAGTTTGAAAGAGTCTATTGGAATGTTTACCCTCTATTATATAAGAGCAATTTTATTAGTTTCATTACGATTGAGTTATGATTTTGCTTCCATAGTTTCAGTTTCAATTCACGAGGCTTCACATGAGTTTAATCTCGATAATGCATACGTTTGATTCAGCATCGATCTTAGAAGCGTTTTGGGTCAATTAATTCGGTTAATTGTGTTAGTAGACGAGGCGTAACTCTTTGAAATTTTGAATATGATGTTCAGTTTCGATTGAAAGATTTAACAAGTAAATCAAATGATTCGAAACAAGTACTAGGTTCGAAACTCATTAAAGGGGGTTATAGTGTTGTTTAATTGCATAAAAGTTAATCTTTTGGGTGTTTGGTGGTCGCCAGAGACTTTGGTCGGAGATTGAGAAATCCGACGGGAATGGGGAGGGGGGTTTGGATAAATTTGGGTTTTATAAATAAATTTACACTTTGGTCTCTAATGTTTTAAAGGCTTATTATTTTATGTCCAAAACTCTTAAAACAAAGTTTCATGAATTACATTTTTAACCCGTGACTTATTAAACCCAATTTGTAATGAAATTTTTGTTGTCCATTAAAACTTTATAAAGTTTATAATTAAATGAAAATACCTTTCTCACTAATTATTAATTATTAAATCTCAAAGCTCATGGATGGAAATTAAACTTTGTAAACTCATAAAGCTTTACTATATAAATTATAACATTATTATATATTGTTAAAATGGTTTAATATTTTAAATGAAATATTTTTTTATGTTGTTTATATTTATAATCTATATGATTCATTAAAGTAAATAAGTTTAATAAAAATATTTATATCATATAAATGTTCGAAATGAGTTCTGGTTCGAGTTTATAACTTGAAAATAGCAGATGTTACAATATTCAAGGTTATTTTGACCAAAAGAACCAAATCCAATCAACTTTTTATTATTATTGTGCAAATTCAATGTTTTCTTAAAATAATAACCAAACTCACAACAAATTTCAATCTTTTTTGAGTAAATTTAAGTTTTTCTTGACCTATACAACAAAACCCACAAACAACGTAGAGTTCCAAGCTTTGACCTAAAAAGCATAAATACGGTTTATCACCTCCATATTCAAGTATCATAGTGTCCTCGTTATCCAAAAAACTACTCCTCACTTCAAGTTATTATTTAAACATTTTCTATTTTCTCTATCTATTTCACCTAATCATATTCATAAGATTCAATTCTCACATGTTTACCATCAATTTTGTTTTTAGACTCTTGCTTCTACATTTGTTACCATTCAAATAGCAATATCATTTCCTTATTTATCATCGTCTTTGAATAGCTCCAACAATAATATTTACCCACCTTATCTTAGATTATATACAAACCAAATTAATACAAATCATCAAAACTCAAAAGTATTATGATATGCGTGATAAATAAATTTTAAGAATATGAAATATGATGATCAGCTATTTATTGATTAATGAAATAAAAAAATTTATTTATGGGGTTTGGTTTTAGCCTTATATAGACACAATTGCTGATCATCATATTTTAAATTCTTAAACTTCATTTAGTACGCATATCATCAATTTGGTCACTCTGTAATCTAAGCTAAAAGGAGTAAATATTATTGTTGGGTCTATTCAAAGGCGATAAATAAGGACGTGACATTGCTGTTTGAATGATAACAAATGAAGAAGCAAGACTCATTTAAAAGAAATTTGATATTAAACATGTGAGAATTGAAACTTGCAAATTGATTTGGTGAAATAGATAGAGAAAATGGAGAATATTTAAAGAGTAACTTGAAGTGAAGAGTAGTTCTTTGGATAACAAAAGACTATGAAACTTGAACATGGAGGTGATAAACCGCATTTATACTCATACATCTATTTATATGTAAATATAGATACATACAATGTAGTATATTGTAGAGTTCCAAGTTCTTAATCTTTCTTATGTAATATACATAACTGTTTAGTTTTCAATATCCTTTAGTTTGAAAAAATTTTGAAATGAATATATGTTTAGCTTATGATAGCATTTGTTTAAAGTATTATCTATTATTATGAAGCTGAAATACATGATGAATGTATCTTTTCTAGGTTCCTACTATGTTGTGGTTGCTGAGAGGCAACCACACTTTACTAGCGGGGTAATGGTTGTTATTGGTGCTTGAAGTGGTGTATGTTGACGTAGGTGCTACTAATTCTTTTATTGGTCTTCATTTGAGCATACCTTAACATAAACAATTGGCAAGAGCATTAAAAGTAGGGAAAACTACCAATCTAATCTATTAATCAAATAATATTACCATATAAACATTAAAAATGATAATATTTACTTAAAAATAAACCAATGAGAAAATAACATATGGACTCTCCTCGCCATATGAACGAGGAAAACTCATAAATCACCACTTGGATTTAGTTCCTCGCTTACATGTCAATATTTTAGATTTGCTCATTGACGTGGCAAAACTGCTCCATCTCCTTGTAGATTAGGCGAGGAAACATGAATCTACCTCACCCAAAATTAGTGAAATGCCCTTTCTCGCTCAAATGATTGGAATATTTTATATTTATTATATTTTATAGTATTATTCATTTTATGTTATAAATTTTTTATAAATATTTAAATAGATTCGTAAGTTTACAAGTTTTTTTTATTTCGTGTTTTTTTATATTTTATAACCATTCTATTTATTTTAGAAATTATGTTACTTTTTATTTATTATGTTTATAATAAAAAGTAAAGTAATAGGTGAGTAAATTAACTTACTGGTAATTATACACGCGTGTATAACACAAATTTCTCCTCCACAAACTTATCTAATCTCTATTTATTTTTTTCCAACAATTCTCGTAAATCGTCTCAAATCAAAAAGTAGAGAAAATTGCAATTAGTGTCTGTGGTTTGATCAAACTGCAACTTTAGTCTCTGGGTTTTTTAAATTGCATATTTAGTCCAAAGTTTTGCTATATTGTTGTAAGATTAGTCCCTGGCATTAACCAGTGTTAAACTTTGGGGGTTAAATAAGGGCAATCTCATCATTTGGTATTTCCATTTTATTAATATGTAATTATTATCTTTTTAAAATACCCTAGTTTCCTATCCTTCTGCCTCTGCTTCATAGATCTTAACCAATCCTTCATCAATCTTCACGAGAATCGTTCACAATAGTCTATCAATGTGGAAGACTTGTTGTGATGCATTCTACTTGGATAGATTATAACCCAATTCGTCGATTTTACACATGTCCACGACCGGTAAGTGTTATTCTTCGGATTTGATTTTACAAGTTTTACAAACTGAATCGTTTTTTATTTTGTGTTATTTCATAGAACTCAAGTTGTCTATTCCTAGGGTGGGTTGATCCAAAAATGTGTGAATGAGTTTGGAGATCATCCTTGATTGTTGAGGAAAAAAAGCAAACTTGAAGTTGAAGTTAAACAAGGAATCCATTGAAGAACACTATCATATCCATCTTGACTGTATCATTAGAGTTCATGTTTGTGTTGTTAATTTCTATATAGTTAACTGATTTATGTCTAGCATTAGGGCGGCTATTTTTAGTAGCCTTTGTAACGAGTTTGATGAAAAAGATTGTTAATGTTGAATGCCGAAGTAATTTTGATTCTTGAATGATTTTGTAATACATTGGGGCTGCAAAATATACGTGCATTCTTGAATGATGTTGTTTATTTCTATGGTTTTGTTTTTGCATGAGCAATCTTGATTATATGGGCAAAAACATGGGTTTGTTTGAAGATGACAAATTGAACCATTTAAATATGTAGGCAAATCAACTGTGAAAGTAAACATGCTAAAAATAAGCGTATGGATTATAAATAAGCTAAAATTGACCATTGTTTTCAATCAAAACAGATTGTTTTTGGATGCCTATTACTAGGTGAACAATAATATTACATTATGGGCTTATAAGCAGCCAAAACAGGACCTAAAACACAGCCACATTGCGGCCAAAACGGTCTAGAAAACACAGCTATTGTGCTGCTAAAACAGTCTAAAAAACACAACTATATTGCTACCTAATAAGTAGGGGTGTTTAAAAAATCTGATATCCGAAACTATTCGAAATCTGATCCATATCCGAATCCGAATAAATCAATCTGAATCCTTATTCAGATATTCGGATCGGATCTCATCCAAATCCAAATTCCTTATTCGGATTTCACAATTTTCTTCTTCGGGTTATTCGGATTATTCGGATATCTGAATAATCTGAATAAGACTTCAACTATATTTCTAGCCCAATACTCATTACTCAACTATCTATGATGTTTTCAACTCAATACACAAGAGTATTTACACATTCTAGTCATAATCTTAAATAATTATGCAATAATTGATCGTCGTTCTAAATTAAAGATTTTAATCTTCGGGTTTCATAAAATTACCTATTATGTTTTACTTTTGAATTTGCGTACAAGTCAATTTTTCTTTAGTTTATATCTTTTATTGTGATTTCCAACTTATAAAATATTAAAAATAAAAAATTAATAAAAAACAAAAAACAAAAAAAAATTGTTATTTGGTTTATTCGGATTATTCGGATAAATTCGGATTTTTTGGATAAATTCGGATTATTCGGATATATCCGAATCCTGTAACACTCGGATATTTTTCTTTGAAGCCGACAAAAGAAGAAAAGAAACAAAGTCCAAAGTCGATGAAAAGGTAATGGGAAGTGAGGGTGGGCGGCCATGCCCACCTTTACACCAACTTATTTGTACTTTTGTCATTTGTACACTTTTAACCCCTCAACTTGTGTTTTATTGACATTTCCTTTCTTTATTCTTCAACTCCTATCTTTCTTTTCTTTTTACAGAATAACCGGGTGTTACACCAAACGAATCATACACACACAATACACATACACAAACGGGTCAAACACATACACACTCAAAAACCTGATTTTTCAAATGTGTTCCAACCCCAAATCATTCAAAAACGTGTAAAAGAGGGGTCCTAGAACTCACAAAAACGACCACAACGAGAAGAGCTTTGATTTGTGTAAGGCCCCGTTCCCGGGACGCTTACAGCTGGGTTCTCATCGCACATAAAACGTATAATTGCATTTGTATTTCATAAATCGCAGCGGAAAACTAAAACAATCTTTCATTTCCATGTAAAAGCTTTTGCAAGTTAATACAACATTCATTACAAAATAGCTTGTTCGCATTACAATGCAAAAACATTAATCAAAAGAATGCCATCCCAAAAGAGCTGAGTAGCTTCACGGTATGCCATCCTCAGCAAACATTACCTGCCAACTGGAAAACATATAAAAAGTCAGCGTTGCTGAGTGAGTTCTAGTTTTATTACAAAACATACTTTACTTTCATATAAAACCATTCGTTACCTTTACATGATCACACATCGTACATACACATAGATAATATCATTATTATCTTCTTCATTCATTCATTCGTTCATTTGTTCTTTATGACTTTACTTGCGCATCGGACATCATCCGTACCAATACCATGTGCTACACCCCGGTTAGTCGTAGCTACCGAGCCGAAGTCAATAAATGAACAGCTAAACGTATGCCACGGTACTAGGAGTAACCATCAGTCTTAGCTACTAGGCCGAAGTCAATAAATGAACAGCTAAACGTATGCCACAGTACTAGGGGTGAGCGGTAGAGGTTCTACATTAAGGGTCAATCACAAAGAAGGACCCGTTATCCGATGCGTGCAAGACGTTTCATTAGTTCATTAATGCATGCATTCAACATCGTGTTCCTCTTTCATTATCTTTCACTTTACGTTACATAATACTTTGTTCATTCCTTATCATAACACGTAAAGTTATGGGAAAGATAAACATACATCATAATAAGGAACATAACACACACAGTCATCATTATCATACAGGGCAACACCATACATACATAACGTGCATAAACTTGCAACATCATCATCATCATCATACCCAACATGCTTTCTAAGGCCTCAAGCGTCATCTTACATGCTCTTATGGGGACCTTTACGTCAAAACTTACATCTGCACTTTCTCCCGAAAGTCAGAAGTCAATCTATACCTTCCTCGGGTACAACAGCCCTATTCAGGCGTATGGACACCCTTCAGTCGCATGGCCTCCATGCGACTGAACATCATGCGATTGAACTCAAGCGGATGAACATTTAGGCGAATAAACATCCACTCGTGCGAATGGACAATGCGGATGGACCTCATGCGAATGGGATTAATACGGATGAGCACTTATGCGACTGGACCTTCTGTCGCACGACCTCCATGCGACTGGCCTTTCAATCGTGCGAATGGACCCCAATCGCACCCTAATTGGCCGTATGGCCTCCATTCAGCCTCCAGTCGGTCGCCTAGCCCTAACTGATGCAGAATGCAGTTCATCCCGACTGCAGCCGAGGGTTTTCGGCCACCAAACTCATCTAAACCCATTTTAAGCCCAAATCGACCATCCTAAACCTTAGGGATGCATACCACGACACCATTCAAGCACACACAAGTTCACAATCGAGCCACAAACGCATCATACATACACATACACATACACAAACGGGTCAACATACACACACTCAAAAACCAGCCCCAAAATCGTTTGAAAACAAGTAAAAGAGGGGTTCTAGAACTCACACAAATGAGCATAACGACAAGATCTTCGATTTGGCTTGCTACACGATGATTTTGGCGACCCGAACTAACTCGAACCAACTTTTTCTCCTTTCTCTCTTCTTCTCTCTATGAAATCTGAAATGTGGGGTGTGTGGGGAGAGTGGGCTGCCCTCTCCCTACTAATATCACCACATTTCCCAACTTTTCTTCGTTGGCGAGTTTGGTCCCTCGACTTTAAACTTTATTTTCTTTTCTTTCGTCACTGGCTTCAAAATAATAAATATCCGGGTGTTACAATTTGACCCGCTTCTCAATGATTTTGCTCACCCGAACCGACTTGTCTCCCTTTTTCTCTTTTGAGAAAGGATAAGAGCAGAAACTCTCGGTTGAAAAAAAGAAGAAGAAGAAGATTGAATTCAAGGTTTTTAAGTGTTCATGTTGGGTTTTTGTCTCGGTTATATGCTTATATGCTTATGTGTTTGTGTGTGTGTTCGTGTGTGCGTATTTGGTGTGTTTTTAGGTGTTTGAACTCATCTGCAAACGGGTTAGAAGGAAGAAACACCCAAAGTTGCACCAGGTGAGTTTCTAGACCCCGGTTTTACTTGTTTTAAACTCTTCTTGGGGCTGAAAATGTATTAAACGATTTTACAATGTTTGTGTATGTATACTCGTATGTATTATGCATGTTGATGATGTTCCTTAGGTGTTCATAGGTTGTTCATGCTTAGAATAGCCTTAGTAAGCTTAAAACAAATAGGCTTGATGGTTGGGTTCGAAAATATCCTAGAAACATGTTGAGCAGAAGGTTCATGTACCTAAGTAAGGCCCATACGCTGGGAAATGCCTTAGAAATGATTAAGTGTATATCATGCGCCTGAACAGTGCCCTCATGCCCCTAGAATATTAGTTGGACGACTAAGTGTAGGGCCATGCGCCCCAATAGTGCCCATACGTTTGAATAACCCCATGTGCCTAAGTTTCCATACGCCCGAATAGCACATGCGTCTAAGTGTCCATGCGTCCGAATGGACCATACGCCTGAATAGTATCCATGCGCCTGAATGGTTCATGCGCCTAAGTGTTAAAGCAGTTAAGTGATGGTTGATGCGCCTGCATAGTGATAAGCGCCCGAACAGGGCCCATGCGCTCAAATAGTGTCAAAGCGCCTAACACTTAGAATTTATTTCATAGTTTTTGGGAGTTTGTGCTTTTAGAATTTTGACCGAGGTTTTACCAGGGCTTATAAATGCTTGGTTTCATGCATTATGATTGCCTTATGATTGTTCCTTATTATTATTGTTATTATTAATATTATTATTATTAGTATGTGACTTTACGTGGTGTGCTTATAATCGTAACGTAAAGTATTTCTTAATACTAAAGTGAAAGAGCAATGAAGAAAAGAAGTGGAACTTAATTAAAATGTTGACAAGTCTTGCAAGCTTACAGGAGGTACACGGCCATGAGGTCGTCAGCTCAACTGTGATACGGGTTAGCTACCTTCAGATGCACACGGGGCCAGCCAATTGAGATTGGCGGACCTTTGCAGCATACCCTAGGTGTCTGGGCCAGCCTTGTATACAGTATGTAGAGCCCCTTGTGGGAAAAGAGGGCCCATCACCATTTCCCCCGCGCACATAGTTTAGGGTATTTCTGATTGGTCCACATAGATAGTGAAAAATAAAGATAAAAGAATACAGAGTAAACAAGGCATACAGTAAAGAGAAAAGCATTATCTGATTGTATAGTTAATGCGTGCTCACGTATAAAAAGATGAAGTTTTCATAAAAGAGTATTTTCATATATATACCTTACAGAAAGTATTTTAATTACTTTTAAAACTAGAACTCACTCAGCAACGCTGACTTTTATACATTTTCAGTTGGCAGGTAAACATTGCGGAGGATGGCACGAGGGTGAAGCTACTCGAAAAGGAAAGACTAACATCCATTCATACTTGTTATTGTTGTTGTTTTGTAATGCAATTAACAATTTTTGTATTTGGTTAAACAATAGTGTATTGCTCAACAAAAGTGTCTTTAATGAAATGAACGGCTTTTGTTAAAGTAATTCAGCTGCTTAAGCTTGTAAATTTATAATGTTTAATGTATTTAATGCTGTGAATGACCAACTATGAGATCTCCGGGAACGGGGCCTTATAAGTTGGTATCAGAGCCAAAGTTTAAGAGAATTTGGTTAAACTGCATTAAATACGTTAAACGTTATAAATGTAAGGGCAGATTAGGTTCGGGATTAGGTTCGGGATGAACTGCATTATGCACCAGCTAGGGCTAGGCAACCGAATGGAGGTCATATGGCTGATTGAAGTGCAATTGAGGGTTCATTCACACGATTGGGATTCATTTGCACAATTGGGGTTCATTCGCATGACTGAGAGCCCAGTCGCATAAATGCTCATCCGCATTAGTTCCATTCGCATTAGGGCCATTCGCATGAGACTCATCCGCATGGAGTCCATCCGCACTAGTTTCATTCGCACGATTAAGTGTTCATTCGCAAAGGTGTTTATCCACATTGGTCCATTTGCTTGATGCTCAGTCGCATGGAGGCCATGCGACTGAAGGGTGTCCATGCGCCCGAATAAGGCTGTTGCACACGAGGAAAAGTGTAGTTTAACTTCTGACTTTCGGAGGAAAGTGAATATGTAAGTTGGACATGGAAGTTCCCGTAAGTTCATGTAAGATGACTGTTGAGGCCTTAGAGAGTATGTTGACCATCGGGTCTTTCTTTGTGATTGACAATTTGTATAGCCCCATTGCTACATACCCTAGGTACTGCGACCTGAGGTGCGATGCACCGTTATAGCTGGTCTATGATAGACCTAGGTCCAGTATCAGGAATAGCTGGGTATTGCACATAGTAGTGCTACACCTAAACTCTACCCTAGGTACTGTGACCAGAGGTGTGATGCATCGTTATAGCTGGTCTATGATAGGCCTAGGTCTAGTACCGGGAAATAACTGGGTAAAGTTTATGGTTGAAGGAAAAGAAAGAAGTAATGATGAAAGATGAAAGCATGAAAGATTAAAGAAGATAATAATGATATTATCTATGTGTACGTATGTTGTATGATCACAAGTAAAGAACGGTTTTAATGAAATAAAAGTATGTTTTATTTTATAAAACTAGAACTCACTCAGCAACGCTGACTTTGATGTGTTTCCAGTTTGTAGGTAATAATTGCTGAGGATGACATGAGGTGGCTACTCAGCTATTTTGGGATGGCATCCATTTATTTAATGCTTTTGTGATGTAATGCAACAATGTATTTTGTAACTGATTAACGATGTATTATTTTGCAAAAGCTATTATATTGAAATGGAGTGTTTTGTTTAAATGTTCCGCTGCAATATTTATGTAAGAGAAATAAAAATGTATGTTTTATGTGCAATGATTTACCAGCTGTAAGCGTCCCGGGAACAGGGCCTTACAAATCCGATCCGAATTGAATTCGGATAGATTTGGATCAGATAGAAAAATCCTTACTTGGATCGAATTGGATTTCGGATAGGGTCCTGAAATTTTCAAATCCGAATAATTTGATCCGAATATTCCGTTATCCAATCTATTGAACACCCCTACTAATAAGTCCTTAAACGTAGCATCCATTAAACTTTTTTTGAACATAAAGTATAGTCAAAATTAGTATAGAAAACTCAGCTACAATGCTACCAAATAAGTCCCTACACGTAGCAACCATTCGCCTTTTTTACATAAGTAATAGTTCACTTTACAACATTAATAAGTGACATATAAACACAAATGACCAACATAAAAAATGACCAGAATACACATTTTAATTTACAACAGTAAGTGACTAACATTAGAAATAGCACCCATTTTGACCCATAGAAATAAAATTAGCAACAACCATTTTGATCACGTTGGGTTAGATAAGGCTGGTGCAACCAAAACAACGCTTAAAAGAATTTTTGGTGCAGCTGAAGTAAGTCTTCCGAAGTTTATCTGCACTTTCGAAGCCAAGTTGAAGAACTTCTGAAGCTTAAGTAAAAAGACCTTCTGAAAAGAAACTAAGTCTTCCGAATACTAAGTCTCTCCTCTTCCGAAGCCAAACACTTGGAAAGTTCAAGGCAAATACTTCCGAAGAACAAAGTCTAGAAGACCAGCAGAAGTCTCGGAAGACGTTAGTTCTTCCGAAGTATAATTAGGTTTGGAAGAACTTATTCTTCCGAAGCCAGTTTACCTTCGGAAGAACCAACTATAAACCAGTGGACAAAAGTATGGTTTATCTGTCATGCCACTACAATCTCTGATATACTGAATGGAGCTTTCCCACACCGTGTAGTTAACCATACTTTACTCCACTATTCACCTTTTATCAGTTATTACAGTTACCAACATTAGTTGGTGACAAATGGTAAGTCAGGGACGTGTCATAACTACCTTATCTAGGATAATATTTATCTTAGATACCTTACTTCTTGAAATGTAGTATTTGTTTAGTAGTAAGTCCCAGCTGGTAATCTAAGTATAACCGGCTGTAAATAGTAGTATATATAGTTTCTCATTGTAACTCATCTACCATGCTTGTAAGAGTCTTGTACACTTTGAGTTGAGAAGTAATATATATACAAGTATCTTGAAAACCATCTGTTGTGTTCTTTAACTTAGTATATTATTATCAACTCATTTGAAATTCTGCATTATCATTGGAGTGTGCCTTAGTGAGTTCGAGAGAAATCTTTGTAGGAGTGACTGTAACCGATCCTACAATTGGTATCAGAGCTTCTTAAGCTCTTGATTGTGAGATCTTACCATCCTAAATCACCTTGTTTCATCACTCATTCACTCACTACACTAAAAAATGGCCCTCAATCACAAATCATCTAAATCTGATATGGGAACGATGACTAAAGCTCTTATCATCACCCCTGATAACTTCAGATTTGGTGCAAACGTATCGAAGGTTTCCTCAAATATCAAGATGGTAAAATGTGGAGATCCATCACTCATGGACCATACAAGCCAAAGGTGGAGTCCTCACCTGGAAACCATGACATGATAGAGAATGTTGTCAAAGACTACTCCGATGAAGATTTTAAGAAGATGGATACTAATAGAAAAGCAATGACAGTACTGCTAATAGACATACCAAAGTCCATAATGGTAGGCTTTGACTATCAGTCAGCCAAAGAACTCTGTGATTCTCTGACATTGATGTACTTTAATTCAACCAATTCCAAATATTCCAAGAGAGATACCCTGAAGCAGAAGTTGGCTTGGTGTAATATAGAATCACTCTCCACATTGGTGGTTGTTCTTCGGCCATTGTGTATTCTGTAATGTGAGTGAATTCGATCTCGTATGAATCTTCCTCGCTCTCAAGCTCTGTGTCAGACTCGTTCAAATGTTGATCGAACACACGCTCTGGATCGTCAAGTGGCAGAAATTCTGGTGGTCCGGCAAGACGGGTGTGGCACATATACTAAAATAAAATCAAAAAGAAAAGAAAAAGAAATTTACCTAATTGATTAAGGCACGACCAAATAATAATAAAAAATAAAATACTAACTAAAGGCACAGTTAAGGAAATAAGAGGAAAATTAAAGTACAAAAATAAAAAAACTAAACTTTTAACTAAAAACAAATGATTAGATTCCCGATTCGAATCCTTCTCAAAATCACCAAAACATGATCCCAGCAACGGCGCCAAAAACTTGATGTGTGAAAATATATATTTTACTTTATTTTAAAAATGTTTTTCACAAATTGCTTTTAAAATTTGGAAATTCAACTAAACTTCACACAAACAGCAAGTGTAACGGTTGTGATACAGTAAAGTTTAGAGAAGTCCGGATATCAAACCCTAGAGACATGTTTGGCGACTTTCGTTACTAAACCTCTATCGACTTCTAACCTAATTAACTGAATTATTTTTAGTAATTGTTAATAAGCAAAATAAACAATTTAACTAAAAATTAAATAATCTAAACATGACGGATGAAATAAACAAATTAAGATTTATTCAAACTTGGAACTTGAATACGATCAAAATATTGATTAAACTACCTAGGCGGGAATTCAACTAAAATGTGATGACATAAAGGTAATAACTCGTATGCCTATCTCTAAAATTACGGATCTACGGTTAACTAGGTATGTTGTTAGTCCCTAAGAAAATCAAAGACACGTGTTCACAAGATAGGTTTATTAAAATGTCTAATGGAAGATCGCCCTTAGGTTTTCTACCACACTAACTTTGAGATTAGATTTTCTAACCTTAAGATAAAGGGCAAATTAATTAAATCTAATTAATACCCTAAAACACTAACACCATGAATGAAAGGCAAAACATGCTCTCGCGAAATCTAAACCTAACAAGCAACAGGTATGAGATTTTAAGCAATATACATATCACCCATAGTCTTTAGATAAGGTAGCACATTGAAAAATACAATCAAATCACAGCCAATGCTTCTAAGATTATCATAATCAAAGTATAAAATTAAAACAAAAAGTAATTAATTTTAACGTGCAACCCTAATCTAGATGTCACATAATCAATATAGATAAAACATACACGAGCAAGACAATAACTTTCAAGCATAAAACAATATACATATTTATATTTAATTGAACGAATAATCAAGTTCTAAAATTAATAAACAAATATACGAAATTAAAATCAATTATTTAATTAAAACATAATAGTTTTCAACCAACCTAGGTAGTACTAACTCAACGTTGAAAAACATCAAGAATAATAATAAAGTTTCAAACTGTAGAAACATAAAAAGGATAACTAATGAATAAATAAAAATAATTAATAACGATACGAACCGAATGACCTTCAATGCTTGACTGCTTCAATCGTTGTTCCCGATCTTGTTCCTTGTTTTTAAATTGATCTCTAAACGTACTCAAAAGCTTCAAAGTTGAATCTAAAAGAATAATGTTTTTTTTTCTTTTTGTCCTCTACTCCTGCCGTCAATGCTTTCTTTAAAATTGTTGTTCCTCTTTTTTTCCTTGCCACCCCATGAATGTGGGTCTTTTCTTTATTTTTATGAGCTCAATTTTTTTACTGGGCTTTTATTCAGGCGGGCAAAATTTTTTAAATTAATATTTGTGACTTTAAACTAGGATTCAAATAAACTAAAATAAAATAAAACGAATTAGTCATATTAATTGATTCAACAACTAAAAATCCACCTAAACGTAATTAACTACCATCTCAATTTCCAACCTATTTAATTACCATTTGATGTTAAATATATTTATTTATTTATTTTAGTTTAGTTAAGTAGTTTGTATAACTAATATATTCGTTCGGCTCTAAAGAAAATTTATAATAAAAACATGTTTGAAGTTACACTAAATCAATTGGTTAAACTACATCATCTATTACTCGTAGTCTTTAAGTTTTAAAACAAATGTATACTTTGAGCCCATAATGTCTTAAAATTCTATATTCTATAACATCTCGTGAATCAAATATGAGTAAAATCATTTATATTTAATACGTATATTTTAGACCTGTCATATAAACATCAACAACAACATAAACCATTTTAACCATTTGGACAGTAGCACCCATTCTGATCCATACAAATACAAAATAAAAGATCATTAAACAATCAAGAGCATCAAAATGTAACATAATATAATCTCATTAACATAAATCATTTTGACCATCTGAGCAATGGCACTCATTTTGATCCATACAAAAACAAAATAAAGCATTCATTAAAGAATCAAAATCCTTGAAGTGGAACTTAATATTCTCTGTTACATAATCATCAAAGCTAGTACATGCATGTTAAAAGAAACCATCCCAACAAGTTTATATCGTAATATCTGAGCTACATCACCATCAATATGAACCATTAAAAAAGAACAAAAATCATACATTTGATGTTCCTTTTCCTTTGCAACTCCTTTTGTTATGCTCAAACTTCTTGTATACTGAACATATGATAGTTTTTTTCTTCCTTTAGAGTGTTCACCTCTATTCATATCATCTTTAATCTCAATTTGGTTCTTTATCATTTTCTTCTTGGGTCTTTTAATGAGTTGTGGTGGATTAGTGGTGCCATGGTTTCTGAAAATCCAGTTCAAATATAATTAGAGAAATATGAATAAAGGATGAAAACAGACCATAAACTTCCTCTGGAACAAAATCAGTGCTTCATTCTCTAGCAAACTAATAACGTATTCTCTATGAAAACCAACACCTAATATGTAGCAGTTCCTCCTCTCGAGCTCGCCTCTCGTAAGCCTTCTTCTCTTCCTTTTGTAAGCTTTATGTGGAAGGTCATAATGTTGTGTGATGAGTGCCAACAATGTTATGGAGGGAAGGGGTGTTTATTAGTTCTTGGAATTGGAAATGACAAAGCTACCCACACATGGAGGGCACATGTCATACTTTTTCTGTTAAAAGTGAACAGGAGTTGGCGCCATCGACTAATCTTGCAACATGGTAGCAAAACTTTGGATTATATTTGCAATTTTAAAAACCCAGGCACTAAAGCTACAAATTGATCAAACCACAAGGACTAAATTTGCAATTTTCTCAAAAAAATATATGTTAATATCATAATATGTAGTGGAGGTAAAATGACACTTTGTTAATGGTGTTGAAAAGTATCTATATATAAAATGTAAATATTTAATGCATGTTTTAGTTAATTTAACAATATTATATATGATGAATTCATGCATATTATTTAAAAGAAAACTTAGAAGTCCAAATTCATAAGACTATATTATAAAATATCTACTTATGCTCATTTTATTGATATATCTGATTACAATGAATTATATTTTCTTTCTAAATGTTTCTTAATGGTTAAACAAAAGTTTTACATTGTTTATCACCGAAGAATCTGGTGTTAGTAGTGGTTTAGTCGACTTAAAAAAATTAATTTTACATATGATAATGAAAAGTTAGAGTGAGAGAAACGTAAAATCTCCTCGTTTTGGAATCAGCGCTTCGCCTTGGGAACAAGCAAAAGTACTTGCATCAGGCGAGCAAAGGGTCAAAATTCCTCGCCTAGGTATGTGTGTTCCTTGTATGTTTGTCTTTTAAACGAGATTCTCACAGGGTTCCTCACCTCTGTAGTCGTATTCCTTCCCGGTGTTTTTTATATATTTTAAACGCATAAGAGAGATAATGGACACATAAACAAGTTTTTTTTGCCACTTTGATAACATTTTATGTGCATTCCTCGTCTTAGGCGAAGGTCAAAGAAACTAGGCCAATTTTGTTAAAAATAAAAAGTCAAAGGTTAATTTAATAATCTGATTTAATCAGTTGGTTAAATTGATAATTTTTCTTGATAATTTTTCTTTAAAAGCACAGTGTAGTGGGGGATAAATACATCTATTGTTTAAATTTGATGTTATCACTTATTAAATGTATTTTTATCATAAACCATTTGTATGATTATCTCTAATTATAAGTTGGACATGTTTTAGTACTATTCTTCCCAAACTCCACCGCAACGCGTGGTCTCGTTACTAGTTTTTATTAAAATTTAAAAGCCCAAAATATAAATACTGCAGCATTAAATCTACTAAACACATTTCTTTATCTAAAAGCCCAATTTATGTTTCTTAACCCATTAACATTTCCGGATTACCTTTAAAATTTCATTTGGATAAAATACCCTAAAATTGAATTTGAAGATGCTCCGCAAGAGCATTCACAATACGTAAATTAAATTTATATGAATGTATATTATTATAAATTGTTATGAGTGAAAAATATAAAAATTTACTGTTTAATTTGTATATTTGGATAACACTGTTTAAAACTTTATAATGTTTTTAATATATTTTAAGTGGTTGTGAGTGAAATAGAGATAAAAAAATAATGACAATTATATAAAAATATTATTCAATTGAAAAATATAAATAAAAAATAATAATTTTTAATATAATTATATAGATAAAGATTGATGTTTAGTTGTTCAATAGTGAGGGACATTATAGAATAATGTTATAATTTAGATTTAAGTTGCATCCCTGTCTTCTTCTGGTAAATTCATGTGTTGATTTAATTTGAAATCTTATGTTTTAAGTTTCTTAATATTATTAGTGATATACGAATAATGCTTAATTTTGTTACTGAAAAATAGTTTCTTAGAAAGAATTTGATTGAAAATGTAATGCATAGTTAATTCACATAAGATGCAAATTCATAAACAATTATATATGCAATCTTTCAAATATTTTCCATTGTAAAACATTTTTTTTACTTCTTTTATAATGGTATTTTATTTATGTCATTTGAGAGCATTTACACTACATCATCTATATGTATCTTTATAATCATATTAAGAGTTATTATTATTTTTCTTTATTCTTTTATTTAAATAATATGTTTTCATACATTTATCATGACATTTTCTTTCTTATCCACTCACAAGCACTTTTAAAAATATTTAAAAAAGTATGGGATTTATAGCATGTTTCTTCAAATATGTGGAAACACGATAAAATTCTCATAAGTTTTCAACATATTTCGCTCATAATTACTCACAAGCATCCCTATATATAAAACACTCAATCATATATATATGCGGAACGGAATGTAAATGCTCTGAATTCACTCAAACCTAAAATTTAATGTCCCATTGAGATATACACTACTATTTGTTTTTTAAACCATACAAGGTGTAGTTGAAAAACTATATACCAAACTAGTGTATTTTTAAATTTTTTTTTGTTTCTCTATCTTATTTTCATTGAATACTTTTTAAATGTTTTTTCCATTTTTTTCATCTATAATTTTAAAAATATTGTTTAGATACGAATGCTTTTAGTTGTTCAGAAAAATATATTTTTTTGAAAAGTTTTATAAAATTATTTTTAAAAGAGTAAATTACCATTTGCATCCCTGTTGTTTTCTCATTTTAACCACTTGTATCCCTGTAGTTTTAAAGTCTTGATTCGCCCCCTAACATTTCATTTTTGTTTCCATTTGAATCCAAATAACTAACTCCGTTAAGTTGTTCAGTTAACTGTTTATGAAAAAAACTAAATTACCCTTAAGAGTAAAAAAATAAAAAAAAAACTTTGTGGGACCACCCACATCATCTTCTTCTTCTTTGACCCACACAACCTCCACACCTCACGCACAGTACCACCACCCACTACGCCGACCTCCACAACCCCCCACACCCCTATTACCACCAGCCTCCACAACCCCCCCCCCACCCCTTCAAAGTAACCCCATTGCGTCGAATTCAGCGCCCCACATCGTCGTCGCTGGTGTCTGCGGTGAAGAGGCCGAAAGACTGAAGCTTGATTTGAAGTCGTATCCTAGGGTTTGGGTGGAGGATGAAATTGAGCATTTGAGGGATCGTTGGGGTGGTGGCAGACGGTGGAGATTGAAGGATTTTGGAGAATTTGTGGAAAGAAATTGACGAAGATCGAAGGTGGGAGCAGAGAAGGTGAGCAACTCCATTGAACACGATAAGCTATGTTCTATTGTTCTTTGTTTCTTACTTCAGGAGGTACTACATTAGTAGACCAAAACATACAAACTGTTGTGACGGTCGGGTGGTTGTGTTGGTGGCAGGGTGGTTGTGGTGGTGGTGATGGGGTTGTCATGGTGATAACCGGGTGGTTGTGGTGGTGGTGATGGGGGTGGTTGTGGTGGTGGTGATTTGAAGAAGATGATGTTGATGGATGGGATCCACAAGGTTTTTTATTTGTGTTTTACTTTTAAGGGTAGTTTCGTCGTTTTAATAATAATTTTAACACAAACATTAACAATCTTACTCATTTGAACTCAAATATAAATAAAAATGAAACGTATAGACTCAAATGAAGATAATATGAAACGTTAGGGGTCAGATGACAATTTTAAAACCGCAAGGATGCAAGTGGTTAAAATAAACAAACGTCAGTGATGCAAATAGTAATTTACTTTTTTTAAAATATTTAGTTTCGATATTAAAATAGAAAAGTCTTTTATTCTTTTTACGAAACAAATATTATTATTGTGCATTGTTATATTTAATTTGGATTAAATCTAATATACTTTATAATATTATAATATACTTTAATTGTATGGTTATCTTCTGATAAAATTTTCATTTAAAAGTACAACTAAGTTTATCATTGAAATTACAGACGCCATTTTTCATTTTGATGGTAATTGAAGAATTCACACATTAACTATAAAATGTATATAAATTATAAAAAACTAATTGTGTCTTTATACATTTAAGAACATAAAATTATATATATACAAAGAACGGTAAAAAAAGTTTTCTTTATCATGAAAACATAGTTAAAACTTTGTTTTGAGAGAGAATGCAATTTTTAAAAATATTTTACAACCAGTACAACTAAACAATCTAAAGAAAACTATAAAAAATATAAATATTTTCATTTGAAAGCTTACGGAAAACAAAAAATAGTCTTTAATCAATCTAATCCATTATAGTTAAAGAAAGTTAAAGAATTTAAAAAAAAGTAGAATGTTTACATATTCAAAAAAATGTTTTTATATAACACTTTTGTAAGAGATAAATAACATTTTTGGAAAACTATATAAAATTTATATTTTAAAAACATTTCTAAAAGTTTAAACAAATCGTTAAAAAGCATTTATGAATGATTTTCAAACTACATTATTTTAGTAATAATTTTGGAAAACTATACAAAATTTCTATTTTAAGAACATTTCTAAAAGTTTGTACAAATCATTAGAAAGCATTTATGATTAATTTTAAAAGTACATTATTTTGGTAAACATTTCTAAAAGTTTAAACAAATCATAAAATGTAAAAAACACTATTTTGGTAAATAATTTTCAAACTACATTATTTTGGTAATAAATTTTTTTATCTACTTTTTGGAAAAAAACTCCCGAGAAAAAACTTATAATTGAAATCTAATATACCAAGAAAACTTTAGAATAGAATTTGTAACCGGTTGTAAGGGGAAATAAAAGCATTTATGTTTGTTGTTTATCATCTGGTTTGTGGTCATACTTTAATCTTGTCATCGTTCTTTTTGGGTTATGCTCCATAAAGCCAATGGCATCCACAAACCCAAACAATGTTTCCCTGTTTGAATATGTGATGTCGACCCCTCGACAACCATCACTCTTCACTTATTAATGAGAGCCGATTTTTCATACCATTATTAACGTACACCACATGTAGGGATTGAAAAAAAAAACTTAATTCTGATGGCTATACTCGAAACAGAACGGGTATTTGGGCGGATATAAGATTAGTTTTAAATTTTTTTACGGGTATGACACGGTAGGGGATTAGATAATATCATGCCCGATTATCCAAAATCACATACCTATTTCTTCGAACATAGACTCATATTTATTTATTTTTGTAATATGAAAGAAAGATGTATTGATTTTCATAATTATTGGATATGTATTTTGGATTTAAAACTTTATGATATGAAATTTTAGAAATACTTGTATTTTGGACGTGAAATTTTATGACAAATAAATGTTATAGCTAGTTTAGAATTTGAACGTGTGAGTTTAAGCACCTGTTATAGCTTTTTCTTATGTCAAAATTTACCAAATAAAGATGTTGTAGCTTTTATTATACAGTATTTAATAGAGATGGTTACATTGTTATAAAAAATGATGCAATTAAAAATATAAAAACATAATTGTAAAATTTACCGACAGGTATTTATTGATACCTACGAGAATGCCCATAATTTGATATTAATGGGTTTACCTGATACCCAAGGGTATGTCTGACGCCCGATGGGTTAGTACTTGACCAATACCTAACGGGTAATGGACCGGCACTACTACAAAATATACATTTAATGACACACAATTATAAAAAGGGTATAGATGACACACAAAAGCGTGTCAAAAAAACCCCTGTCATAAATAAAGAAGACACGTATTTGTGTGTCATCTGATTATGACACATACTTGTGCGTCATCTGTTTATGACACGCCTTCTTGACATACATTTACGACATGCAATGCGTGTCAAGGATTTATCTGTCATAAATAAAAATAACATGCATTTGTGTGTCGTAAATGTATGTCATTGTTTTGAAAATTTTACCCGCGACAATTCTAAAACTACAATTCCTTTTTCGTAGTGTCTATAATAATTGTTTTATAACATAATACCAAATATACTACATATATTGCAAGACAACATTGTTTCATACAATATTTTACAACAAATACGTAATATTTTCTAGTTTTCATACAATATTTTATAACAAATAATACAGGAAATGAAACGCCATAGTGTCCGGTGTTATCCTTCCAAAACATTCTCCTCGAACCTAAAAAGGATATGAAATAGCTATCCGAGTCAAAACGTTTGACTTTAGTTACCAATTAATAACAAAAGTCAAAAGATAGAAACTTTATGGCACCTGAGATTTTTAGACTAGAACATCAATTGTTGCTAAATCCGGGGCTACAGTAAGATTCATATTCATGAAGTGAACTCGTGTGGGATCTTCTTTTGCACTACAATTTCTGTGAATCAATTATAAGCAATCGTAAAATGAAAGTAATATTAAACCTTGACCTTTTCCAAGTGACATAGATAGAAAGAATGATACCAAATGAACAAAAGTTAGATGTGAGTTTGTGGATTGATAAGTGTGTGAAATTAAGATCTAATTCAAGTGAAACCAAGAAATATTGAATTGTGTATGAGGTGGACCTCCAGTTAACACACATATATATAAAA
This sequence comes from Flaveria trinervia, assembly GCA_025506515.1. Taxonomy (NCBI): domain Eukaryota; kingdom Viridiplantae; phylum Streptophyta; class Magnoliopsida; order Asterales; family Asteraceae; genus Flaveria; species Flaveria trinervia. The sequence goes on along the minus strand of CM046455.1, from coordinate 6,293,576 downwards.
GAAAATAAAAATCTTTTGAAATCATACTAATAAGTCTAATAAAAATTTTGAAATTATAATAATCAACCTTAAAGTGCCTAAAGCTATAAATTCTACTCAAGTTAAAGTTCTCTGGAACATTCAAGTTTATAAAATAGTAACATAATAATGATGAAAAAATACCAACAAATATTAACTCACAAGTTGTGTATTTTTGTTCAATGTTTGAATGTCAATAGCAACAACTTCGAACAAATCTGATGTAGATTCTTTCTTTTCATTTAATACTGGTGGAGGGGTTTGATGTCTTGTTCATAAATAATGTATTGAATCAATCAAATAAATCTATAAATTAAAAAAAAAACTGTAAATGAAATGAAATTATTGAACATCCCATTGAGCAAAGTTGTTCTACAAGTATAAGCAGACTTTACATAAACACATAAGTTGCATAACAAAAGTGTGTTAGTTTTATAAGTAGAGTAAAACGTAAAATAGTGTTCTGCAACTGTATAAAGAAAGAAAATAGTGGTCGAAACAAAAAATTTAAGGTTTGTTCAAACAAACGTCACATCCCAAAAACTCACTTATCAACCATATGAAGCACTTCGAACATTAAATGATGATTAAAACCCAAATTACCTTCAGCAGTTCAGCTACACCACAAGAACCATCAATTGAGGTACATCAGTAAACAATTCCACTTATCAAACATCATAAAAAAGAACCTAACCTGTCTTTGCTTCATCGTGCATGTTTGACAAAATAAAAATAATTTACTTTTTGATTTTTTGGAAGGTAAAAAGACCAAAATACCCATACAAAAAATCAAAAAGTTAAAAAGTTTTAACTTTCGGTGACTTTTTGAGAGGTATTTTGGTCATTTTACCCCTCTAAAAAGTCAAAAAGTAACTTTTTTTTCTTCCCAAACATGGCCATCGTTGTAAGAAATTCAAAAATCAGATCAAAAACTCCTAATCGGATGATACATCCAAATTTCAAACCGTTAATGTTCTTGAACCTCTAGAAAATCCAAAATCTTAATGGAGAAACAAAAGACCAATATAACATGAAACAAAAATCAAACCTGGTCAAAAATAAAAGATTCTTCAAAACATCGACAAACAATTTGCTTAAAATCGAGCAAATGACGGGAGTGGGATGGTGGTTGTACTATGGGGACGTGAAGAAGCAGGGTGGGGATGGAGGTTAAGTTTTCAAAACTAGGGTTTTAATTAAGTTTTCAAAAAATTAAAAGAGGACAACAAAAGATGAGACACATTTAATAAAACCATTATTCGTGTTTTTTTTCTTCTGTTTACGACAATAAAACAATGACACGTAAGAATGCATGTCATCATTTATTAAGTTTTTAGTAACAATGATAGTATTTTCATGACACACAGTTTTGTGTGTCATTAGAGAATCGCATGTCATAAAAGGTATATTTTCTAGCAGTGCGGGTATGGAACAAAGGTTTAGACGATCATCTCCATTACTTGAGTACGTAACCCAATATCATCCTCAGGAGGAAACTCATTATATGTGAAAAAAACTCCCTAGCTCAACAAGATGATCGGTGTCGCAGACACGATTAAATAAGAAGATATTTGCTTGTTTTATGATTCCTAAATGCCTTAACTAATTAGAGTAAATATGTTGTCGATCCACAAGGAGTCCGTGGATGCTGTCACATGTAATTGATTCAAAAAACTACTTACTTACTATTGTCACTAGACTGCAAATTAGAGACGAATGAAATTACTTAAAAACGATTACTTTATGAAGCAAAACAAAAACTTGGACTTGCTTTAAAACTATTGAGATGAAAGCGATCACAACCGGATTTCAGGAATGTGATTGAATATACCTGGCTTATGTTTTACCCAATCTTGAAATTATATAGACATAACTTGTTTATCGCATATGTTGAAAGGTAATTACGAACTGGATAACTGATTATGTAAATGAACTAGTAAACTATTTAATGCCACAATCTAGAAACTTTATTCGCAATCAACAGTTAATGATAATAAACTAATTATTACTCAATGGTTAACAATGTAAAACTGATAACTTGATAAGCAATAATCAAATCCAATAACAAGAATCTTTAACGAACACATGATTCAAAACATATAAACGAAAAGAAGTTGTTAAACAATCAAAGTTTATGTCTTGACTAGGTAAGAGCACAAGCAAGCATAATCCAATCATAAACCGTCAACCCGGAGATGATCACAAGTGCTTTAGCTAGCATCTTCATTATAATCTCTTCAATCTTCACATTGTGTGTAGAGTCTAATAAAGAGGCTGATACAACCTAAACATCTTTAGTCTTTTCTGCATGCTGCACAAGTGCATTGAAGTAGAATGCTTCAGAAGTTTCACATGTGCAACAGAAATACTCTAAGTGTGAAATATTCCAAAGCCAAGACCAATATTGTTGGACCAAAAGAACCAATGAGCCAAGATCAGAAAACCTCTAAGTCCCACACGGTATCACAACAACTGCTGAAAGCCTCATCAGTAGTTTGACAAGTGCTGAAGACTTCAACCTGAAGATCAAGTGCTGAAGACCTTAACTGCTGAAGAACCAAAGTGCTGAAGTACAACAGCTGAAGAACACAAGTGCTGAAGCTGAAAGACCAAAGTACTGAAGTACAACAGCTGAAGAGTTCACAAGTACTGAAGATCAACAACTGATGTACAAAGTCTGAAGACAAAGACTGAAGACATCAGCTGATGATATCTACTGAAGTCATCAGCTGATGAAACGCCTGAAGGTCAAAGTCTGAAGATCAAGTACTGAAGCCTCAGTAGTTTGTCACAACTGCTGAAGAGTACTTCTTCAGTAGTTGTGATATCAGTAGTTTTATTTTCTTTGTTTCAGTAGTTTTGTAAAACGACTGAAGAGCTTGTTCTTCAGTCGTTGTAGTTTCAGTAGTTTTATATTTTGTACTTACCTTGCTGATATGTTCTCAGTAGTTGTGAACATTTCAGTAGTTTGTTAAGAATTAGTTATTTCTGTATTGGATCTGCCAGTTGTCACTTTCCGTGATAACAGCAGTGACTGTTGCACTCTATATAAGGAGTGACCTATTGTAATGATGGAGTGATATGAGCAATTGAATGGAATGATTGATTGATTCGATTAGAAATATTCTACATCTATAAACATTCCTAGAAATCAGAAATTCATATTCTCTCCCTATAACCGTATGCGATCTAACGCTTACAAGTATCGATTGCTTGCTACAATTTGTCTAATTCGTATTTGTATTCCGCTGCTTTATATTCTGATACATCAAACTTGTGATCACTGATCCTGTCAAATGGTATCAGAGCAGGTTAATCATTGATCGATCTAATAATTGATCATTGAAACTGCTATTCAAGATCCAAGTTTGATTGAATTAGCTTTTGTTTTTGCAAGAAACGGTTATAGAGATTGAATTTTTCTGTATTTCTGCTCATTCATCCTGAGATCTTTTCTTGGTTCTCATTGAGTTTGTTGTGGTTTGTCTAAAACTTCTTTTAAACTTGAACTCAACTATTTTTGAACTGAAAATGACCACTCCCTCCAATGATCCTCACAATACTGGTTCCTCAACCAAGCCTCCTATGCTGGTTAGGAATGAGTATAACATATGGCAAAGACGTATGCTCCATCACCTGTCTGTTAACAGCGCAGGGTGTTGGACATCTGTGGTACATGGTCCACACAAGCCTATGGTGAATAACCCGGAAACCAATCAAATGGTTCCGAAGAGGAGGGAGCAATACTCAGATGAGGATAAAAGTTGCTTGAGATTGATGCAAAAGCCCATGGAATTCTGGCCATGGCTTTGCCCAATGAAATCTATTCTGGGCTAATGCATCATGAAACTGCCCATGACCTCTGGATTGCTTTGAAAGAACAATTTGGAGGAACAGATGAGGTCTTGGCAAATAATAGAGAATTCTTGCCCAACAATATGAGACATTCTCTCATAGAAAGGGTGAGACACTGACTCAACAATATGAGCGGTTGTTTGTCTTGTTTGATCTTGAACTAAAAATGGTCAAACTTGAATACACCAATATTCAGATGAATAACAGATTTCTCAGATCACTGCCTGAGAGATGGGACACATATACTATTGTCCTACGCTCCAGTGCAAGTTTGGACAAACTATCTCTCACCCAACTCCATGGGAAATTGCTCACTTTTGAGAGAGAGATAGAACAGAAGAGAAAGCTGTCTTCATCTGGAAAGCTCACTGAAGACTTTATACAAGGCAACACTGCCTTGGTGGGTCATGAGTCAGAATATGCTGCATCTGAATGCCAGTATGATGAGCATATTAAATTCTCTTCGAGCACTTCTAATTCTGCATTTGTAAGTGTTGATGGTCAGTTACTGGAGGTAATAATGACAATTTATGTTTCATTATGGATGATCTCAAGGGGATTGCTGATGATGACTTAGAAGAGATGGATATTTTGAGCCAAATGGCCTTGATAAATATCAGATCTCAGAAGTTCTACAAAAGAACTGGAAGAAATTCCCAGGACTCTCTGGCAAAACCAAAGTTGGTTTTGACAAGAGCAAGTTGAGGTGTCACAAATGCCAACGGCTTGGACACTTTGCAAGAGAGTGTAGATCAACTGGATCAAACTCTACTGCACCCTTTGTGACTTTTCCTGGCAACAGTCAACAAAACAGAGGGCAACATCCTGTCACATCTAGTCATCATCCTCAACAACAATCTCCGGCATACTTTGTTCCTCAGGGTCAAATGCCTTATCAGTACCTTGCTATTACATGCCACAGTCAAGTCAAGTTCAAGTTCCTATGACACCACAACCTCATGCATTACCAGAACCTCAGCCTTCCCTATCTCATCAACAACCTTCATCTCAACAACACAGCTTCTTCACCCCAGGAGTTGTTGACTGGAGCAGTTTACCAGATGACTTGTGGTCATGATCAACTGTTCTCAGGTGCTGGTCAACATGGTGGTGACAGTCCCTTTGGGAATCTAGCTCTTATGGCTTGGAGTCTGCTGATACTTCATCCTCCAATGCCTCTACACCACAGGTATCACAGGTATCCTCTGAGGCAAAAGCCAATTATGTTCTGAACAATGCATAGCAGCATTTGCTTCCATTAGAGAAGCAAATGTAGCTTTAATTAATAAGAACATTGAGCTAGAACAAGTAATTTCCAAAAACAAAGCTGAGTTTGAGTTTGTGCTCAAAGATAAAAATGATGAGGTTTATAAACTGAATTGCAAAATAATTGATGATAAGGCTAGAGAAGATGTACTTTTAGAGAAGTACAAAGATCTCAAAGAAACCCTTGCAGTACCCAGGTCGAGTGTGATAGATGGGTACAATCATGCAAAGGTTTTGAAATGCTTCTTAGTAAGCAATCTGCTTCAAATGTGAAGTTGGAATTGGTTACAATCACACTGCTCCACCTACAGATTTTACCCCAAGAGCAGAGGTAGAATCTGATGGTGAGAGTGATAACCAATCCATCAAGTCATGTGATCTACCTTCTGATACAGCACAATCAGAAGTAGCAGTCAGTATCAAGTCCTCTTTGAACCTATCAGCTGATGTTGATGGTCCAAATGCTGACATTCACATGATCAATAAGTTGATCAACTCAGGAGTCAATCCTGAAGGTCCTGAAAGGACTGGAGAGCAGGATTCAACTCCTGAAGTTCAAACTTCAACTGCTGTCAGTACTGAAGAGAAGAAAATGGCAGTAGAGAAGAGTTTGAAGACTACTAAAGATGCTGTCAAGAAAGCAACCAATGCTTCCAAAGCATTGAAGAACAAGTCTTCTGTTGCTTCACCATCTTTAGTTGATGATCAACCTAAGATGAAGAAGAAACCATGTGAAGTATGTGGTTTGTTCAATCATCTTACAGATGATTGTTGGTACAAAAGAGGTTCCAAACTCAAACAAAAGGAAGAAATTAATGAGAAAATGGTAAAAATGAAAACTGAGTTTGAGACCACATTTGTATCAGCAACATCAAATCCTGTAACCCTTAAGTCCTTAAAGCAATCCAAAAAGGAAGGAGTTAAACAGGTGACAGCTGAGGGTGCTCAAAAGAAGAAGGTGCAACATAGGACCTTATCTAACTCCACTAGCAATGTGTCTGATGAGCTGAAAGCTTTATCACAAAATCAGACACAGCTGGTGATGATGGTACAACATCTGTTGGGTAGAGTTAACCAACTAGATTCTCCTATGTTGAAACCACAGAAAAGGGGGTCTAAGCCAAAGGACTCCTCTTCTGCACCATCTTCTTCCTCTCAGGCTGTTGTTACAAATAAACATGCTAGTTTACCATCTATTGATGAGACCAGGCCCAAACCAAAAAGGTTTGGGTCTCTAAAACTAACTGATTGTTTTTATTGCAGGTTTCTTCAACATGCCAAAATAGCATCTGGTATGTAGACAGTGGGGGATCCATGCACATGACTGGGAACATCTCTCTTCTTCATGACTACTCTCAAGGAAAGAAGGGATTTGTCTCTTTTGGCAATGATGCTAGGGGTTACATCATCGGTAAGGGCTTTGTCTCCAATGGAGAAATCAAATTTGATGATGTTAATCATGTGGAAAATCTCAAGTACAACCTCTTGAGTGTCAGTCAAATGTGTGATAAAGGCCATGTTGCCCTTTTCACAAGTCAAAACTGTAGGATTCTGTCATCCAAAGTTTTGCCTTGATTGACAAGGTGTTGGATGATCACACTCTCCTGAAAGCCAACAGGACAGGAAGAGTGTATGCTTAGATCTCTCTAAGAAGATAGATCTCAAAGGCAATCCTTGCCTATTTCCAAAGCCTCTTTTCAAGAATCTAAACTATGGCACAGGAGGCTTGGTCATGTTATCTCAAAAACATGAATCAGCTTAGCCACAATAGTTTAGTCAGAGGCTTACCAATAAAGGAGTTCCACTGTGATGAAACTTGCACTGCTTGTTTAAAAGGAAAACAGCACAAGGTCTCATTTCCCCCTATTGAAGTGTCCAAGTCCACTGCCTGCTTGCAATTACTGCATATGGATATTTGGTCCTGTGAGAGTAATGAGCATGGCAAAGAAGAAATACTGTCTGGTAATTGTGGATGATTACTCCAGATTTGTATGGACTTTCTTTCTACACTCAAAGGATGAGGCTGCTCAGAAGATTATCCACTTTGTGCTGTACATTGAGAAGCAGTATTCCCTTCCAGTCAAGTGTATTAGGAGTGATAATGGAACTGAGTTCAGAAATCATACACTTGATGACTTCTATCTCTCAAAGGGAATCAAAAGGCAGTTCAGCATTCCAAGGACTCAGAACAAAATGGAGTAGTGGAGAGAAAGAACAGGACCCTCATTGAAGCTGCAAGGTCCATGCTGGCTGACTCAGGTTTGCCATTGACCTTTTGGGCCGAAGCTGTCAACACAGCTTGTTATGTGCAAAATAGAGTTTTAGTAAATCAGAGGTTGATGAAGACTCCATATGAAGTTCTCCATCATTTGGCTCCACTGATTTCATTTTTCAAAGCATTTGGGTGTCCCTGTTTTATTCTCAACACAAGGATCAACTCCACAAATTTGATCCTAAGGTGGATGCAGGATACTTTGTTGGTTATTCATCTACTTGCAAGGCATAGAGTCTTCAATGCAGAACAAAGATGTTGAAGAAACTCTACATGTTAAGTTTAATGAATCTCCAAAGGACAAGATCCACAAAGTCCTGTGGAGTATTTGATCTGGACATACTGCAATATGTTCCTTATCAAACTCCTGCTGTTGCTCCTGTCAACAGTTCACCACCTGGTGGTACTGCTGATGATGATGATGATTGCAGTACTCACCTCTTCAGGTTTAGTGATCAGCTGCCTGATTCAACTAGACCTGATGTTCCTGTAGCGCCAGTAGCACCATCCACAACAAATGCTGATGAGATTTCTTCGAATTCAACTTCCTTTGAATTACCATCCACTGATTGGTTTCAAGGAAATGATTCACCATCACCATCTGTTGCTGCTGAACCGGCTACAAACACTTGCACAGATCTCATTGTGTATCAAGATCTGAAGAATCACCCCATGTCTCAAATCATTGGTGATATCACTGCTGGAGTATCAACAAGAAGTCAATTGTCAAATTTCTGCTTCTATGCTCTCTTCATCAGTCAGCAAGAGCCAAAGAATTATCACATTGCTTTAAAGGACAATGGATGGGTTGATGCCATGCAGCTTGAGCTTCTTCAGTTCAAGAAACAGCAAGTGTGGGAACTGGTTCCTCTACCTCCAGGTAAGTGTGCAATAGGCACTAAATGGGTGTTTAGGAACAAAACTGATGAAAATGGGCTTATTGTTAAGAACAAGGCCAGACTGGTTGTTCAGGGGTTTGCACAAGAAGAAGGTATTGATTATGATGAAACCTTTGCCCCTGTAGCCAGACTGGAAGCAATTCGATTGTTTTTAGCTTATGCTACTTATCAAAAACTTAAAGTCTTTCAAATGGATGTCAAAAGTGCATTTTTGTATGGAAAAGTTAAAGAAGAGGTTTATGTATGTCAACCTCCAGGCTTTGAGGACAACAAACATCCTAATTGGGTGTATAAGCTTGATAAAGCTCTTTATGGGTAAAAACAAGCTCCCAGAGCCTGGTATGAGACATTATCAAACTTTCTTCTGGAAAACAATTTCACTAGAGGCTCCATAGACAAGACTTTATTTATTAAGAATGCTGGACAGCATAATCTACTTGTTCAAATTTATGTAGATGATATATTTTGCATCCTCTGATCCAAAGTTGTGTGATGCCTTTACAAAGTTGATGCAACAAAAGTTTGAAATGAGTGCCATGGGAGAATTACAGTTCTTTCTGGGGTTGCAAATCAAACAAAAGGCTGATGGAATTTTATTCATCAATCCAAATATACAAAAGATCTTTTGCAAAAGTTTGATTTACAAAACTGTAAGCCCTGTTCTACTCCCATGAGCAGCACCACACAACTGGACTCAGATCTGAAAGGTAAAGTGGTTGATGAAACACTTTACAGATGTATGATTGGGTCCTTGATGTATTTAACAGCTTCTAGACCAGATATTATGTTTGCTACATGTGTTTGTGCTAGATTTCAGGCTGCACCTAAAGAGTCTCATCTGATTGCAGTCAAGAGGATCTTTAGATATCTGCAAGGCACTCCATCTCTAGGTTTATGGTACTCTACAAGACATTCTGGTAAATTAGTTGCTTTTTCTGACAGTGACTATGCAGGGTGTAAGTTGACCAGGAAATCAACTTCTGGTGATGTCAATTCCTAGGCAACTGCTTAATTTCTTGGCAGAGCAAGAAACAGACCTCAGTTGCTACATCCACTGCGGAAGCAGAGTACATTGCTGCTGCAAGCTGTACATCTCAGGTACTCTGGCTTCAAAACAACTTTTGGATTATGGCATTACAGAGACTAAGACTCCATTGTTAATGGATAGTGCTTCAGCTCTTTGCATTGTCAAAAATCCTGTCCAGCACTCTAGGACCAAACATATAGAGATCAGACATCATTTTATAAGAGATTGTTTTGAAAAAGGTCTGATTGATCCTAAGTTTGTGCCCAGTGCTGATGAGCTTGCAGACATTTTTACTAAGCCTTTGGATAGTTCAACTTTCCAAAACCTGGTGTTAAGGCTTGGTCTGTGCAGCTAGAATAGGTGACAACTACTGATGATCTCAGTAATTCATATTGATGATCATGATGCCTGTCACATATATGTACGATGAGCTCTTTTAACCTTAGTACTTTTTATAACTACTGAAGGCTAAAAGTTCTCACAAGTACTGAAGTACTTCATCTGCTCTAAACTACTGAAGTAGTTACACTACTGATAGCAGTCATAACTACTGCAATCAGTAAAAACAGATAAGTACTGATGTCCTATGAACAACTGAAATCAGCCATAAAGACTGATGAATGTGTTGAGGACAGTTTGAAACAGCTGAAAAGCTAAGAATTGACGAAAACAGCTGAAGAGAACTTTCTCCTCAGTCGTTTGTACCACTGCTGTTTCATTTTAAACAACTGAAGCAAACCACGTCTTCAGCAGTTTTATAACTACTGATGACCAATACCAAGTCTTCAGTTGTTTACAACAGCTGATGACAAAACCACTGCCTCTTCAGTAGTTTCATAACTACTGCTGACAAACACCATGTCCTCAGTTGTTTCAATCACCTGAAGTCAAAACCACGGTCTTCAGTAGTTTTCTAAACTACTGATGCCTAACACCGCGACTTCAGCTGTTCAAACGTCTGAAAGGATAATACCATGTCAACGGTCGTTTAAAACTACTGATGACTAACACCACATCCTTCAGTCGTTTCCCTCCCCGTACCCTATAAATCCCTTAACCTGAGCTCTCCATGCTTTACCTCTTCAAACCTAACGTCCTCTCCAAAAAATTCCATGGCGTCTATGCAAATTAAACCGCGACACAACTGTGTTGCCTACCTCACAAATCGCCGATCTGGACTAAGTTCGATACTGCTATCGATCTTATGGTTCAGTCCCAATACAACAAGGCATCCTCCTGAACCCCGTTTTACATACCGAATCCTTGAACCAATTTTGGATGAACGTTAATGTCACTACTGAGGAGAGCAACCACAATCCCTCCGTCAGTCGTCAACAACAAAGAAGTAGTGATTACTCCTGCAACAATCCGTAAAATTCTTCAACTGAGTGATGCTACCTCTCCTGCTGGATATCCGAAGGGCACCCTAGATCTATCATTTGCTCAGCATGGATATCAAGGTGATCTCAGTGCCACCAACAATCATGAAGAAACATTTTAATGACGCTGAGCGCCTGATTTTTCATATGGTCAATGTATGTTTGGCCCCTAAGACATCGTCTTGGGATCAAATGTCCACCAATGGCAGCAGGTGTAAGTATTCTATCCTTGAGCAACAACCACTGCATTTTTCAGAATTAATATTTTCAGAGCTCAAAGATATGGCTCAAAAACTAACTGCCAACCGTTGGATACTCTATCCACGGTTCATAATGGTCATTATAATAGACCACTTATGCTGAGGGACTTGTTGGCTTGGGAGTCCCTGCTACGGCTGTTTTGCCAGAAGTATACTCCCGGCACAACTCCGACCGGACACTCAAACTGGCTGCCAAGCTGCGAAAACCCCCGCAGCTGGAACCCACAGCCACCACCTCCAAATCCAATGTCCCCACCAAACTCACCAAAAAACCCCAAAAGGCTACTCAGGGAGAGTCCCCTGAGGATGCTCCTGCACACAAACGCAGGATATATCCACTAGTCCAAACCCCCTAGTGGATACCATGACTCCTCCAGCCACAGCCGCTCAGGCTTCCTCTCAACAGGAGCCTGCAGCACCCCAAGGGCACCTACTTATCTGGGATCTTCCTCACTTGAGGAGATTGCCATTGAAGAGCACCATCCACCCCAGGTGCACACTGCTTCTACCCCTGTACCCCAAACAACCCGCCCCTCACAGCCCAACTTTAATAGTTGCTCAAGTGCTGACTCAATTGCACTCCTCACCCCCTCCCCAAAACCACTTATTACTGGGAATACCTCTACAATTGAGGGGGAGGAAACAGTGCATCTGAGAACCCACAGCACAGGGGTTTCCCAATTCTATCTCCTGGTGTAGAGAAGGAGCTTAGAATATCTAGTTGGCTGCCACCTCCTCTGACTCAGCACATGACCAGAGTGAGGCTGGTAACATTGCTAAGACCTCCCTAGAGGCAACTGCTGATGATGGACATTGTCCTGAGGCGGAAGTCCCCAGTACCAAGCACAAGGGGCACATGCACCAACTGGTCTACACCCAGTGCATGTAAATCCTGCTCTAAGCAGGAGGTCAGGTGATTCAGTATCAACTGATGATGACCTGAGCTTCTTCTTCGATGTAGTTGCTCAAAACACCATTCTAGAGGATGAGGTTAGCAGACTCAAAGAGCTGCTGGCCAGATGTCTCAGGATGCAAGTCCATCTGCCACCCTCATACACCCACAGATGGCACCTTCCCTTGAAGGTTTCCCAAATACAGAGCCACCCCAAAATCAACCACCTGCCTCCGCTTCAGGCCCTACTTCTCAGGAACAGAACCCTCCTGAGCAACTAGGTGCTGCACTCAAAAATCCCTCCCTCTCATCACCCCTCTAATTACTGATATAGTGATCAAAGCCCTTGATGAGAGGCTTTCCTCAACATTACAGCCCTTGGTTGATGCTGCTGTCCACAAGGCTCTTTCTGCGGTCTCAACCCCTTCCTCCAATGCAACCAAAAAGGGGGAGAGTCCTGCAGTGAAAGAACAGAAGAGGAAAAGATCCGAGGAAAAGAAGGAACGAAGCAAGCCCAAAAGGAGAAAGAACAGCAACCAATGCTCACCTACAAGCGAAAGAAGGTGCTGAAGATAAAGCCTTGGAGCTACTGTAAAAGAGGCTGATGCCGAACACAGTAGATCAATGGACAACATCATTGATCAGCTGTTCAGGCAAGGTCATGACACCAACAAACTTGACTCTGAGATTCGACGACTAGAGATTGAAGAAATCCAGAATAGATGGGCAAGTTATGAAGTGTTAGAAAGAAAAGGCTAGAAATCATGATAAGATTTATTGCAAAATATCTTGGAAGATCAATGATTGAGATCAAAGCTTGGTCCAGGGACAGTATCTTGGCAATCACCACCAAGATCTGTTCGTCTGAAGCATACACTAAGGGGCTTGTTATTGAAGCTTTGAATGAAGTGGGTGCTGGGAGCAGGACTGAGCTAGCAAGCAATCAAAAGCCACACTCACCTCAAGGATGCTAGCACAGCCTGTCAACATTCCCACCCAAAACCACCCAAAACACAACCCACCAACCAACTCCCTTTCCCTCAAAACCCATAGCCGATGATATACCCTTGAAGAAGAAGAGAAGGATATTGAGGCTAGAAGAAGATGAAGAAGATGATGAAGACAGGCTGCCGCTATCAGCTGTGATTCAGTTGCCTAAGGCCACAAGTCACTCCTCAGCAATACTTACTCCTGAAGTCCAGAGACAAATGGTTAAAGTGAAGCTAGAAGAAGAAGAGCTTCATAAACAGCACGATGAGGAATTGCTGAAGAGAGTTGACAAAGCTTATGCAGCCACATCTTCCATCATCAATATGAAGGAGCAAGCCCTCAGACTTTACACTCTCAGGCATACCTTTCAATATCAAAAGGAAAGAGTGAGGATTTGGCCTGATCCCAGGGTCTCTCACAGAATTCATAAGAACAATATACCTCGGAGATACATTGGCCAGGTGAAAAAGATCGTAGATGAAGTGATCTCTCTGGTCTTTGTAGTTTCACCCTGGGAAATCCTAGAAGACTTCAAGAAGCCTACAAAGCTAATCTAACCCCTCAGAAGATGCTGGAAAACAAATAGTGAAAAAGGGGTTAGTTTACAAGAGGCTTGAGGAAGTCAGGAAAAATGAGCTCCAGTTGTTCCTAGAGGGTAATCACCCGGATGAGTTTGCTTACAGAGTAATAACAACTGTGGAGCTAAAGAATGGGAAACGGCCAAATACCTGTCTGAGTATTATGGGCCGGAATCATTGTTTGAAGGAGGTGCTGAAGAGCTAACCATGGAGGAACAAATCACCTTCCTTGAGGCCTACACAAGAGAGTCGTACAGACTCATTATGGGGAGTGAATCTCATGAATGGATAACACTCTGTGTCCAGTCCCCAAAACAGAGTTCCCATTCATACTCTGCCAAACAAATATTTGAGGTTCTTCCCAGGCCGGAGCGTACATGGGTCATCTTCTCTACTGATCAAGAAGAAAAGACCAACATTTTTGCCATCAATAAGTGGGAGTATAAATAAGTTAGAGGTTTGGTGCATTGGTCAGGGGGAGTTTGTTGGACCAAAAGAACCAATGAGCCAAGATCAGAAAACCTCTAAGTCCCACACGTATCACAACAACTGCTGAAAGCCTCATCAGTAGTTTGACAAGTGCTGAAGACTTCAACAGCTGAAGATCAAGTGCTGAAGACCTTAACTGCTGAAGAACCAAAGTGCTGAAGTACAACAGCTGAAGAACACAAGTGCTGAAGCTGAAAGACCAAAGTACTGAAGTACAACAGCTGAAGAGTTCACAAGTACTGAAGATCAACAACTGATGTACAAAGTCTGAAGACAAAGACTGAAGACATCAGCTGATGATATCTACTGAAGTCATCAGTGATGAAACGCCTGAAGGTCAAAGTCTGAAGATCAAGTACTGAAGCCTCAGTAGTTTGTCACAACTGCTGAAGAGTACTTCTTCAGTAGTTGTGATATCAGTAGTTTTATTTTCTTTGTTCAGTAGTTTTGTAAAACGACTGAAGAGCTTGTTCTTCAGTCGTTGTAGTTTCAGTAGTTTTATATTTTGTACTTAACTTGCTGATATGTTCTCAGTAGTTGTGAACATTTCAGTAGTTTGTTAAGAATTAGTTATTTCTGTATTGGATCTGCCAGTTGTCACTTTCCGTGATAACAGCAGTGACTGTTGCACTCTATATAAGGAGTGACAACCTATTGTAATGATGGAGTGATATGAGCAATTGCATGGAATGATTGATTGATTCGATTAGAAATATTCTACATCATATACACATTCCTAGAAATCAGAAATTCATATTCTCTCCCTATAACCGTATGCGATCTTAACGCTTACAAGTATCGATTGCTGCTACAATTTGTCTAATTCGTATTTGTATTCCGCTGCTTTATATTCTGATACATCAAACTTGTGATCACTGATCCTGTAAGAGCACAAGCAAGCATAATCCAATCATAAACCGTCAACCCGGAGATGATCACAGTGCTTTAGCTAGCATCTTCATTATAATCTCTTCAATCTTCACATGTGTGTAGAGTCTAATAAGAGGCTGATACAACCTAAACATCTTTAGTCTTTTCTTCTGCATGCTGCACAAGTGCATTGAGTAGAATGCTTCAGATTTCACATGTGCAACAGAAATACTCTAATGTGAAATATTCCAAAGCCAAGACAATATCTTCCGAAGCCAAAGATGAATCTTCGAAGCCTCAGAGACAAAGCTTCCGAAGCTTCAAGTTCATGAAGACAGATTTCTTCCGAAGACTTTTAGGAACATGCTTTATCTGATGTACTGTTCCATAAGCTGGACACCTTTCCGCTACAACTCTATAAGTCACCAACTAACATAGTTTGGTGAAAAGGTCCAGAGCTTTTGGTAGCTGTACATTGAGGTCTTGAGTCTGTAACTTTCTACTTTATGTACTTTATCCTTTTTGTAATAGATAGAATGTGAGCTATGGCATGTCATGTCACATAGTCAAAAGGCAATATGCCTTTTGACTCTACAATTGATTTGGTGTGTGTCTAGTCATTGTATCCAGCTGGCTTTCAAAGTATAGCCGGTTGTAGGATTTGTATAAGTATCTCATGTTCTTGAATCTTTTAATATGCTTTTTTATAACACTTGTAATAGAACATAGAGAAGCATATACTGCATTCTTTAAAACCAAATACTTGTTTCTTTGTGTTCTGTCTCTTATATTACTTGTGTTCTTAAGTGTCATTACTTTGTTAAGCCAGTTTATTGTTCGATCTAAGTTTAGTTTATCTTCTCTTTGTGTTGTTGTGTTGTAACTTATACCCTTCAACGATCCTGCATCAAGGTCTTGATGTGAAGTGTGCCTTTTTGTATGGAGCGATAGATGAAGAGGTTTATGTCAAACAACCACCTCGTTTTGTAGATCCTGATTATCCTGATTATATCTGCAAGCTTGACAAAGCTCTCTATGGGCTGCACCAGGCACCCAGGAAGTGGTATGAGACATTTTCTGAGTATCTCTGTAAACATGGATACAGGAGGGGTACTATAGATGGAACTCTCTTCATCAAAGAACAAGGAAAAGACATATTGCTAGTTCAAGTATATGTGGATGATATCATCTTTGGGTCAACTAATCCAAAGCTCTGTAAAGACTTTAAGAAGCTGATGAAAGACAGATTTGAAATGAGTGCCATGGGGGAATTCAACTTCTTTCTGGGAATTCAAGTGAAGCAAGTTGAAGATGGCATCTTCATAAGTCAGTCAAAGTATGTTCAGGACATACTCAAGAGGTTTAATATGACTGACTGTAAGATTGCTAAGACACCCATAGCCAGAAACCACTCTCTTGGTCCTGATCTTGAGGGGGAGTGTATAGATGAGCATTTATATAGGGCTATGAATGGGTCTCTTATGTATCTTACTCCTAGCAGGCCTGATATTATGTTTGTTACATGTATTTGTGCAAGATATCAAGCCAACCCTAAGATGTCTCACCTTATCACTGTCAAAAGGATTCTAAGATACCTCAAAAGTGTATCAACACTTGGACTATGGTATCCCAAGAATTATGACTTTAATCTGTATGCCTATACAGATAGTGATTATGGTGGTTGCAACATGACTACAAAGTCTACATCTGGGGGATGTCAATTTCTTGGTGGAAGGGTTGTCTCATGGCAATGCAAGAAACAATCCCGTGTCTCTGCATCAACTGCTGAAGCTGAATACATTGCTGCTGCAAGCTGCTATGCTCAAGTACTTTGGATTCAAAATCAAATGCTGGACTATGGGTTAAACTTCAAGTAGACTCCCATTCACATAGACAACAACAGTGCTATCTCAATCATAGAAAACCCTGTGCAGCACTCAAGGACAAAGCACATCAATATCAGGCATCATTTAATAAGAGATAACTATGAAAATGGATTAATTAAACTAATGAAGGTTCACACAGATGAACAATATGCTGATCTGTTTACAAAGACTTTTGATGAACAAAGATTTAAATATCTAATATCAGCTACTGGGATGATCAACCTTGAATAGATCTTTGTTAAAACTAATTCTTATTATTTCTTAAAATATGCCTGTCCTAAGTTGTCTAGTTCATCACTTTCATAAGCTCATGTTTTCTTTGAATGAAAATTTCTTTTTGAAGATTTTCCTTAGATTTTTGAAAATTTCAAATGCTTTGGATGTTATGTGTTTAACTTCGGAAGTAAATCATGCCTTCAAAATAAATAACTGTCTAAGAAATTTACCTTCAGAAGAATTTTCAAATTTATCTTTCGAAGCTAAAATACTTTCAAATTTATCTTTCGAAGCTAAAATACTTGTCTCAGACATAATCATTTTCAAGGACCATTTACTTCCGAAGCAAAATTAACTCTCGGAAGCTTTGTTTGTTTATACACAAAGCACTCAAGTTTTAATTTATCTTCCGAAGCAAAATTTTTAAACCTCTCAGGAAATTCTTCCGAAGTCATTTTAGCTTCGGATGCTTTTTAATTAAAACTTCCGAAGATAATTAAACTTCGGAAGCTTTTTGTTTTCCAAGAAAACTACTTTTTGAGCAAAAAGTAAACTACTTTTTCAGAGGTGGGACCGACATCCGGATTTCAAAGTTTATCCTCTTTCATTAAACTTTATCTGAAATCCTTCTTTCATATAAAATCAACGGTTTCCCCCTCTTTCTATCATCTGTTCTTCCTCCAAACCTAAAATCCTAAATTTCTCTCTGAAATTTCTTTCTTTCTTCTTTCTTCTTTCTTCGTCCCTAAGCTACTTCAAAATGGCCAACCTTGCTCACAGAAATGATCCCAACTTTACCATGCAGCTACACAGACAACACAATTAAGTTGCTCTGTTACACTCTGAGAAAGATCCTCATTTCTCAGAGGTTTGCTGTTTCTTATCTCTGTCAAATACTTCACCTCCCTAACCATTGATCCTCCACTCTATGAGGATCAGTTGCTTGAATTCTGGAAGACCTGCCAAGAGGTCATTATGGATAAGGAGAAGGCACTGTCTTCCACAGTGTAGGGGAGAACAATCTTCATCACTCCGGCCATCATCAACCGACATCTTCAGCTGGATGATGAAGAAGGTGAGTGTTTTTCCTAAAGGAAGCTGTTAATCATTCCTTTGAGCAGATCGGGTATGGGGGAGATTTCTCTGTAAAGACGTTCAGGAAAGGGAAGGTCTCATCCCAATGGAGATTCCTGGTCCATGTGGTCATCCACAGCTTATCAAACAAGCATGGTGGATGGGACCAGATTTCTAAAATCTCTCCTTCATAGTCCATGGAATGGTTCAAGAGGTCAAATTCAGGTACTCTCAGTTTATTTATACAAATTTACTTGCAAATTTGGACTCTTTAGAATATTACATGTTTCCTAGATATGTCCATACATTCTTAACTGTGAACTGGGCTCACAGTTAAGGGAAACATGTAACATTCTTAAATTGGGACAGATGAAGCCCAGCATCTTTAAATACTGAGAAAGTCCACTGTTGGATTCTCTGGGGGTAGAAACAGCCCTAGTCCCAAAAATGTTAGAGCTCATTGCTCAAGGTGACAACCTAGCAGCACAAGCTAGTGTTGAACCCACACCTGCTGCTTCCTTGCCACCCACACAACCTCAAATCTCCATCACCTACCAAAGAAAATCCAAACGAACTCCTACTCAGACTATTTAGTTTGTGGAGGCCCCCATATAATTACCCATACAGGAAGAAGTGGACACTGGAGCTCTCACTTCTCCTGAGGAGCAAACCACTCCCATCTCTTCAAGAATCAGTGCTGAGGTTCCTCATGCTCAGCCTGATGAGCTCATTAGCCCTACTGCCTTAAGCCATCACTTTGAGTCTCAACACTCAAGTGATCAACCTTTCAGGGGACAGTTACCATCCTCAGCCTATAGATCTAAACCAACCCATTCCCAACCTTGAGTTCTATACTGATGAAGATCTAGGTTTTAGTGAGTACAATGAATCTCTCTTCTTTCCCTCTACTCAAAAAGAGATGAGTACTTCTGAGTCTCCTACATCTATCCCACATTAGTCACCTACAACTGAGGTGGACACTCCTGAACCTGTTCAGGATGTCCATATGGAAGAGGCTCTCACTTCTAAAAGTGATTACATCATTAAGACCTCAACCATAGCAACTCAGTCCACTGACATCTCAACTGAGACTGCCAGTGAGCAGAGGAAATCCAGTAGCCAAGAACTTAGAACTGGTCATGAGAGAAAGGACTCTGGTCCAATCTTCGCTGCCCCCAATGATTCTTCTAATGAAGATGAGGGGGATCTGAGACTAAAAGTGCAAAAACTTTCTAAAACATGCACTTACCTAGTCTCAAAGGTCAGTCACCTTGAATCTCAGGTGACTACCTTACAAAACAGAATCAATGATCAGCAACTTGAGATTTCATATCTTAAGGAAAAACTAGCTGGGAGACCCTTAAGGAGAGCTCAACCAGGAACACAGGAACCTGTGGATGTGATTGACCTATCCTCCAGCTCACCTATGCAAGTGGGTGATGCTACCAAAAATGGGGAGAAAGTCATTACAGCCACAGAACCTGGGAGTTCCTCTGAGAGAATGGACATTGAGGACTCACCATCCTCACTTGCAACTATGCATTATCAGCAACCTCCTCTAGTTCACATTGATGTGGACTACATAGACTCCTTCATACAGAGTCTGTTTGAGGATGGGATACCAAGGGCTATACCACCTTCACCATCCTTCAATCACATCATTGGGTGGAGGTATGACAACAACAGGAAGGCCCTCATCATCATAAGAGTTCAAGGACAGCAAGAAGTCTTTAATTTTAAGAACTTGGACTACTATGAAGGTCTGGATCTAGTCAACATGCCACTTGTCAACCCAAGCCAATCAAGACAAGCTGACAGACTGGCTAAAAGAATCCAAGACAGGATCATTACAGAGTTTAGTCTAAGAAGGAGACTAAGGCAATCAGGCAATGTCATCGGTTAGTTGGATGTTGAGGCAGACCCTAAGATTAGCTTCATAGGGGAAACCTTGACTAAAGGCCCAGTGACAGAACCTGAGAGCCCTGTCTCATCATCTCCAACTGCTGCAGAGATCCATATTCCTTCTGAGACACCTGTTGGTGAAGGTGCTTCTCAACCTCTCTCTGACCTGAGCTCAGATGCTGCAACAAGCAATGAAGGCCAAAGCTCTCTCCACCCTGAGTCACAAAGATCTGTGAGTGACAAAGGGAAAAGAAAGATGACATCTGAGGAGATTGAGGAGGAGGAGAGAGAGAGAGAGAGGAAAAGGAGGCTAAGGGGAGAAAGTTCCTCTACTGAGTCTCCAAGACTCATGGAGTCTGCAATCAGGGCTGCCCCAGACCAGATACTCAGAATGATGAGTTAAGGGCAGTCAGGATTAACTATCCGCAGACTAGGAACTATGACATAGATAGTGTCATCTCTCTCCCCTTGGATGAATTGAATGAGCTGGTTGATCTAGAAAGGTCAAGAGAGAAGAAGGAGGCAGAAGATGAAGAACTCCTAGTACAAGTCAAAGAAGAAAGAAGAAGAAAAAGACTGTACAAAAGTATGCCTACCCTCTCACCAGTTCAAGAAAGTCTTGAACAAGAGGATGTGGTTCAACAAGAACCTCAAGTAGATAAGGAAGAAGACAGAATCAAGATGATCAACTACCTGAGTGCCACATGCCTCTATCAGGCAAATGCACTCCTTCCCTTACCTTATGACTATATTGAGTTCGAATATTTAAAACAACTTGAGCTTGAGTTAGTCAAGGAAAGAAAAGCAACAAAGAAGAAGCTGAGGGAAGAAGCTGCAAAATCAAGAGCCATCATCCATAAGAGCATGAAGAAGTCTGCTGATAGGCAGAGGATGATGAGCTTCTTGAAGCTATATGGATTCACCAGAAGGAGACTTGGACCCATGTCTCTATCCACTATGGATGAACATATCAGGGTAATCACGCAGAAGATTAAGAGTGGGGAGCTCACTGACTTACACTCCACTCCAAGTCAGGCTCCACCTGAAGTGGAGGTTAAGGTTGAACAATCAGACACAACACAACCCAGACCTCCTGCTAATGCTCAGCAAGCTTCATCTTCTGATCCACA
Source organism: Flaveria trinervia (assembly GCA_025506515.1). Lineage (NCBI taxonomy): Eukaryota > Viridiplantae > Streptophyta > Magnoliopsida > Asterales > Asteraceae > Flaveria > Flaveria trinervia. The sequence continues at coordinate 6,272,573 of CM046455.1, read as the reverse complement.
GCAGGGTCAACCTCCCTCTTCATCTGAACCTGAGAGAGAGGAAGTCCCAACTGAGAAAGACAGTGAAGATCAATCTGGTGCTGCAGGCCAGTCTTCTCAGTTAAAATTTGGAAAGAGAAAGAAGAGGATGGCTTCTAAACCAAGGTCTAAGAAGAAGAAGAAGCCTGCATCCCCTTCTGAACCTCAGGATGAATCAGAACAACCTGAGAATGTGCAGCCAGAGGATGCTCAATCAACTCCAACTTCAGTAGCTCCTTTAGCATCAGGAAGACCCATCTTGTCTTGGACATATACCACAAATCCAGAAAGGTGGCATGTTATTAGAGATCAAGGCATTGAAGACACCTATACATGGCAAGATATGTTTCAGTTGCCTCTGCATGACCTCTTTGACATGAGAAGACACTTTGACAGCCTGAAGGAACCTCATCATCTATGAAGAAAGGAATGGTGATCATCCTAATAAGGACTGTTAATATCTGAAGTTTTCTAAGTGTTTTGGTAGCATCAACCTAGGGGGAGTTTGTAGAGTCTAATGAAGAGGCTAATGCAACCTAAACATCTTTATTCTTTCCTGCATGCTGCACAAGTGCATTAAAGTAGAATACTTCGGAAGTTTCACATGTGCAACAGAAATACTCTAAGTGTGAAATCTTCCGAAGCCAAGACCAATATCTTCCGAAGCCAAAGATGAAGTCTTCCGAAGCCTTCGAGACAAAGTCTTCCAAAGATTCAAGTTCATGAAGATAGATTTCTTTTGAAGACTTTTAGTAACATGATTATCTGATGTACTGTTCCAAAAAGCTGGACACCTTTCCGCTGCAACTCTGCAAGTCACCAACTAACATAGTTTGGTGAAAAGGTCCATACTTTTGGTAACTGTACATTGAGGTCTTGAGTCTGTAACTTTCTACTTTATGTACTTTATCCTTTTTGTAATAGATAAGGATGTGAGCTATGGCATGTCATAGTCCCTAGTCAAAAGGCAATCTGCCTTTTGACTCTACAATTGATTTTGTGTGTGCCTAGTCAATTGTATCCAGCTGACTTTCAAAGTATAGACGGCTGTAGGATGTTGTATAAGTATCTCATGTTCTTGTATCTTTTGAATATGCTTTTTTGTAACACTTGTAATAGAACATAGAGAAGGCAATATACTGCATTCTTGAAAACCAAATACTTGTGTTCTTTGTGTTCTATCTCTTATATTACTTGTGTTCTTAAGTTTTATTACTTGGTTAATCCAGTTTACTGTTTGATCTAAGTTTAGTTTATCTTCTCTTTGTGTTGTTGTTTTGTAACTTATACCCTTCAACGATCCTGCATTATGCATATGAATCATTGGTCACTTGATGATTAGAGAGAGTTTCAAAGGCTCGAACAAATATTCGTTCTTGGGTTGGAGGCAAGGTCCTTTTCGAAACCCCAATAATAGTCCTTTTATGCGATTCAAAATTTGAAATTATCCACCATGATACGCGACAGGCCGTAACTTACAACCTTAGGCCGTAAGTTACCGCCTCCATATTTTGTCCACGATCTTCTTTGTTTTTAGCACGTGTTAAGCAATAATCCTCATATCTTTGATATCCTTTACTAATAATGCCATTAAACTTCATTTGACCTACATTTCAAAAGCACAACAAAGTAGCATCGTTCAAGATAGAAAATATATTAAAAATACATTATTAATAATGATACATGCATGCATATTAACCAATTATCACACGACACCTCTTTTTTGTCAAAAGTTGTACGTGAATTGAAGACCTCTCTTTATTTTAATCTATTGGGATACCTCACCTCTACTACTTGCGCTAAAGATCATTGGTAACTACTATTCCTTTAAAACACTAAAAAGTAAAGCACGTGTAAAACGAGAACAAGAGAACCATATTGTTGAATATTATAAGAAGATGGAAAGCATACAAATGATCCTCAGCTCAACTATTTGAGGTGAGATACTAAAATTAATTAAAAATATGAGGTTCTAATTTTGAGTATCACTTTGAACAAAAATACTTAGGTTTGAGTCAGATGTTTTTTCAGTTGTGAGTTTTCTTCTAAGGGGGTTGGGGTGTGACCCCAACTGGAAAACAGATAAGTAAACCCGATTAAAATCTAGAGTCGCATATTTGTTGTCAAATTAAAAATAAAGATAGAAAAAATTAATTGGATCTTGATACTACTAAATCTAAAATTATTCTTTTCTAAAGAGCAACTTATTTCTGATTGCACCTAACTTTGCATTTTGCATTTGTAAGGATTATTAATAAAGCCTAAATACTATATGTTGTAATACTAGTATCATCTCAAAACTCTCTTTATACATTTACACTCATCATATACTAGCATGGTGATTGATGACCGATTTCACTTGATTGTCTACAACTTCATTATGTGTGCTTCGGATAAATATATTATAAATATATTTTCACGTATTAAGTAATTTTATTTATCAATGAAGAAAATAAAGTTACCAAAAACTCAAAGATTCAGCACTAGTTGTCAACTGTCAAAATCTGCCAAGTGTTAAATTACTGCTAATCAACATTTAACTTGATAATCTGTTGATTGACCACTGCCGATCGATACTCAACTTGATAACCTATTGATCGACTGTTACACTAGACAAGACTGTCTATATCGACGTACATTGCTGGTTGCAATGTTCTACCATTTAGAGACAACATTGTACTGAAATATTTTATATGTCGATTTCTTGTCTACGTTGTACATATGTTATCCTAAACCATGAATAAATGTAAAGTGTTTTTTTATTAGTGTTTAACTTTTTAATATAAATAACTCTCACTTGTATTGTCTTGAGGTTAGCTTGTTAACCCACTTGTTATATGCTAATACTTACACATTATAATAAAAAAAGATTAATCAAGTGAAAACTTTGAAAGAACATCTTATGTCTTTATTTTTTTTCAAATATCTTTATTTGTTAGTAAGAAAGTTGACTTAGATTGTGTATTTGTCATCCGCCGATCACAAAAAATCTTGTTAGTTCATAACCCGATCCAACAATTTTAATTTAAGCTCACCACATACTTAAGAGAACAAGTACAAGTTCTTTGCTTTAAATAATTATGTTGGAGGTTACTTTTTCTATACTTAGATAGAATGTATATGTTGGATGGGGTTAGATACAAGATTAAGAGGTTGTTTGGTAGCCTTTTAATGGTTATTAAAAAGTTTTCTAGAAATTGTTTATTGCCTCTTAATGGTTAAAAGGTAACCCAAATGCTGAATGCTTAAGTGGCTAAATTTAAATGGTACCTTTTAGCCATTAAAAATGTCACACCCCAACCGACAGCGGGATCATCGAGTCAGATGAATGTGAAACGATTGTTTATAACTCATGAAATTAAATAAGTTGAAATAATATTAAATTTTATTTTTCACTAGATAATACTAGACAATTAAGTCATTACAATACAACTGCATGACCGTTGAAGGGTGGTAAACTTACAACACAACAACAAAAAGAGGAGAGTAACTCAATTTAATCAAACACTGAACTGGATTAACCACAAGTAAAGACATTAAGAACACAAGTAATTAAGAAACAAAACACAAGAGCAAGATACACAAGGATATGGTTTTCAAGGTTGTAGTATATTGCCTTCTCAATGTTCTATTACAAGTGTTACAAAAGCACAAAGGAAAGTTACAAGAACATGAGATACTTGTACTACATCCTACAATCAGTCATACTATGAAAGCCAGCTGGATACAATTGACTAGACACAACACAAAATCAATTGTATAGTCAAAAAGGTAGATTGCCATTTTAACTTTATGACTATGACATGCCATAGCTCACATCCTTATCTATTACAAAAAGGATAAAGTACATGAAGTAGAAAGTTACAAACACAAGACCTTAATGTACAGTTACCAAAAGCATGGACCTTTTCACCAACTCATGCAAGTTGGTGACTTTACAAAGTTGTAGCGGAAAGGGGTCCAGCTTTATGGAAAAGTACATCAGATAAAGCATGTAGTTACAAGTCTTCGGAAGAAATCTGTTTTCAAGAGTTGAGCTTCGGAAGACTTTGTCTCTGAAGCTTCAGAAGACTTCATCTTTGGCTTCGGAAGATATCGGTGTGGCTTCAGAAGATTTCACACTTAGAATATTTATGTTGCTTGTGTGAAACTTCTGAAGCATTCTTCTTCAGTACTTGTGTAGCATGCAAGCAAAAAGACTTTGAGTGTTTGGTTGCTTCACCCTCTTCATATAATCTCTACAAACTCCCCCTAGGCTGATGCTACCAAAACACCTTTAAGACTTTAGATATCAACAGTCCTCATCAGGATGATAACCAGCCCTTTCTTCGTAAGATGATCAGGATCCTTCACACTATCAAAGTGTCTTCTCATGTTAAAAAGATCATGCAGAGGCAACTAAAACATGTCTTTCCAAGTGTAGACATTCTCAATGCCATGATCTCTAATGACATGCCACCTTTCTGGATTTGTAATGTATGTCCAGGACAAGATGGGTCTTTTTGATACTAGAGGAGCTATTGGAATGGGAGATGATGGAGCATTCTCTGCCTGCACATCCTTAGGATATTCTGACTCATCTTGAGGTTTAGAAAAGGATGCAATCTTCTTTTTCTTTGGCTTTGGTTTTGAAGCCATCCTTTTCTTTCTCTTTATCACTTTTAACTGAAAAGACCGGCCTGCAGCACCTGATTGATCTTCAATGTCTTTCTCAGTTGGGTCTTCCTCTCTCACAGGTTTAGAAGGAGAGGGAGCTTGTCCCTACTGTGGATCAGAAGATGAAGCTTGCTGAGAATCAGTAAGAGGTCCGGGTTGTGTTGTCTCTGGTTGTTCAACCTTAACCTCCACTTCAGGTGGAGCTTGACTTAGAGGGGAGTGTAAGTCAATCAGCTCTCCACTCCTTATCTTTTGCTTGATCACCCTAATATGCTCATCCATAGTGGACAGAGACATGGGGCCAAGTCTCGTTCTGGAGAATCCATACAGCTTCAAGAAGCTCATCATCCTCTGCCTGTCTGCAAACTACTTCATACTCTTGTGGATGATGGCTCTTGACTAAACAGCTTCTTCCCTTAGATTTCTTTTGGTTGTCTTTCTTTCCATGACTATCTCAAGTTCGAGTTGTTTGAAATACCCAAACTTAATATAGTCAAAGGATAAGGAAAGAAGTGCTTTTGTTTGATAAGGCCTGTGGCACTCAGGTAGTTGATCATCTTCATTCTTTCTTCTTCTTTATCGACATGAGGTTCTTGTTGAACCACATCTTCATATGCAGGACTTTCTTGAACTAGGAGAGAGTAGGCACATGCTTGTATAGTCTTTTCTTTCTTCTGTCTTCTTTGATTTGTACTAGTAACTCTGCATCTTCTGCTTCTTTCTTCTCCTTTGACCATTCTAAGTCAAACGGTTCATTCAGTTCATCCAAGGGGAGAGAAATGAAATTGTCTATGTCATGGTTCCTTGTCTGTAGATAGTTTATCCTAACTGCCCTTAACTCATCATTCTGAGTATCTAGTCTAGGGGCAGCCCTGAAGCAAACTCCATGAGTCTTGCAGATTTAGAAGATGAACTTTCTCCCCTCAACTTCCTTTTCCTCTCTCCCTCTCTCCTCCTCCTCAATCTCCTCAGATGTCATCTTTCTTTTCCCTTTGTCACTAATGGACCGTTGTGACTCAAGGTGGAGAGAGCTTTGGCCTTCATTACTTGATGTAGCTTCTGAGCTCTGGCCAGAGAGAGGTTGAGAAGCACCTTCACCAGTAGGTGTCTCAAAAAGGGAATTGATCTCTGTAGCATTTGTTGATGATAAGACAAGGCTCTCAGGTTTTGTCACTAGGTCTTTAGTCAAGGTTTCCCCTATGAAACTAATCTTAGGGTCTACCTCAACATCCAGTTGACCGATGACATTGCCTGATTGCCATAGTCTTCTAAGGCTAAACTCTGCAGTGATCCGGTCTTGGATTCTTTGAGTGAACTTGTCAGCTTGTCTTGATTGGCTTGGATTGACAAGTGGCATGATGACTAAATCCAGACTGTCATAGAAGTTCAAGGTGTGAAAGTTGAAGATCTCTTGTTGCCCTTGAACTCTAATGATGATAAGGACTTTCCTATTACTGTCATACCTCCACCCAATAATATGATTTGAAGATGGTGGAGATGACATGGCCCTTGGTATCCCTTCCTTAAACAGACTATGTATTAAGGAGTCTATAGAGTCCATATCAATATGAACACGAGGAAGTTACTGAGTATGCACAATTACAAGTGAGGATGGTGAGTCCTTAGTGTCCATACTCTCTGAAGAACTCCTAGGTTTTGTGGTTGTAATGACTTTCTCCCCCTTTTTGGTAGCATCATCTACTTGCATAGGTGAGCCAGGAGTTAGGTCAATCACATCCATAGGTTCTTGTGTTCTTGGATGAGCTCTTCTTAAAGGTCTCCCAGCTAGTTTGTCCTTAAGATATGAAATCTCAAGTTGCTGATCATTAACCCTGTTTTGCAAGGTAGTCACTTGAGATTCAAGGTGACTAACCTTAGAGACTATATAGATGCATGTTTTAGACAGTTTTTTCATCTTTAGTCTTAGATTCCCCTCATCTTCATCAGAAGAATCATTGGGGGATGAGATGATTGGACCAGAGTCCTCTCTCTCACCACCAGCTTGAGGTTCTTGGCTGCTGGCTTTCCTCTGCTCACTGGGAGCCTCAGTTGAGATGTCAGTGGGCTGAGTTGACATGGTTGAGGTCTTAGTGATGTAATCACTTTCAAAAGTGAGAGCCTCTTCCATATGGACATCCTGAACAGGTTCAGGATTGTCCACCTCAGCAGTAGGTGACTGACGTGGGCTAGAACTAGGAGCCTCAAAAGCACTCATCTCTCTTTGAGTAAGGGAAAAGAATAGAGAATCATGGTACTCACTGAAACCTAGATCTTCATCAGTGTAGAAGTCAAGGTTAGGGATTGGTTTGTTGAGATCTAAAGGCTAGGGATGGTAACTGTTCCTTGAAGGTTGATCACTTGAGTGCTGAGACTCAGAGTGATGGGTTAAGGCAGTTTGGCTTATGAGCTCATCAGGCTAAGCATGAGGAACCTCAGCACTGATCAATGAAGTAATGGGAGTGGTCTGCTCCTCAGGAGAAGTAGGAGCTCCAGTGTCCACCTCTTTTTGTATGGGTGAGTGTATAGAAGCCTCCACAAACTGAATAGTTTGAGTAGGGGTTCGTTTGGATTTTCTTTGGTAGGTGAGGGTGATTTGCGGTTGTTTATGTGGTTGGGATGTAGAAGGTGTGGGTTCAACACTAGCTGGTGCTGCTAAGGTTGTCACCTTGAGCAATGAGCTCTAAAATTTTTAGACTAGGGCTGTTTCTACCCTAGAGAAGCCAACAGTGGGTTTTCTCAAGATTTTACAGATGTCGGGCTTCATATGTCTCAGTTTAAGAATATTACTGTTCCCCTTAACTGTGAGCCCAGTTCACAGTTATGAATGTATTGAACATATCTAGGGAACATATAATACTCTAAGAAGTCTACGTTTGCAAGCAGATTAGTATAAACAAACTGAGAATACTTGAACTTGACCCCATGAACCATCCCATGGACAATGAAAGAGAGATCCTCGGAATCTAGTCCCATCCACCATGATTGTTTGATAAGCTGTGGATAACCACATGGAGCAAGAATTTCCATTGGGATGAGACCTTCTCTTTCCTGAAGGTCTTGACAGAGTAGTCTCCCTCATAGCCCATCTGCGTGAAGGACAGGTTAACAACTTCCTTTGGGAAGAAAACCTCACCTTCATCATCATCCAACTGAAGATGCATGTTGATAATGGCCGGAGTGATAAAGACTGTTCTCCCCTGCACTGTGGCAGACAATGCCTTCTCCCCATCCATTATAACCTCTTGGCAGGTCTTCCAGAATTCTAGCAAATGATCCTCATAGAGTGGAGGATCAATGGTGAGGGAGGTGAAGTAGTTCGACAAAGCTAAGAAACGGCAAACCTCTGAGAAATGAGGATCTTTCTCAGAGTTTAACAAAGCAACTTAGTTATGTTGCCTGTGTAACTGCATGGTAAAGTTCAGGTCATTTCTATGTTGAGGGTTGGCCATTTTGAGAGATCTTAAGGATGAAGAAAGTTGAAAGAAAGAAATTTCAGAGGGAAATTTGGGGTTTAGGTTTGGAGGAAAGAAGCAAATGATAGAAAGAGGGGGAAACTGTTGGGTTTATATGTGAAAAAGGATTTCAGATAAAGTTTAATGAAAGAGGATAAACTTTGAAATTCGAATGTCGGTCCCACCTCTGAAAAAGTAATTTACTTTTGCTCAAAAAGTAGTTTTCTTGGAAGTCAAAAAGCTTCTGAAGGTAAATTATTCTCGGAAGTTAAAATGAAAAAGCTTTCGAAGCTAAAATGACTTCAGAAGATTTTCCTAAGAGTTGTGAAAATTTTGCTTCGGAAAAAAAATTAAGACTTGAGTGATTTCTTCAGAGGAACAAAGCTTCCGAGAGTTAATTTTGCTTTGGAAGAAGATTTTCCTTGAAAACATATAAGTGCCAAAGAAAATTTTAGGCTTCGGAAGATATTTCAGAAATTTCTTCCGAAGGTAAAAGACTTGGGCAGTTAGTTGTTTTAAAGGCATAAGTTTCTTCCGAAGTTAAAAACATAACTTCCGAAGGATCAAAATTTTTATAATTCTAAGGAAAGTTTTCAAAAAATTTTCATCCAAAGAAAATAAGAGCTTATGAAAGTGATGAACTAGACAACTTAGGACACACAGATTTTAAGAAATAATAAGAATTAGTTTTAAGAAAAACCTACTCAATTTTATCATCCCAATAGCTAATACAAAATAGTTAAATCTCTGTTCATCAAAAGCTGTTGTAAACAGATCAACATATTGTTCATTTGTGTGGACTTTGACTAGTTTAATTAATCTCTTTTCATAATTATCTCTTATCAAATGATACCTAATGTTTATGTGTTTAGTCCTTGAGTGCTGAACAGGATTCTCTGTGATTGAGATAGCACTGTTGTTGTCTATGTGAATGGGAGTCTCGTTGAAGTTTAACCCATAGTCCGGAATCTGATTCTGAATCCAAAGCACTTGAGCACAGCAGCTTGCAGCAGCAATGTATTCAGCTTCAGCAGTTGATGCACAGACACAGGATTGTTTCTTGCATTGCCATGAGACAACCTTTCCACCAAGAAACTGATATCCCCTAGATGTAGACTTTGCAGTCATGTTGCCACCACCATAATCACTATCTGTATAAGCATACAGATTGAAGTCAGAATTCTTAGGATACCATAGACCAAGTGTTGAAGCACCTTTGAGGTATCTTAGAATCCTTTTGACAGTAATAAGGTGAGACATCTTAGGGTTGGCTTGATATCTTGCACAGATGCAAGTGGCAAACATAATATCAGGCCTGCTAGCTGTAAGATACATAAGAGACCCAATCACAGCCCTGTATAAGTGTTCATCTGCACCCTCCCCTTCAAGATCAGGTCCAAGGGAGTGGTTTCTAGCTATGGGGGTCATAGCTATCTTACAATCAGTCATATTTAACCTTTTGAGTATGTCTTGAACATACTTTGACTGACTAATGAAGATGCCATCTTCAACTTGCTTCACTTGAATTCCTAGAAAGAAATTGAGTTCCCCCATGGCACTCATTTCAAATCTATCCTTCATCATCTTCTCAAAGTCTTTGCAGAGCCTTTGATTAGTTGAACCAAAGATGATGTCATCTACATATACTTGAACTAGCAATATGTCATGTCACACACTTTTTGGATCTTGTCCTGATTGGCTTTTTCATCAGCACATTGTGATCATAAGTTCCTCTTGATGAAAAAGGTACTACAAGACAATACAATGTGCTGATGAAAAAGGTATTACAAGACAATACCCTGTGTAGCTGGTTCTTGTCCTGATTGGCTTTTTGATCTTGAATTCAGTTCCCTGATCACATCTTATGATTTTGATCTTGTGATCAGATTGATTCTCAATCTTCAAGATGAAATTCTTCAGAATCTCAGGAGTCTCATCCTTAGCTCTAAGGAAGAAGACCCAAGTGAATCTTGTAAAGTCATCTGTGATCACTAAACAGTAAGTGGTCCTTCCTAGACTTATTACACTAGTGGGGCCAAAGAGATCCATATGTAACAAGTCTAGGAGTGTAGTGATGGAGTTCCTTTCCTTAGGCTTGTGAGATACCTTGTGTTGCTTCCCTTTCAGGCATGCAACACAATGGTCATCACTTGTAAACTCTTCCTTTGGCATTCCAGTTACCAAATCATTCTTAATCAGTTTATTCATATTCTTAAAGTTTAAATGGCACATTCTTTTATGCCATAGGAAAGACTCATCACTATTGGCTTTAGACAGAAAGCATGAAACTTCTCCAGAGGGAGATGTTTCTTGCAAGTCCATCTTGTACATGTTCCCTTTCCTGAGGGCTCTTAGCAGAATATGCTCATGAGGAATTACCACCCTGGGCTTGAGAAAAATGCACTCATGCTCAGTAAAGAGAATGTTAGGACTCTGATCACAAAATTAGGATACACTCAGAACATTGTACCCAAGCTCCCTGACAAAGTTTACCTTTTCAATGTCGAGCTTACCATTTGTGACCTTGCCCCTTCTAGAAATGTAACATCTTCATCTCCTCCAAAAGCAACTGGCCCTCCATCAATCCTTTCAAAGTTTTGGAGTAGTGACCTATTGCCTGTCATGCGCCTGGAACAACCACTGTCAATGATCGAGATATTTTTGTTTGTCTTGAGATGTCCTTGCACAAAGAAAATGATTAGTTACATTTGGAAACCCAAGCCTTACTTGTCTTGGGCTCACAAAGAGAAATCGAAGGTAATGCAACAGTAATATGTCCTATGGTTGTGCTAGGAGGATCTTGAGCTGCTGTTGATGGAGAATTCTCAGTCACTTGGTCTTTCTTAGACTTCCACACCACCTTTGGAGTCTTGGACTTGACCTTCAACACTTCGGAATCTTTTGAGACTTTGGAAGTTTTGATGACTAGACCTTCGGAAGATTCTGCTAACACTGCGGCAGACTTCAGTGCTTCGGAAGTATTCCTTCCTTCCGAGACCAACTTTTCTTCCGAAGGCAATTTTCCACTTGCCTTCTTTTTAGATTTTGAGCTTTCGAAGGAAACTGGTTTTCCTTTCGAAGCTTGAATCTTCTTAGAACTCTTGGAAGTCTTTGTATTGGTCATGTGAAGAGTACCTTTAGGATTGTATGGACAATCCATAGCAAGATGAGCAGTACTTTCACACATGACACACTCTCTTTTCTTCTTCCCAAGAGTCTTCTGCTGGGAACAAGACCAAATTTGGTCACATCCCTTCTCCACCCTCATCTTTGCAGATGCTGAGATAGTCCTTTTTGGTTGATGACTGTTCTTGTACTTTGACGGTCCAGGCTATGTAGCAGTGGTACATAGCAGATCAGTCTTCTTCTTGGTACTAAGATGATTTGAACATGAACCAGAACTCTTAGCAGAAGAGTTTAGGTTGATGTCTTCAGTCTTCACCACTTCAAACCCTGCAAAGATAAAAACTTGTTTCTACATAGAGTCAAAAGTAGCCTTGATCTCTTGAGCCTTCCTTGCTTTTCTTTTGCTCTTTCTGATCAAGTTCTTTCTCATTGACTTGGTCATCACAGTCTTCTTCTTCTCCTCAGAAGGATAGTGCCCTTTTTAGAATCCTCCTCTTCACTCTTCTCAGAGGAATTCTTCACTATCACTTCATCATCCTCTTCACTCAAAGGATCTATGAGAGAAAGCTTATCTTCACAAGTTCCACACCTAGGTGATATTGCAGACGAGATTGTGTGTGGAGGAGCTATCTCATTTGATCCCAGTCCCTGTTTGTTTTGGTAGCACACTTTGTTGTGCAGGGATGATAATATCATGTTCATGAAGGTCTTTTCTTCAAGAACACACTTGTCTGCCCCAGCTTTGCTGATCACAAGCTCAGCCTGGCACTCAATCAGCTTAGTTATGAGATCTTTGATCTGAGTCCTAAAGTCTATATGCTAATGTTTTAGAACTAAAATATTTTTCTCTAAGTCCTCTATCTTTACTTTATAATCATTTTCAGACTATCTAAAATCAGCTTTTAAAATGTTTAAGGACTCAAGATCAGATCTCACTTCCAAGTTGTAGGACCTATATCTATTAAGTTTAGCAATGCATTCAGGGGTACAGAGATGTTCCAATACCTTGGCTTCATCATGATCTACATCAGTGCTTGGTTTGGAGAGGCATTTTCCACCTGAAAGCTCCAGTCAAAGCCTTCTTCTTCAACAACAACAATAGCCTGCTTCTTTGGCTTCTCAGTCTGGGGATCTTTGTGAATGTAGTTTGGTTTGGACTGTGTTTGGCCACCATTTGTTTTAGGTTCCTTACACGCCCTGGCAAAATGGCCCATCAAGTTATAGTTGTAACACTTGACCTTGCCTTTGTCTAGCCCAAACTTTCCACTGGTTGCACTACTTGAAAACTTCCTTCGAGTCCGCCTATAGAACTTCTTGGCTTGTGAGTGAGAAGAGCCATCTGCTGAACTATGTCCATGAACTCTAGGTTATCTGGATGGATACAATCCAGGTCTTCAAGGGTGAAAAGAAAGCTGCCATAACTTTCATCAGAAGACACAAAGGCTTGAGAAGAACTTGTCTCTTGGAATGAGCTTCCTTGAGTGTAGTTCTCCCTTAGTGTCTCTGGGAAGGTGATGAAAGGACCCTTTGATGAGTTTTCAGGGTAGCATATGAGATGATGTTGGGGTTCTATGCTATCCTTTTCAACCACATGAAGGGCTGAACCCATTTGAATGTTGGAGTTGCCAGATGAACTTTGCACGTTCATCTCCATCTGATAGCCACTGAGAATCCCATATAACTCTCTCAAAGTGAGAGTTTTGAGGTTCTCAGTTCTCTTGATCACCACACAGTAGTTTGTCCACTCCCTAGAAGTGAGGACATGAACTTCCTTACAATGTCTCTGTTCTCAAGAACAACTCTTCCATCCACAAGAGTATCCACTATCTGAACATACTGAAGTATTGCTGAGTCATGGTTTCACCTGCTTTGAAGGTGAAGTTTTCAAACTGCTGCTTCAGGAGATCCTTTCTCCTTGGCTTCAGAAGAACCCTCATACATCAGTTTCAATGCATCCCCCATCTGTTTAGCTGTTTTGCATTTCTTGAAACCTCTGTATACAGAGTTTGGAAGAGCAGTCTGAACGACTGTCTTGGCTTTTCTATCAATCTCTACTCTTTTCCTGTCTTCATCAGAGTAGTTTGCCATAGCCTTGGGGATCATACCACCACCAGTAGCAGAAGGGGTGCTTGGTATGTAAGATCCATTCTCTACAGATTTTCACATTTTTGAGTCTAGAGACCTGATGAAACCTTCCATTCTTAGGTACCAGGTATCAAAGTCTTAAAAAGTGATCAGTGGGGATTTGTTCATGGTTCCAGTTTCCATATCAGTCTTGGAAATGGCTGACATTTGAAAAGTTGAGTATTTGTGTGTGTGAGGGATCTTAAGATGGTGAGATCTTATATCAAGAGCCTGGAAAGCTCTAATACCAAATGTAGGACCGTTGAAGGGTAGTAAACTTACAACACAACAATACAAAGAGGAGAGTAAATCAATTTAATCAAACATTGAACTAGATTAACTACAAGTAAAGACACTAAGAACACAAGTAATTAAGAGACTATACACAAGAGCAAGATACACAAGGATATGGTTTTCAAGGTTGCAGTATATTGTCTTCTTAATGTTCTATTACAAGTGTTACAAAAACATAAAGGAAAGTTACAAGAACATGAGATACTTATACTACATCCTACAGCCGGCCATACTATGAAAGTCAGCCAGATACAATTGACTAGAAACAACACAAAATCAATTGTAGAGTCAAAAAGGCAGATTGCCTTTTTGATTTTGTGACTATGACATGCCATAGCTCACATCCTTATCTATTACAAAGAGGATAAAGTACATGAAGTAGAAATTTATAGACACAAGACTTGAATGTATAGTTACCAAAAGCATGGATCTTTTCACCAACTCTTGCAAGTTGGTGACTTTACAGAGTTGCAGCGGAAAGGGGTCCAACTTTATGGAAAAGTACATCAGATAAAGCATGTAGTTAAAAGTCTTTGGAAGAAATCTGTCTTCAAAGTTGAGCTTCGGAAGACTTCATCTTTGGCTTCGGAAGATATTGGTGTTGGCTTAGAAAGATTTCACACTTAGAATATTTATGTTGCTTGTATGAAACTTCTAAAGCATTCTTCTTCAGTACTTGTGCAGCATGCATGCAGAAAGATTTTGAGTGTTTGGTTGCTTCAACCTCATCATTTAATCTCTACAATAACAAAGATTTAAACAACAACATAAGATATTTAATTAACTATGTCCATATGCTATATGAGCAAGAAGAATTCCTCAAGTAGCAATACTGAAACATGTTAAAAATAAAGAGGTCAACTTTGAAAATTGATGAGTTTACATGGGTTAAACACACACACACACACACACCACACACACACACACATATATATATATATATATATATATATATATATATATATATATATATAATATATATATATAAGTTTACAAGTAGCAATTCATGTCAATGGTTCAGAATAAAGCAAGTTTATAAATAACATATAGCTACAATCAATCCTTGACCAATAATAACATTGACAAGTATAACGATTAGCTAAGTGTATTTGATTCCCATGATGAACAAGCATACGTCATATCATACCCTCAAAATCAACATGCGGAGTTTTACCGCGAGGCGAGTGAACAAACTACAATCATAGTCACTAGTTACTCAGAACGACACTATATGCCACATTTAAAACAAAACCAAACTGTAAGGCCCTGTTCTCGGGACACTTATAACTGGTAAATCATTGCACATAAAACATATGACTTTACATTTAACCTTCATAAACATTACAGCGGAACATTAAAATAACTTTTCATTTCATTATAGATGCTTTTGCAAGTTAATACAATCGTTTATTTCAAAACATCGTTCGTTCACCTTACAATGCAAAAAACATATAAACAAATGAATGCCATCCAAAAGAGCTGAGTAGGCTCCCCGTGCCATCCTCAGAAACATTACCTGCCAACTGGAAACACATAAAAGTTAGTGTTGTTGAGTGAGTTCTAGTTTTATAATAAAACATACTTTACTTTCATTAAAACCTTCCTTTACTTTTGCATGTGATCATACATCATACGTACACATAGATAATATCATTATTATCTTCATCATTCGTTCATTAACGTTCGTTCATTCATACATTCTTACATTCATACATACGTTCATTCATTACTTCATTTCATTCCATCAATACCATTAAGTTTACCCCACCGTCATGCATAAAGCGGGTACTGGTCCTAATCTATCATAGACCTTCCGTCATGGTGCACATCAGCCTGGCCATAGTACCTAAGGGTAAATTTAGGCGTACCATTATCATGTGCTATACCCACCGTCATGCATAAAGCGGATACTGGGCCTAAGTCTATCATAGACCTTCCGTCATGGCGCACAACAGCCTGACCATAGTATTTAGGGTAAGTGACAAAGGTTCTATACATATGGTCAATTAGAAAGAAAGACCCCCCTGTGCATCCTTCTGGGGTAGCTAACCCACACACTGTTGGACTAACACCCTTCATTGGGCGTGTTCCGACATACAAGGCTTGCAAGACTTTCTTTACTTTCCATCGTTCATTAATGCATGCATTCATTCATCATGTTCCTCTTTTCATTATCTTCCACTTTACGTAACATAATACTTTCAATTCATTCATTAACATTCCACGTAAAACCAAGGGAAAATAATCATACATAATAATAAGGAACATCAACATACACAGTCAACATCATCATACAGGGCATCATCATACATATATAACATACATCATCATCCATGCCCATCATAATGCATCTGAACTCAAAAGGAAACTTACATGAACCCCCGGGAATCTCCCACGTCAAAACTTACATATGCACTTTCCCCTGAAAGTCAGTAAATAAACTATGTCCTTTCGGGCGCACAAGCCTACTTGTGCATAGGGATACCCTTCAGTTACATGGGCTCCCAGGTGACTGAACACAATGCGGATGAACACCAGGAGAATGGGACATATGCCAATGGACCCAATGCGGATGGACACAATGCAGATGGATACTATGCGAATGGACCTAATGCGAATGGACCCAATGCGAATGGATCTAATGCGCATGAACCTAGGCGTATGGACCCCAGTCGCATGACCCCCATGTGAATGAACCTCATTCGCACGAGTCACGAGCTTATGGATTCCAGTAGCAAGACTCACATGCGATTGAACCTCAGTCGCATGCCATTCGGTCGCATAGCCCTAGCTGATGCAGAATGCAGTTCATCCCGAACCCAATTTGCACTTTTCGGCCTCCAAACCATCTCAAACCTATTCTAAGCCCAAATCAACCATCCTAAACCTTAGAAACACATAGCACAACACCATTCAAGCACATACAAGCCTGAAAACAAACTCCACTCGCATCACACACAAACACATACATACGGGTTCAACACACACATTTCAAAAACGGGTTTTACTATCTGTTCCAGCTCCAAATCAGTTAAAAACATGTAAAAGAGGGGTCTTAGAACTCACACAAACAACCCCGTTGAGTAGAGCTTCAATCCAACCCACTACACCTCAACTTTCACGCTCGAATCCACGAAAACCGAAGCTTGAAACCTCTTTTCTCCTTCTTTCTCTCTTTGGCTGAATTTTGTGAGTGTGGGGGAGGGTGTGGGCTGCCTTCCCCCTCTTATACTCTCACTCATTCAAGTTTTTTCCCATTTGTCAAGTTTGGTCCCTCGACGTTGGACTTTATTTCTTTTCTTTCTTCTTTTCTTATTTCTTTGGCTTCAAGGGAATTAACTGGGTGTTAGTGTTTCTACATTGTGGTGCTAGTGTTTCTACGTTCTTCACATAAGCCAATAGGCACTACATCCACGCCTCATGCACTTTCCCGCCACCGCCATTGAGATTACTTTTGGGATCGTCGTGACCCGATCCCCATAAACCGTCACCTTACTCCTGTCAGGCGCTGTCAGACGAATCACCTTCTTGCGACACACAATGTTCGCCTCGTAATCCGCTAACCAATCCATCCCAAGAACCACATCGAAACCACCTAAGGTCATCACGAACGGTCTAACAGGAAATTTATGACCTTCTAGTTCCACATCACAGTCTTTTATCATCTCAGAAATTCTGGTAGACTTACCTATGGCAGTTTCTACATCAAAGGGCGCATCAACACTCCTAACAGAAAGCAGCAAAAATAAAACTGTTACCGGCACCCGAATCAAATAACACGGAGGCTAAAGTTTGGTTTACTAGAAAAGTACCTGGCACAACATCAGGGTCCGTTCTAGCTTCCTCATGCGTCATCGTAAACGCTCTGGCGCTCGCCCTCGGTCCTTCACCTCCAGCCTTCTTCACCGTAGAACCCTCAGCCCTCGGCTTCTTACTGTCTCTACTCATGTGGCCCTCCGCACCACAATTAAAACATCTGCTGCACGACAGTCCTTCGCTATGTGTCCCATCCTCCCACACTTGAAGCACAAGTTCAATCCCAGCCTACATTCTCCAATATGCTCCTTTCCACATCTACCACACTTTTTCGTCCCTACACCAGATATGACCACGCGGCGGTCGTCTACCACGCCTTCTTGTTACTTGTCGGGGCACCACTTCGACCAAACCTTTTCCCATTCTAATTCCGGTCACCACTCCCTTTCTTGCTACCTTCAGCCACCACCACCATAGCTCTCTCATCATACAACCTCCCTGCCAAATCCACCGCCGACCTAAACGTGCTCGGTCGGGCAGTGATCATGTGCCTGCGAATATCCGCAGGCAATCCTTGAATGTATCTTTTAATCTTTCGTGACAAGGGTGTCACTTGGTCTGGCACCAGCCGTGCCATCTCATTAAACTTCGTAGTGTACTACTGATGTGTTATCGTCCCCGCCTCCAACTGCAGGAACTCCCTCTCAACCTTATCCATCTCCCTATGAGGACAAAACTCCTCAATCACCAACTTCTTCAGCTCAGACCATCTCATCCTCCTAATAGCCGGCTACCCTCGACTTGGACTATATTGTCCCACCAGCACAGAGCCGAGTCCACAAACGAATGGGCAGCAAATTTCACCTTCTGATCTTCTCGGCACTCGCTAATATTCAGAACAACTTCCATTTCTCTCACCCACCGGTGAGCAGTAGTAGCAGTGCTGTTACCGTTAAAAGTTGGGGGCTTGCATCGTTGAAACGCCCCGTAGTTACAGCCTCGTGCCGCCTTCGGCGCATGCTCTTCTTCCTCCTCTTCTTTTTCATCATCAGACATAACCGTCTCAGTCTCGGGCTGTCTTCTTTTGCCCGTAGGTCTACTTCTTTCCTTCATCTCTCCTTCCCTCACAACCTTGATAACTTCGGCCACCACAGGTGGTAAGATTGTCTGCATGACTTGATGCACCTCTTTGACAACTGCTTCCTTCACTGAGGCTCTCAGATTAGCACTCTCATCACCACCCTCTGGATAAGGGGTCTCTGGTTCTTCATGAACCACCTTTTCAACTCTGGGTCTTCCTCTTTTGGGTCGTAGTTCAACACCACGACCTCCACCACGTGAAGCTGTTGAAGATCTACCACCGGCCATCCACACACACACTAAAAGATTCAAACACCAACACAATCATTCAAGGGAACAACTTAGTTTATGTCAAGTATAGTAAGTCCCTAATTATAATGGCCAATTGAGATTAGCCACTTACTTTACTCTTCATACCCCAAGCATTACCTATCCTGACTACATCAGTATCTAAATCTACAAACAACACATAACCATATAACATGCACACGTAATACCGGTTATGGCAAGCAGCTACTCAGACTGACATCCCTTCCCTTTCCGTCCCATTTTCAGTTTAACCTTAGGTTTATTTTGAAAATTTACTCGTTTCAATTAAACTTTAGCTATGATACCAACTTGTAAGGCCCCATTCCCGGGATGCTTACAACTAATAAATCATTGCACATAAAACATATAACTTTACATTTAACCTTCATAAACATTACAGCAGAACATTAAAAATAAATTTTCATTTCATTATAGATGCTTTTGCAAGTTAATACAATCGTTCATTTCAAAACGTTGTTCGTTCGCATTACAATGCAAAAATATTTAAACAAATGAATGCCATCCAAAAGAGCTGAGTAGCCACCCCGTGCCATCCTCAGCAACATTACCTGCCAACTGGAAACACATTAAAGTCCATATTGTTGAGTGAGTTCTAGTTTTATAACAAAACATACTTTACTTTCATTAAAACCGTGCTTTACTTTTGCATGTAATCAACTAGAAAGAAAGACCCCACTGTGCATCCTTCTGGGGTAGCTAACCCACACATCGTTGTACTAACACCCTTCATTGGGCGTGTTCCGACATACAAGGCTTGCAAGACTTTCTTTACTTTCTATCATTCATTAATGCATGCATTCATTCATCATGTTCCTCTTTTCATTATCTTCCACTTTACGTTACATAATACTTTGAATTCATTCATTAACATTCCACGTAACGCCAAGGAAAATAATCATACATAATAATAAGGAACATCAACATACATAGTCAACATCATCATACAGGGCATCATCATACATACGTAACATACATCATCATCCATGCCCATCATAACGCCTATGACCTCAAAAGGCAACTTACATGAACCCCGGGGAATCTCCCACGTCAAAACTTACATTTGCACTTTCCCCCAAAAGTCAGTAAATAGACTATGTTCTTTCGGGCGCACAAGCCCTACCTAGGGGTAGGGAAACCGTTCAGTCGCATGGCCTCCTAAGTGACTGAACACAATACGGATAAACACCAGGCGAATGGGCCCTATGCGAATGGACCCAATGCGGATGGACACAATGTGGATGGAATACTACGTGAATGGACCTAATGCGGATGAGTACCTATTCGAATGGACCCAATGCGAATGGATCTAATACGGATGGACCAAGGCGTATGGACCCCAGTTGCATGACCCCCATGCGAATGAATCTCAGTCGCACGACTCAGGAGCATATGGACTTCAGTTGAACGACTCACATGCGATTGAACCTCAGTCGCATGCCATTCGGTTGCATAGCCCTAACTAATGCAGAATATTGTTCATCCCGAACCCAATCTGCACTTTTCGGCCTCCAAACCATCTCAAACATGTTCTAAGCCCAAATCAACCATCCTAAACCTTAGAAACACATACCACAACACCATTGAAGCACACACAAGCCCGAAAACAAACTCCACTCGCATCACACACAAATACATACATATATACAGGTTCAACACACACACACTTTGAAAATGGGTTTTACTATGTGTTCCAGCCCCAAATCATTTGAAAACATGTAAAAGAGGGGTCCTAAAACTCACACAAACAACCCCGTCGAGTAGAGCTTCAATCCAACCCGCTACATCTCAACTTTCACGCTCGAATCCACGAAAACCGAATCTTGAAACCTCTTTTTCCTCCTTTCTCTCTTTGGCTGAATTTTGTGAGTGTGGGGGAGGGTGTGGGCTGCCTTCCCTCTCTTATACTCTCACTCATTCAAGTTTTTTCCCATTTGGCAAGTTTGATCCCTCGACTTTAGACTTTATTTCTTTTCTTTCTTGTTTTCTTCTTCTTGGCTTCAAGGGAAATAACCGGGTGTTACACAAGCAAAGTTCAAACTTGAAAACCATGTGGAAGCATTTAGTAATTAAAACAAACCCAAAGTCTAAAAATGTGTAATTTGGCAAAACACACGCCAACCCACAATTTAAAATCCATAAATAATAACAACAATTATGTCTTTTAAATAGAGTCTTAGTAGGCATGATGGACTCGTGTGGTGCTCCTAATGGCAAACAGAGTTAATGAACTAAGAATAGCATACTCAAAATATCAACACAATGGTTAGTGAGATCATAAGTTTGTGTTTACATAAATAATAACATTTGCATAACATAAAAAATGTATTGAAATAGATAGCTAGTTTATATTTACAAGTAATAACAATCGTGATTTCGCGATCGAAGCTAACTGTGTTTCGTTTGTTGTCTCCCGTCACGACTTACCAGGTCGTGATGATGTTTGTGGTTTGGAAAAAATTGCACTCGTTTGACCTCGAGTCGCACAGGTGGGGCTCATCAAACCCAGTAGTACTACCCAAGATTTCCTGCTAGTTACCATTATTAACGATCCGAAAGTGTGCGGACTTTCAAGGTATTAAGTACTATGTTAAAACATACACAACTTATAATAATGAAATAGAGTTTGAGTACAACTATTCTACCTCCCCCAGAAGAGAGTTTATAAAATAGAGGGGAATGAACTCACCTGGGGTGCAAAGATAATGAATAAAGAGACCGGTGATAGGTGCAAAGACAACCCTTCAAATGTTACCAAGAACACATAAGTACATAAGTGCGTGTACACAAAGCTTAACAACTCTAAGTTAACCTAGTTGACCCATTTGACCCGTTGGGGACATATTAATTAAAATATTGTTTAACCATGCATATCAACCTATCATACATGAATATCATACAAGTTATCCACGTGTATCATATTATTAACCAAAGTTCTACCTAGGATATCATACCACATTAGATCATCATACACTCATGCAAAACTCAACAACCAACATGCTCAACACAAATATAAATACATCATAACATATAATTCATGCGTGAAATCTAATCATGCACTACATGCCATGTGAAGCCACCCACGAGTGCACATCCTAAACCCTGCCAATCATACTAAGTAGGGGCCTCAGTTTCGCACATGTGTATGACAATCATAATTACAATCATTCACTTAGTTTATTCCAACCAACATTCATAGTAACAATCAATCCAATCCCAAACATGATCTCCTAATTATTAACCATAATTCATCATCATGTCTGATCACCACAACCTATACTCCTTACAACATCCATACTACTCAATTAACACATTCTATCACATAAAACATCATCAACAATCATTCTAACATGATCCTAACATCACAAGCATGCCCAATTCATCACATCCAATGTTCTACAAAATAAAGTTTCCCTTTTGGGAAAGTAACACCCAAAAGTGATCTAGCATCCAATTCAATCATAATTTCATAAATTGTATACCTATCAAGTTCATATATTCATTCGAACATACTAATCATCATCAAATCATCCAAATTTCCAAACATCATTCACAAAAGTTTCTACTTTTAATAAGTCATGATCAACACCTCAAATTCATGGATGTTCTTGCAACAATTCAATTAAACTAACATCCAAGCATTGTATCTAACATCATAACATCATCAAATCATGAATTCCAGGAACAACAAGTTTCCTCATATGACAATGTATGAACTACATAATCAATCCATAGATTTCTTGCATAATCAACATAATCTAGCATTCATACAACCTAACTAACATCATATCAACATCTAACAATCATCAATTTCATGTTTTCAACACCAATTTCGAATCTAGGGTTCATCAAGATCAAAACTATGAAAAACAAACAAAACTAACCTTTAGATGTGTAGAAATAAACAATTGGACTTGTAAAACACCTTGTAACTCTTGGAACCAACCAAAATCGAATTGTATGTGTGTAATCTTGATCAAAATCGCAAGGGTGGGGGTTTGGGTGAAGGTTGCGGTCGAAAATAAGGTTTGGTGGGCTAGGGTTGGGTTAATTTTGGAAATATTTAATTAAAAAGTAATTATGAAATAACCCATTTAGTTTATTTTATAAAACTAAAGGTTGGGTGTATTGCCTGTGGATGAGATGAGAACTTCACAGTTAAGCGTGCTTAGGTGGGAGAAATATAGGGATGGTGACCTCCCTGAGAAGTTTTAATCCGGGAAACCAAAAGCAAATTCGTGAGCTCCTCATGGGTAAAGCGGACAATATTTTTGGTGTGAGGGGCCGGGTGTTACAGAATGGTATTAGAGCCACTCCTGTGTCATTCGGGGTCACCAGGGACGGTGACTTCTCGGGCTCATCAAGGATGATGAGTCCAAACATGGGGTGCTTATGACACCCTACACATATCCTATATCGGTCATGGACATGAGAGATTCCTGGTTCATAAGGAATGTCTGGCCTCTAACATCAACAAAGCATTTTGGGCGTATTGCTTGTGAATGAGAGGAGAACTCCATAGTTAAGCATGCTCAGTTGGGAGCAATCCAGGGATGGGTGACCTCCATGAGAAGTTTTCACCCGGGAAACCAAAAGCAAATCAGTGAGTTTCTCGTGGGCAAAGCGGACAATATTGTTGGTGTGAGGGGCCAGGTGTTACAGAATGGTATCAGAGCCACTCCTGTGTCATTCGGGGTGTGGGACATACCTTACCAAGGACGGTGACTTCTCAGGCTCATCGAGAACGATAAGTCCAAACAAGGGGTGCATGTGACACCCTACACATATCGCACATCGGTCGAGGACAGGAGAGATTCCTGGTTCATAAGGAATGTCTGGCCTCTAACATCAACACAGCGTTTTGGGCGTAGCGCCTGTGAATGAGAGGAGAACTCCACAGTTAAGCGTGCTCAGGTGGGAGCAATCCAGCGATGGGTGACCTCCCTGAGAATTTTTCACCCGGGCAACCAAAAACAAATCTGTGAGTTCCTCGTGGGCAAAGCGGACAATATTGTTGGTGTGAAGGACCGGGTGTTACAAAATGGTATAAGAGCCACTCTTGTGTTGTTCGGGGTGTGGGCATACCTCACCAATAACGGTGACTTCTCGGGCGCATCGAGGACGATGAGTCCAAACAGGGGGTCCTTGTGACACCCTACACATATCTCACATCGACTATGGACAGGAGAGATTCCTGGTTCATAAGGAATGTTTGGCCTCAAACATCAATAACGCATTTTAGGTGTATTACCTGAGGATGAGAGGAGAACTCCACAGTTAAGCGTGCTCAGGTGGGAGCAATCCAGGGATGGGTGACCTCCCTGAGAAGTTTTCACCCGGGCAACCAAAAGCAAATCCGTGAGCTCCTTGTGGGTAAAGAAGACAATATTGTTGATGTGAGGGGTCGGGTGTTACAGAATGGTATCAGAGCTACTCCTATGTCGTTCGGGGTGTGGGACATACCTCACCAAGGACGGTGAATTCTCGGGCTCATTGAGGACAATGAGTCCAAACAGGGGGTACTTGTGTCACCCTGCACATATCTCACATCAGCCGTGGACAGGAGAGATTCATGGTTCATAAGGAATGTCTAGCCTTTAACATCAACAAGGCGTTTTGGGCGTATTGCCTATGGATGAGAGGAGAACTCCATAGTGAAGCGTGCTCAGGTGGGAGCAATCTAGGGATGGGTGACTATTACAAATAACCATGATAAAAAGTAAAGATGAATTGCATGTGCATTTACAAGTATCAAGATGTTTACCAGTGTAAGTTTATAAGGTTAACATGTTTCACCCCAAAATGTGTGAAATAAAGTAAAAAGGGGGCATGGAGAACTCACATAGTATAAGATGAACTTAAGATAATAATACAAATATATGATTCTCCAACGATTACTTCACGATTCAACCAATCGGTTGATGTCTCAGATCTAGAATAAAGATAAGATTAACGACTAAATATGAATTAGGGTTTCGATTGGAATTTGGGAGTTTTAATAACTAAATCATATAAAATAAAATAATTTAATAGACTGTGTTTTGGTTCAATAAAGA
This sequence comes from Flaveria trinervia, assembly GCA_025506515.1. Lineage (NCBI taxonomy): Eukaryota > Viridiplantae > Streptophyta > Magnoliopsida > Asterales > Asteraceae > Flaveria > Flaveria trinervia. The sequence continues at coordinate 6,247,684 of CM046455.1, read as the reverse complement.
TGGAATAAATCAATTAAGATTGAGAATGGTAATGATTGATTCAATAATTTAATTGATTTATTTTTAATTAAGATTAAGTATAGTGTGTGAAACGAAATAATTAATTTAATAATTAATTATTTTAAAATTAATAAAAATAATTAATCGAATACTTATTTAAATGCCTTGTAAAATAATTTAAAATTATTTTAAATCCTTTATAAAGTTTTTAAATGTTTTAATGTTCTTTATAAAGGTCTTATAATATCAAAATCTTAAAAATAAGAATAAAGAATAACAGATAATTATATTGTTTTATAAGTTTCAAGAATTTAAGTAAAAGTTTAGGGAATAAATTATTAACTATTTATTATATAACATGGTTAAATGAATAAATGAATAACTAATTATTTAAATAATTAACTATTAACATGTAAGTTTATAATGTTTTGAAATAATCTAAATTTGAACCATAATAGATTTATTGCATTTAAGTTACATAAAAAAATTAATAATGTTTTTATAATGTTGACACATATGTACCTAGTTTAGGAGCTTAATGTAAAATGTCTATCATGTCTTACATGTATGTATTGAATGGGTATGAATGAAATGCAATGTGTGGTTGATGCATATAATGTTAAATATTCATTGTTTATTGTGTAATGAAGTATATTGAACTAACTATATAGGTTTGAGGTTATTGTACATAGTTCTTAGTCAATAATGATTGAGAAACATGTTCAAACTTGATCGTGTGAAATTCTCATGCGAATGGACCATGCTAATGGACCATACGCATGAATACTTCATGCTAATAGACAAGTCACATGACTGAACCAGGAGACTGGATCAGTTGCATGATTAAGACATAAGATTGACTCAGTCGCAGGACTGGACGTTTAGTCGTGCGGATGGATCAATTGCATGCTTCAGTCGCACGACTGAACCATGCTAATGGTTCAGTCGTACAAATGGAAAACCCTAACCTATAAATACCACCTAATTCGTGGAAAAACGGGACAATTCGAATAGCTACGCACATAATCGTACCCTAGCCGTCCAGAGACTTAAGAAAACATGTTCCAAGTTTATAGATCATAGTTGATCGTGTTCTAATCATTCGTAATGTTTCATTAATCGTTAGATTGATCTTAACTGTGTTCTCCCTGATTGGATCGCCAATCAAATAGGATTCCGCACTATTTGAGTTGGTATACGCGCAGAATCAGGTAGTACTCCTTACGTAAATGGTCCTAACAAGTGGTATCAGAGCTTTGGCTCTTGATTTTGCGTGTGATTCGATCGTTTTGGTGTAAAAATGTAACACCCGGTTATTTAAAAAAAAGACAAGAAATGAAGAATAAAAGAAGAAAAGCAATAAAGTCCAAGTGGAGGGACTAAAAGTGTCCAAAAGGACAAAATCTTTGAAAAGTTGGTGTAAAGGTGGGCATGGCTGCCCACCCTCTTTTCAAATCTTTGAAAAGTTGTGCTTATGTGTTTGTGTATATGCTCGGGTGTTTGTGTTTGGTGGGCTTTTTAGGTGTTTGAACTCAGTTGCAAAAGGGTTAGCAGGAAGAAACACCTAAGTTGCACCAGGTGAGTTCTAGACCCCGGGTTTTACTTGTTTTAAACTTGCTTTGGGGCTAAAAATGTATTAAATTGATTTTACAATGTTTATGTATGTATACCCGTATGTATTATGCACGTTGGATGATGATTCTTGAATGCTTATAGGTTGTTCATGTTTAGAATAGCCCTGGTAAGCTTAGAACATATAGGTATGATGAATGGGTTCGAAATCATCCTAGAAACATGTTATACAGAAGGTTCATGGGCCTAGATAAGGCTCATGCGCCTGGGAATGCCTTAGAAGAATTTAAGTGTAACCCATGCGCCTGAACAGTAGTCCATACGCCTAGAAATATTAGCCCGGCGACTAAGTGTAGGCCCATGCGCCCAAATAGTGCCCATTCGCCCAAGTGGCCCATGCGCCTAAGTGTCCATGCGTCCGAATAACCCATGTGCCTAAGTGTTCATACGCCCAAATAGTGTCCATGCGCCTGAATAGTTCATGCGCCTAAGTGTTAAAATGAATAAGTGTTGGCTGATGCGCCTACATAGTGATGAAATGCCCAAACAGGGCTCATGCGCCCAAATAGTGTCTAAGCGCCCAACACTTAGAATTTATTATAGAATTCTTGGGAGTTTGTGCTCTTAGGGTTTTGACCGAGGTTTGACTAGGGCTTATTAATGATGGGTTTCATGCATGATTATGATTGCCTTATGATTGTTCCTTATTATTATTACTGTTATTATTATTATTACCTATAGTGTGTGACTTTACATGGTATGTTTATTATCGTAACGAAAAGTATATTGTAATAATAAAGAGAAAGAGCAATAAAGAAGAGAAGAGGAATATTAATAAAATGTTAACAAGTCTCGCAAGCTTACTGCAGGTTAGCTACCTATTATGCACACCGGGCCAGTCATTGAGATTGGCAGGACCTCTGTAGCGTACCCTAGGTGTTTGGGTCGGCCTTGTATATAGTAAACAGAACCCTCTTAAGGGATATAGATGGCCCATCACCAGTTTTCACCACGCATACAGTTTAGGGTATTGCTCATTGGTCCATACAGATAGTGAAAGATAAAGATAAAAGAATACAGAGTAAACAAGGCATACAGTAAAGAGAACGAACAATATCTGTTCATATAGTTAATGCGTGCTCGCATACAAAGTAAAGAGTTGTATTTCATAAAAATAGTATTTTCATATACAACATACAGAAAGTATTTTATTACTTTTAAAACTAGAACTCATTCAGCAACGCTAACTTTTATACATTTTTAGTTGGCAGGTAATTATTGCTGAGGATGGCACGAGGGTGAAGCCACTCGGCAGGGAAAGACTGACATCCATTCGTATTTTATGTTGTTATTGTTTTGTAATGCAGTAAAACAATTTTTTTATAATTAGTTAAACGATAATGTATTGCTCAACAACAGTGTTTTAAATGAAATGAATGGTTTTTGATAAATTATTTCCGCTGCTTAAGTTTGTATAATTCTAATGTTTAATGTTTTAACTGCTGTGATTGACCAACTCTGAGGTTTCCGGGAACGGGGCCTTACAAAAAATCACGTCTTTTCATTCAAAAACACGATCTTTTTAATAAAACAGTGTTTTCGACGTCTCCAGATCTAAAAGTTCACGTTTTTTGGCTTACGGTAGATTAGGGTTCGTGAAAAATCGTATTTTTGTGTCAAAGTATCAAAACCCCTTGAATTTTCAAATCCAACAGCCTCAGTCGCACGATTGGCTCAATCGCACGACTGAACTCAATCGCACCTCCCATACGCAGGATTGAACTCAGTCACCCATCCATTCGTACGACTGAACACCCTATTCGCATTGTCCATCCGCACTTGTCCAATCACACGATTGACTCAGCCGCATTGATTCAATCACACGATTGATTCATCCCCATTAGTCCATCCGGACGATTGACCCAATCGCATCTCTCCATTCGCACCAGTGAAATAGTTTTGTTCTAACTCTCAAAGCTTAAAGAAATGAAAGGTCAGTACTCTGCGTTTACGGCAGGTAGGGACTCGCGTATCCAAAACATGTTACTTATGGAAAAGGAGATTGGGAATCACAATAAGCCGCCTAAGCTTATCACGTTAGACGATTACCCACAATGGAAGAAAAGGTTTGAAATTTATCTAAATGGTGTTGATCCCAATCTGTGGGAATCAATCGAAACTAGTTATAGTATGCTGGTGTGTGCTGATGGTGTCAAACTTACTCTAGGCGGCATGACTGATAGCTAGAAGGTGAAATACAATGCTGAGAAAAAGGTGTATGCTCTGTTGACTCAGTCGATACCTAAGGATATATTCCACTAATTTTCTGAGAATAAACAGGGAAAGAAATTATGGGAGGCTCTAGAAAAACGATACGACGAGAATGCATCGTTAAAAGCTCTAAAGGCAAAGGCTTTGAAGAAGAAGTGTGATAACTTCTCATCGATGGCTAAGGAGAGCGTGGATGATGTCATAGACCGATTCTACCAATAAATGAGTGAGTTGCACACTCATGGGGTTACAACGTTAATGGAAGATAAGGTATCAAGCTTTGTCGATGGTCTTCCAGAGAAATGGGACTCGTTTGTGTCTAATTGAGACAGAACAATTTATTGGGAAAATTAGACATAACGACTTCATCTTGAAACTGAGGGAGGAGGAACTGAGGATGAAGTACAGGTCTCAGAAAGGATCTTACGATCAGAACATGTCTCTGTATAATTCAACTTTCACCTCAAAAAGCTCAGGAGCACAACTTCAAACTGCATTTGTGTCAAGTTCAGCAGCTCCTCCCCAAGCCACTACTTCAGGATCTGACACGTCAGGGTCATCTTGCACCCAATATATAGCACCTGAAGCAAATACTACAAAATTGAAGACTGAGAATCTCGGTAATGTTACTGTAGAGGTGGCAAAGGAGCATATGGACCTATTAGATGTGGTTGTTCATTCTTATGATGGTCTAGTTGCAAGAAAGATCGGAAATTGCCATCGGGCTGATGATGATTACGAGAAGGTGGACGAAAATGAATTGGAAAGAATGGACATTATGTGGCGTTGGCAAGTGCTGTTCGAAGAGCCAAGAAGTTCGTGAAGAAGACTGGACAGAACTTGATAGCCACAAAGGATACAACTTTTGGTTTCGACAAAACCAAAGTTACCTGTTTTAATTGTGGTGAAAAGGGACACTTCAAACGTGAATGTGTAAAGCCCAAGAAGACAGGTAACGGAAATCCTTTCTCATCATTCAACCATAAAGACAAACCCACAAGTGAAGCTGCTTCATCAAGCAAAGATACTAAAGCCTTGACTGCACAAGACGATGAAGGGCAAGATTAGACCTTTCATTTTGTATCTCCAGGAGAATCCAACATTGCGAGTGTTGAGGGTTTGGATGACGACTCTACAAGCGAAGGTGAAATAGCAGTGGAACTCGTGATGTCGAATAATTAAGAAACTACAAATGTGGTCGATCACCTAAATGAAGAAGGTCTTAGAACATCATGTTTAGAATCACCAGCACTGAACAGTCAAACTCTGCATTAATGGCTGATTCAACTGAACCTTCTCAGGTAAGTACCAAAGACTAACTTTTTGATATTCATGCATGTAATGAATGTAATAAATTTAGAGAAAGTATAGACTCAAAATTTTCTAGGTTATTAGATCACAATGATAGCTTAGTAAATGACTTACAACTGTGCACAGAAGCCAACCGGATTTTAAAACAAAATGAGCACAGTTATAAAGAGAAAATAAACTGTTAAATAAACAACTAAAGGAAACCAAAGTTGTTGCTTTTAACCAAGCAAATAACATAAAGTTCTATTTAAACTCCCTAGAAGAAACTAAGAAAGAAAAAGAAGTTATGAAAGTCGAAGTAAACTCATTAAAACAAAAACTGCACAGTTGGACAAGTTCGTCTCATATAGTCCAGCACTTAGTTAGAGAATGAAACAATGGGGAGGGGTTGGGATAGAAAGTGGTTCCACCACCAAATGAGACAGTGTTAAATGCTAAATGTAGACCAGTAAATAACAACCCTGTTAAGGGTCATGTGGTGTTCACTCCTCTCGTTAGTGATCCGGAATCCATAAGTAAACCGATGGAATCTGTCACTAAACAGAAGGAGGCCACTTTAAAGTCTCAATGTAAAATGCCAATTGTTAATTTGGATAAGAAATTTGAGAAGGTTAAAGTAAAGTCAGATTCAAACATGTCTAATTCTGAACCCGAAAAGACCAAACAAGTTAACCGACCACGTGCACCATGTCTTAGTCCAAATAAATAAAATGGTAAAGATGTTCAAAATGTTCAAACAATGAGTTTTGTTAAAGAAGCTAAAACATCTAAACAAGAAGTGTCCAAACCCAAACAGACTAAAGTCACACCTGTGCCACACACCTCCCCACAAAAACAATTCCACCAACGTATAGAAAGTAGATCATGCTACAACTGTGGAAAGTATGGACACATTGCTTCTAACTGCCCTATTATAATACACCAAGAAAGAAAATTGAACTTCATGATCCTAAACCAAGGTCTTCTAAAAGGAGTTCTATCACTCCACCAAAAAGGATTAGGGAACATAAAGTTCAAACTGTAAGCCAGTCGTCTATTTATCACAAATAGGCCTTACACAAAACTAGCCTATCGAAAGAAAAATCAAGTACATTGTCTGATAATAAGAACAAGAAGAAAAAAGATCTTCCCTCACCCTCAAATGGACAGTGGGTAGAATTTATGATGTGTGATGCCTCTGGGTCACCCAAGCTAGTTAAGGCTTGGGTCCCTAACCTAAGCTAATCATTTCCTTTAAATGTGCAGGGTGTCCGCTATAGTGCTTCTACAAATACCTAGATTCTTGATAGCGGAGCATCAAGGCATATGACTGGAAAACTGTCTCTCCTTTCAAACATCAAACAAATTAAAGGAGGACACGTTTCATTTGCTGGAAATAAAGGAGGTTACATTACAGCTCAGGGGGAAGTGGGAAACCAGAAAGTGAAGTTTGATAAGGTAAACTATATTCAACAACTTCAAAATAACTTACTTTCTGTATCCCAAATCTGTGACAAAGGCTTTAAGTTAGTCTTTGACAACAAGAAGTGCTATGTGCTGAAGAAGGATTATGTAATCCCGGAGGATCAAGTCTTAATGTCAGCTTCAAGATATAATGATCTATGTGTCTTGGATCTATCAAAGGCCTCCATAACTGATCATCAAGTACAATGCTTCTTGTTAAAGGCAACAAAGAAAGACTCCATCTCCTGGCATAGGAGTATGGGACACATAAATCCCCGAAAGATGAATCACTTGATCCAGAATGATCTAGTGCGTGGAGTAAACGTTAAGAACTTCCAATTACCGGATTTGTGTGTCGCTTGTAAGAAAGGAAAACAAACCAAGAAGGCTCATAAGGCTAAGAAAGTTAATTCCATTGAGTTGCCTCTTGAGCTTCTTCACATGGATCTGTTTGGTCCAGTCAGTACTAGGAGCATTGCTAGCGACCTGTACTGCTATGTAGTTACGGATGATTGCTCAAGATTCTCTTAGGTGATGTTCTGAAATCCAAATTAGAGACGTTTGAATCATTCAAAGAGCTGGTAACTACATTGGAGTCACTCTACAAGCTGAAGGTATGACTAGTTTGCTCAGAAAACGGTACTGAGTTCAAGTACCAATGGATGGAGGCATTCTGCATAGAAAAAGGAATTGTGCACCGGTTCACATCTGCCTACACTCCTCAAATGAACGAAGCTGCTGGGAGAAAGAATCGCAGCTTGATAGAGACAGCCCAGACGATGCTAGCAGACTCAAAACTACCCATTCAATTCTGGAATGAGGCAGTTGCCAATGCATGTTACACCTAAATCGAGTCCTGGTGGTCAAGCATCATGGTAAAACATGTTACAAGTTACTGCAACAACTAAACCTAATCTAGAGTACCTCGAACCATTGGAGCACCATGTACTCTTCTGAAGAAAACTCAGTTAGGGAAGTTCAGCGAGAAGGCTGAAGAAGGAATTTTTCTAGGATACAACATACCGAATAAGAGAGTTTACAACAACTCAACGGGCCAAGTAGAAGTGTGGTGCAACATCGACGTTCAGAGATACACCACCCCCTGCTGGCAAAGGACCCGCATTCTTCTTCGATTATGATGGATTCTTTAAGTCCTTCAACATCCTTCTCTCCCCTCCTGAAGATGAGTTAGCAACTAAAATAATGTATGATGTCTTAAACACACCGTCACTAGACTCAAAAACATTAGGTTCATAAGGTGAGTCTTCCGGTCATTCAGGGGGAGCATTGGAAGTAAGTGACTCTTCCTTTGATGATGAAGACGTGGAGAACGCTCAGGTAGGTCAGGAGGAACATGTTCCTACTACTACAAGTACACAAGCATCTGATGGTGATACCTCTGACACTTCGGAACCTCACAGTCCCACTGCCTCAGATACTGAACCGGGGGTTCACAACCTGGATAATGAGGTAGTTGTTCCCAACACTCCTGGATCACGCCTAAATGTTTATCATCCTCTGTACAATGCCATTAGGGATGTAAGATCAAGAATTCAGACAAGAAATCAGATATACTCAGCTGATTATGCCTCAGTATTGGAAAAGGGGTATCTTCACGCTGGTGCATATCGATGTTTTGTGTCTCAATTTGAGCCAAAATATGTTAGTGAAACCCTAAACGACGAGGCATGGGTGAGTGCCATGCAAGAAGAACTTCTTCAATTCAAGAATTTAGGTGTATGGACACCGGTGGATAGACCTAAAGGTGCTAAGGTCATTGGCACCAAATGGGTCTTGAAATGCAAGAAAGATGACCAAGGGGTCATAATCAGAAACAAGGATCGACTTGTAGTTCAAGGATTTTGACAAGTCGAGGGGATTGATTACAATGAAGTCTTTGCACCTGTGGCGAGAATGGAAGCAATCCGTATCTTCCTAGCCTATGCCTCTTACATGAAGATTAAAGTTTATCAACTGGATGTAAAGAGTGCATTTCTTCATGGTAAAATCCGGGAGACAGTGTATGTCAGTCAAGCCAAATGATTGAGGATCCGTATCATCGGGACCGAGTTTACAAACTAGATAAGGCTCTCTATGGGCTCCACCAAGCCCCAAGAGCATGGTATGAAAAACTCTCAACTCATCTTGTGAAATACGGCTTTCGTAGAGGAGTAATTGATTGTACACTGTTCATCAAAGAAAATGATGGTGACTTACTGCTTGTTCAAGTTTATGTTGATGACATAATCTTTGGCTCCAAGAATGAAGAACTATGTAAAGAATTTGAAGCAATAATGAAAGCTGAATTTGAGATGAGTGCCATAGGAGAGATGAAGTTCTTTCTTGGGTTACAGGTGGATCAGACCAAAAGACATATTTCTACATCAGACCAAGTCATTAGGTGATATCCTAAGTCGGTTCGATATGGAGAATGCTTTGGTAGCTAGTACCTGACGAAAATGGTGATCTGGTGGATGCCACCATGTACCGAGGAATGATCGGATCCCTCATGTATCTCACTACCTCAAGACCTGATATCATGTATGCGATGTGTCTCTGCTCCAGATATCAGGCAAAACCGAAAGTCAACCATCTCATAGGAGTCAAAAGGATATTTCTTTATCTGAAGGGTATGCCAACACTTGGGTTGTGCTATACTCATGATGATGACTTTGAGCCTACAGCATACAGTGACTCGGATTATGGCGGCTGCAAAATGAACTACAAGTCAACATCAGCAGGATGTCAATTCTTTGGGAGAAGACTAGTCACGTGGCAATGTAAGAAGCATACATCAGTTTCTCTGTCAAACAGTGAAGCTAAATACGTTGCTACTGCAAGCTGCTGTTCTCAAATCATCTGGATTCAACAGCAAATGCGGGACTACGGTTGAAATTCTCTAACATTCCCATATTTGTTGACAATTCTACTGCTATAGCCGTTACGAAAAATCCGGTCCAACATCCTAAGACCAAACACATTAGAATTAAATATCACTTTATACATGATTGTTTTGATAAGAATTTAATCGATGTTGTTAAAATTAATACGAACTTTCAACGCGCTGACCTCTACACAAAAGCTTTTGCTAAACCAAGAGTTTTATATCTGCTAGAGGTCAACGGGGGTGAAAAAGAAAAGTGAAGTGATTCCCGATGATCACAGTAAATAGTCCGACGAGTAGACTTATTTTTTATTTTATTTTATTTTATCTTATTTTATTTCTTCGCCTATTAAAATTCTAAACGCAAAAACATTTTCGGTTTTAGAATTTTAGGGGGAGAATAGGTTAAATTAGTATAAATTATTTGTTTTAATTTTAGTACTTAAAAAACGAGGGAGGAGGACAGTCTAGCTAATAGAAATGAGATCGTATCTGTGATATTAATTTAGTGTTTATGGAAAATGATAGTACACAGCAACAAATAGTTTGGGACTTTAAAAGAATGTAATTGATTAAGATGCAAAATTTAAAGTATAAGTCTGAGAAATCTAAGCAGCATAAAAGGAAAAATGATAGTAAAACTAGCTGCTACTAAGGTAACACGGAGAAAGTAGACCTAGAGGTTGGTGCGATCTTTGCAAAAGCAATGTGCAAAAAGATGACCATAAAAATGAGCAAAACACATGAAAAATGAAAAAAGCAATCAAGCTAATAACCTATGTTGGTGCGATCTGTGCAAAAAGAATATAATTGCTCAAACAAGAAGATAGGTTGTGTGCCTCTCTGCACTAACCTGAGGGTAAGCATAACCTAAATATTCTAGAATTCATTGTTGTTTGCACCTCCCTACTGTGCGGTGGTACTGACTTGAGGCTTAGCATCTCTTTGAAAGCTCTAGAATAGTTTCTTCTTGTATAATACCCGTAGACCGCTCAAAAATCTCCTAAGGAACGTTGATTACCATATAAGCATGGGATCCACAAATGCGTGTTGAAATAATTAAACTTTAAATCATCACCAATGTGTGTCAAAAATGTATGTATGGATTTAAGGGGACAAGTATACTGATAATTATCGTGAGCTGCAACTCTTGAAAGTCAAAATCACTATGTGCATCTTGTAGCTCTAGTATGATTTCCTAAACTTGCTAATGAATCTCGACGAAAACAAGAATCTAGCATCAAAAGGCTTTGGTAAAATGTCCCAAATGATTTGATAAACTTGTATGATTCCATAATGAATCGTTCCAGTTATAATCAACCTCACACAAAAATACCAAAATATGTTTTAGCTTTGTTTTGTGTCTAGTTGTTTAACTTAGTTAATTTCAGTTAATTTAGTAGTTAAATGTCGGACTATGCATCAGAATTCAATCTGGGATTCACTCACTAAAAGGGTCACGTCTGAGGTGACAAATTGTTTTGTTGTTAAAAGGATCACGTCTGAGGTGATCAACAGTTTTCTAAGTTAAAATGGTCATGTCTGAAATGATCAATAGTCAAAATGTCTTATCAATAAGTAAAAGGGCTAAGTGTATGAATGGTCATAAGGTCAAACTCATAAGTTTGAGCCATTCGCACGACTAGACCATGAGTATCGACCAGTTGTACGATTGGACCATACGTATGAGCCCAATCGTACGACTAACCGACACGTATGGACCATACATATGATTGGACCATACGTATGGGTCAATCCATACGTTTGGATCATTAGAATGAACCAACCACATGAATGGAGGTGACCGAATGAGATAGTCACACGACTGAAACATAGTCGCACGACTGAAGGTGACAGACTGTGCCAGTCACATGACTGAGCCTTAGTCGCACGAATCAAGAGTGCGAATAGGTTCAGTCACACGACTGGAGAAAACCCTAGTATAAATAGAGGGGGAGTCGGTCGCAGTCACTCATCACCCCAAATCGTCCCTAAATTGCACAATTGTACCGTTACACTGCCAAAACATTGATTGAGTGTTATAGACTAATGACTGTTGCTTCTAACGATCTCTCTTGATTATACAGGTAATGTGCGGTGTTATCCACTCAAAGGGTCATCAAATCGTGCCCTAAATCGACGCAATTTGAGCCCTAATAAGAACCGACACTTAGTTCACAAAATAAACCTCTAAAACTAAGTAAATCGCTAACTTAAAATGTGTTAGATGTTAATTGGAACGATTGTGAGTCTAATGAGCCAAACCACAACATCTAACAACAAGTTTTGCTCAAGATTTGAATTTGAATGGAAACACAGACTGTCATGCGAATGGACTTACTGATGAACTTTAATCGCACGACTGAGCTGGGTGAATGGCACAATCACGCAACTATACCATGCGTTTGAGTTCAGTCGCACGAATGAGGTAAATCGCACGACTCAGACTTAGTCGCACTGTCCATTCGCACTACAGAACAGAAGGATTTAAGTCCAATAAATTCACATGTCATTCGGTTACACACACTCTAATTTTTATCTATCTTGTGTTATAGCAGCATGGCGAGTCGGTGGATGATGAGCACAAAGCACAACATATGTGCTCATCTAGACATGACATCCCGGAATGCATCTGAGTTCGCGGGCATTATTTCATTTCTACGGAGATCGAGGATCTTCAGAGCTATCTCCATGCCGTGCACCCCATACAGATCGATACACCACGCTTTCTGGGAAAGCGCTGTTGTAGATAGGTCCTCAGAGCCTCACCATATTAGGAGTACCATCTTGGGTCAGGACATTGAGATCAGTGAGGAGGATCTAAGGACAGTCTTAGAGTTAGGAGATGATGGGGATTGCCCTACCAGACTGCACCCGTTAACAGTTCGAGGATGTTTTCTTCGGGCTAAGTACTCGGGGGACATACACGCAGGTGTGCTCAACAAGAGCAACCTGTGCCCCCAATTCAAATACTTAGCTCATATGCTGCTCAAGTGTATAACCTCAAGGAAGGGCGGATTTGATGAGTTGTCAGATCAGATCCAGAACGTGTATGTAGCCCTGGTGCTGAACCACCGTTCAGCTTTTCGAGGATGATCTTTACCTACTTGGTGGAGAACAAAGAGGCCAAAGGCAAGGAAGGCTTCTGCATGTACCCACGTTTCATTCAGATGATCATCAACCAGAAGCTTCCTTCGTTGCCCAAGTAGAGAGAGGATGCAGTTACACTAGAGGTGATGGATGATACCACCCTAGGGTAGATAAAGGTATACAGGGGAAAACAGGTGAAGCCCCCTGTAAAGAGGTTGTTTGGGCATGTAGGCCGAGGGGACTACATGGCGCCAGCTCGGAGCAAGTGGCGTCACGATGATAGTGACTCAGATTCTGAGCCGATTGTGCTCCCATCCGACGATTCTAATGATGCTGATAGTGGTGATGGTGGAGATACTGGCCCTACCCAATCTAGGGCCACTAACACAGATGCTACATCTCCATCATCCACCCACGGAAGAGCTGATATGACAAGATTCCATCAGGATTTCCATCCTGATGAGGAGGAGGAGTCTGATGAGGAGCCATTAGTTCAGACGGTGGGCAGCAAGGTGGTTGCCACCGAGCGAGGGATTAGCGGGGTAGGTGGATGCCAGGGTGAGTCTGGGGAGGCTAATACTGATCCGTCTTTCACCCAGACCAGCCCAAAGGCCAAGGGGGATCATCCTCCTTGAAGGGATCGAGGAAAAAGAGGATGGGTCAGCCACACGGGATGAAGAGTAAGAGACCACTACCACACCCTCCACCACTACTACCACACCACCCATCATTACTACCACTACCACACCCTCCACTACTACAGCCATACCTCCACCAGTTATACCTATACCACCACCCATCTTTACCATAGCTACCACCACCCATCGAGCCGGGACTTCATCTCAGGTCCCACTGATCTTTGGTTCCTCTCTACCCTCCGTTGGGTTAGGGAGCAGCTGGCTAATCTAATCCGGCTTGTGCTTAAGCTGCTTGCTACTAATGAGTAGTGAGCTACACAGCTAAACCGGCTGATGGAGCTTAATGCTGCTCAGGCTCAATAGATAGCAGCTCAGAGTCAAGAGATTGCTGAGCTTCGTGAGCAGTAGACTTCTTTAGTACAGAGGATAGATGATCTTGAGGCGAAGAACAAGAAGTTGATGCTACGACTCAAAGGCTCCAAAGATGAGCCCTTTAAGATCAGAGAAGGAGATGATAATGGTGATGATGATGATGATGATGATGAGGATGACAATAGTGATGATGATGAGACCAGTGAAGATGAAAGGACAAGGGGAAGGCAGAATGATGATGATGAAGAAGAAGGAGATGTAGCTGCATCTGCCTCAGCTCAAGGTCAGGAGAGAAGTACAAAGAGAAATCAAGACCAACGAGCTTCGTCTTCTACCCCATCTGCTGAGAAGCCAGCCATACAAAACAAGAGTAATGCTTAGAAGTTTATGTATTTGTGAAAGCTTTGTACTTGAATCTTGTATTAATATTATGTAATTAAGGTTTATATATCTTTATCAAATGTTTGAATGTCTTGATTAATTACTAACAATTGATGTGTTACATGTTTAAATCAAGCAGATCAAACATCTCAGCAAGATGAGTATCATATTGCTCCCCTTCAGCAAATCAAGTCTCAACTTACAATGATTCTTGATTTGCAAGGGATAGTCAGAAAGTCTGTAAGCTATACTCCTGAAGAAGTAGAAATCATTCATGACCTTACTGATGAGTAACTTGCTGAGATGTTCTGGCTGAACCCGGATGAGATTGTCAAGGATGCTCCTACTTTTAAGGTTACTAGTGATGATGAGCTCAACGACATAGATGAAATCGAGATAGAAGCTGTCATTGCTGACCATTATCCAGAGTACGCTGACTGAGAGGGAAATGTAGTCCCCAACTTTGGTGATACTCTCTTTAGTGATACATTTGACAAGCTGAATCGGATGGAGAAAGAGTCTGAGAAGAATGAGGGTCAAGCCCAAGCCTCAGACACCGATGTTGACATCAAAAAGGCTGAATGGGTGGCCTGTTTTGCTGAGATCCAAGCCATGCGTACTGCACAGAAGCCCAATGTCTACACCAAGCTATACAAAGTCAAGAAACACACGATCTAAAGACTCTCCCTAGTTTTGAGCTCAACCAGCTGGCATGTCTAAAGTTGTTGTATGTTGACTCGAGAAAAATGTCAGGCTGCTTTCAGGCTGCTCTGAGGAAAGAATACCATACCAGGTGGGTTAACTTTAGACATCAACAACCAAAGACGTACATCAGACGGTCTAAAGTTGATCCCATTACTGGAAAGCCTAAGGTAGTGCTAAAGTGGAGTCCTCCGCGTACAATGTCCAAAATCCCTCTAAGGGAAATGCCACAGGAATTCACTCCACACTTCAAGTGGTGGTACTACGATTAGAGAACAGGTGAAGCGGTCATAGTCTTACAAAAGGAGAGCCAAATGGATACTATCCAGGTATTTGACCCTATGTGGTTGACTAACTTGTCTGCTGACAATGTTTATACTTTATACAAATGGCCACTATTCTCTGACTCGCAGGATATTGTACAAGCCCTCCAGTTTCAGAATGTGATAAGACTCTGTTTTGCATTTGATATACATGCTAGACCTACAAGAGAGGAAAAGTACAAGAAATTCGAAGAGCTAATGAAGAATGTTAGACAATGATATAAACTAGGTCCAAAGGGGAGTTTGTTGATACATATGCACCTAGTTTAGGAGCTTAATGTAAAATGTCTATCATGTCTTACATATATGTAATTGAATGGGTATAAATGAAATGCAATGTGTGGTTGATGCATATAATGTTTAATAATTCATTGTTTATTATGTAATAAAGTATATTGAACTAACTATATAGGTTTGAGGTTATTGTACATAGTTCTTAGTCAATAATGATTAAGAAACATGTTCAAACTTAATCGTGTGAAATTCTCATGGGAATGGACCATGCTAATAGACCATACGCATGAATACTTCATGCTAATAGACAAGTCGCAAGACTGAACCAGGAGACTGGATCAGTCGCACGATTAAGACATAAGATTGACTCAGTCGCAGGACTAGACGTTCAGTCGTGCGGATGGATCAATTGCATGCTTCAGTCGCACGACTGAACCATGATAATGGTTCAGTCATACGAATGGAAAACCCTAACCTATAAATACCAGCTAATTTGTGGAAAACAGGACAATTCAAATAGCTACGCACATAATCGTACCCTAGCCGTCCAGAGACTCAAGAAAACTTGTTCCAAGTTCATAGATCATAGTTGATCATGTTCTAATCATGCGTAATGTTTCATTAATCGTTGGATTGATCTTAACTGTGTTCTCCCTGATTGGACCGCCAATCAAATAGGATTCCGCACTATTTGAGTTGGTGTACGCGCAAAATCAGTTAGTACTCCGTACGTAAACGGTCCTAACATATAACCTTTGCTATTCTTTAAAGTAATTAAATTTAAAAGTATAAGTTTTTAAAACCTTTAAAATTAATTTAATAATTAATTATATAATAACTTGATCTAAGTAATTAAATAACTAATTATTTAGATGATTTAATAAATATTGTTTTAAAACGATTTAAAACAACCTAGGTTTGCCTTAAGGTGATTTTTATACAGTATAAAACTTATAAATAAGTTTTGTTATAACATTTAACCATTAAGAAAATAAGATTATAACTTTTAAAAGTTTTTAAAGATTAATAAATAATTACTAAAATAATTATAATTAACAAAGCAATTTTTATGTTAATATTATGATATAATAATAAATTTTTTTAAGCTGATAAATAAAAATAATTATCTAAAAATATATTTGGTGCCCAAGGTCGAACCTGGGTCACCCGGATATATGAAGTGTTCCTTACCAGTGGGGCCAAAGCCCTGAATTTGTCAATATTTTATATAAAAATTATAAAACAGATATCAATGAAATCCCCAAATTCTCTCAAGAACCCTAGATTGCAATACCTGCAAATTGAACTCAAATTCGATGATGATTACAGTAATAAACAAAGGGCTTTTGTTCATGATGTAAATATGAAGATGTTTGTGTGTTTAATTACCTGTATTGGAGCCAAATCGATTAGAACAAGGAGTAAGACAGTCGCGGTTAGGTTGAGTATGGCTCGAGATACAAACGTTGATAATAATCAAATTAACTTCAGATAAAGATTTTGAGAGTCACTTTAATCAAAAGCCCCTTTTCAATTTTGATTTAGGTTGCCCCGAAGATTGAGCTCGGCTAAGTAGTAAGTTCGATTGAAGTTGGTAATCAATTTTAGCATTTGTGTGTTTGACGAGTGAAATTGAAGTTGTAGATTGTTCAAGGGAGTCCGGTCGAGGGTTTTACCATGATTATATAACCCAATTAAGGTTGTTTCATGTCAAACGAGTTAAAGCTTTAACTCAAGGTTTCGGTTTCGAGTTAGGATTGTTTAACGAGTGTTTAATCCAAATGAATTTGGGTGCTTGATTCGAAATTGATGCGCAACGGTTAAGAAGCGGTTTAATTGCATTTTAATCACCGTTTTGGGGGTTTTGGAGATCGCCGGAGCGATGACCGAAGGTGGCCGGAACAGGAGTGGCCGACGAGGAGAGAGGGGGGTGGTTGGGTCTTTTTTTGCAATTTGGTCCTTGAAATTTAATTGTTTGATATTTCATGTGACAACTTTTTAAATTAAGTTTTGGAAATTACAAAGTAACCCTAGACTTATAAAACTATTTTAAATAATAAATCAAATTAATATTTATTAATTTTTATAACTTTTTTTAAAACTTGTAAACTTTATAATTTGATTATTTACTTTCAATAATTAAAATTATAATTACTAATAAACTTCATAAGTTTATTAGAATTTATTTTATAACTTACTAAATTTTAATAAGTCCATTTAGTTATTTCTTGAAAAATGATTAATAAAACTTTATATCTTTATGAAAAGAATTATTTATAAATCCATAAATTATTACAAGTTGTTTAGAATATTAATAAATGAATAGTTTGCAATAATAAATTCTACATTTAATGTATTTGATCCATTAAAATTATTAAAATAATTTAATAATGAAAGTTTCAAATGGATTCGGGTTTGGGTTTTAACTTGAAAAATGACAGATATTACAAAAAAGACTATCAAACTACCCCTCAAATGAACTTGTAGAACTAGTTTAGTTGAGATACCAGTCAAGTTTATCCACCAAAACATGTTGGCCTCCTTTCTTTTGATACTAAATATAAAATAACTATCAATTGATTAGAAGGCTAGAGATAACATAACTAGGACCTTAATCACAACAACTCAACTTGAGAATGTCTCTTTGGAGTCATTTCTTGAGTTAAAAAATTCAAGGCGACAAAAAATCACATCTAATAGTGAGAGTGGAGAGGCTAGGCCTATAACCTCATCAAGTCCCAAAGATTCCACATATGTGGATGAGAAAAGTATTAAACAAATTCAGGAATTAACAACATATAACCTTGAGCTTGCCTAACAATTAATTGTCTTACAAAAAAATACAACGCTCTCAGGTTATACTGAAAAAGCTACAATTCTCAAATTTGCAAACTGTATGTTGAAAGCTTCGGCAGATGGAGTACTTGAGGTGTAAGCTCAACTCAGGAATCTCCAAGACCAGGCTGAAAGAGTTGGTCACTTAAAATCTCAATTAATCACTATTTAGTGGTCAACAGCTAGTGCAATGGACATTTAACTTAAGCTTGAATCTCTTGCAACATCCGCCAATTTTCAAGTTAAAACCCAAACTTGAATCCATTTGGAACTCCTATTATTAATTATCTTAACAATTTTAATAGATCAAATATATTAAATGTATAATTTATTATTGTGAACTAATCATTTATTAATAATCTAAACAACTTATAATAATTTATGGATTTATTAATAATTCTTTTTCATAAAGCTATAAAGTTTTATTAATCATTTGAAAATAAATAGCTAAATTAAAAAGTTGTACTAAAATTTATAAAATTATAAAATGAATTTTAATAAATTTATAAAGTTTTATTAGTAATTATACATTTTAATTATTAGGAATAATTAATCAAATTATAACATTTCCAAGCTTTATAAAAGTTATAAAGATTTAAAAAATATTTAATTTGATTTATTATTCAAATTAGTTTTATAAGTCTAGGGTTTACTTTGTAAATTTCGAAACTTAAATTAAAAGTTTTTACATGGAATATCAAACAAATAAAGTTCAGGGAACAAAATGTAAAATCATTTAAAACCCCCTTTTACCCCGTCGGCCTTGTTCCGGCCACCACCTCCGGCCATATCCGGCGGCAACCTCGTATCCAAAACGCTTATTTACTATGCAATTAAATCACTCCTTAACTCTTGTGCATCAGTTTCGAATCAAACACTCAAATTAATTTGATTTAAACACTCTTTAACAACCCTAACTCGAAACCAAAACACTCATTTGAAGATTAAACTCGATTAAACTGAAACCGATCGAATGGAACCCATTTAAGTGAAGGAAAATCTTCTAATTGATCTCTTAAAGCTTCCTGAACCATCAATTTCACTTACAAAACACACAAACCATTCATATGATCTCTCTTTATATTTCGAACTATTAGGATCTGGTATTTGAACGAAACACCAACTAATTAACGTGTTAAACCAAACCAAATAGTGCGGAATCCTATTTGATTGGCGATCCAATCAGTGAGAACACACGTAGACATAATAATGTATTGAATCTAATGTCAAGAATCAATTAGGAATCGATCTACAGCTTTCTATGAACTTGGAGGACGAACTTAGAGGCTTCTGGACGGCTAGGGTACGTCTGGAGTCGAAGTGGATTGAATGCTTACGTTTTTCCACGAATTAAGTGGTATTTATAGGTTAGAGTTGCTCATTCGGGCGACTGAACCATTAGCATGGTTCATTCATGCGATTGAGAGATGCGGTTGATCCATTCGCATGACTGAGTGTTCAGTCGTGCAACTGAGTCAGTTGCATGAAGTTGTTCAGGCATATGGACTTTTTAGACGCATGGACACCCAGTCGCATGGCCATTCGGACGCATGACCACTGTTTGGGCGCATGGTCCAGTCGGACGCATGTGAACTTCACTTAACCAAGTTTGAATGTATTCATTATTATAACATTATGTATATTAATTCAAACAATCACAAACCTATATAATCTAGTCAATATGCATGACTCAACTTATTAATGAAATATTAAACATTTTAAATCACAACCAAACATTATCATTTCATTTAGTACCCAATATTACATAAGTGCAAGACATTCAAGACATATTACATTGAAATCAGGATCTAGGTACATATGTGTATCAATAAACTCCCCCTTGGACCTAGATCTATCTATTGTCTTACATCTTTCATAATTTCCTCAAACTTCTTGTACTTAGCTTCTTTTGTGACTCCTGTATTTATCTCGAAAGCAAAACAGAGTCGTATTACATTCTGAAATTGCAAAGCTTGTACTATATCTTGTGAGTCATAGAACAATGGCCACTTGTATAATGTATAAACATCATTTGCTGACAAGTTGGTAAGACACATTGGGTCAAACACACTTATGGTTTCCATAGTACCATTTCTGTTCAAGACTATCACGGCCTCTCCCGTTCTCCAATCGTAGTACCACCATTTGAAATGTGGAGTGAAGTCCTGAGGCATCTCACGTAGTGGGATCTTTGACATTGTACGTGGTGGACTCCACTTCAACACTACTTTTGGTTTGGTAGTTATCGCATCAACCTCAGATCTTCTGATGTACCTCGTTGGTCGTTGAGGTTTGAAGTTGACCCATCAGGTGTGGTACTCCCTCATTAGAGCTACTTCAAACCAGCCTGACATCTTACGAGGGTCAGCGTATAGCAATTTTAATTTTGCTCACTGGTTAAGCTCAAAACCTGGAAGAGTCTTCAGATCATGTGGGAATCTGAAGTACTCAATTCCCTTCTCACGTTTAACAGCGTAAACATTAAGGTCTTCAAGATATGTCCATGCTATGATCATGCCTGCCACCTTTTGATGTTTCTTGACCTTATACAATTTGGTGTAGGCAGTTGACGTTGAAGCATTGCGTTGGGCTCTTATCTCCTCAAAACATGCTGCCCATTTTGCCTTTTTGATGTTCACTTCAGCATCTGTGGCTTGAGCCTTATCTTTATCCTTTCCGGACTCTTGCTCCAACTGTCCAGAGTCTCGAAGGTTTCACTGACAAGGTTGTCACCCAGATTGGGTATCACATTGCCTTCAGTGTCAGTGTACTCTGGATAATGTTGATCAGTGACATCTTCTATCTCGATCTCATCAATGTCATTGAGTTCATCGTCACTATCACCTTGGACTGTTGGAGCGTTTTTCACGATTTCGTCGGCATTTAGTTTGAACATTTCGGCCAACTGCTCGTCAGTAAAGTTGTGAATTATCTCCCCCTCTTCTGGGGTGTAACTCACAGATCTCCGTACTATCCCTTGCAGATCAAGAATCATGGTTATTTGAGTCTTAACCTGCTGAAGGGGATCTACATCATATTCATCCCTCTGAAAATTTGGATATGTTTGATTTACACATTCAACACAACAATCATTGTTCATAATCAAAACAGAAACATTGACATTAAATATAGCAGTCATTACATTAAGTTAATACATGATTCAAATACATATGATTCCAATAACATAAATAACTAAACATTACTCTTATCCGGAATCATCTGCTCTTCTGCTGACGGGGCGGATGTGGAGGCACCTTGATCTTGTGCTCTTTTAGTCCTCCTTTCACTGGTAGGTGTGGCACCCGCAACAGGTGAGTCATCATCTTCATCATCACCCACATCATTTCTAGCATCACCAGCAACATCATCACCATCCTCATCCTCATCATCACTGTCATCATCACTGTCATCTCCATCCCCTTCCTTGATCTTCAGGGGCTCTCCTTGGATCCCTTTATGGTCTTGTTAGTGGTCTCCAGCTCCTCAATCCTCTTTGCTAATTGGACATTCTCCTCCTGAAGTTGGGACATCTCTGCACGCTGAGCATCCATCAGTTGGGCCTGCTGAGATATCTGCAAAGCTTGGGCAGCAGTAAGGTCTACTAGATGTCATAACTGAGCAGTCTTCTCTTCGTCTGCAGCCAACAACCTCAGCACCATACGGTTAAGTGCTGAGAGCTGTTCCTCTACCCCACTAGAAGGCAGAGGTTATCCTGATATGCAGGAGGGGAATGATAATGGTACAGCATGGTGGCTAGTGGTGGTGGTGGTGGCTTTGGTGTAGATTGGGGGTGGAATAACTGGTGGAGGTGTGGCTGTAGTGGTGGAGGGTGGAGGTGTGGTGGTGATACTGGGTGATATAGTAGTGGTGGTAGCTGTGATAGTGGTAGTGGGCGGAGTAGTGGTGGCTGAAGTAGTGGTGGTGGTGGTAGTGATGAAGGTTAGTCGTCTCTTCTTCTTCTTCATGTCGTGGGGCTGAGCCATCCTTTTCTTCCTCGATCCTGTCGAGGAGGATGCTCCCCTAGAACACTGCTCGGCTGATCAGGAGCATACGTGGGATCAGTATCAGCCTCTCCCGACCCGCCGGGGCGTTCACCAACCGCCCGGAGCCCCCGTTCTATGGCAACGACTTTACTGGCCACAGTCCGGGTCAGAGGCTCCTCATCTGACTCCTCCTCCTCACCAGGTATGAATTCCTGGTAGAATCCAGCAGTCTCTGCTACATCTCTAGTGGGGGCAGACGCTGGAGATGCAGTATCAGCAGTGGGGCCCCTTGGTTGAGTGGGCTCTTCATCTCCAGCTTCCCCGTTGTCATCATCATTGGAGTCGTGCTCCGGGAGCTGTAGCTGCTCATCATCTGAGTCGCTGTCAACGTGATGCCATTTACGCCTAGCCGGTGCCACATACTCCTCCCGGGCCAGATGCCCGAACAATCTCCTCACAGGGGGCTTAACCTGCTTCCCCCTGTACACCTTCATACGACCAAAGGTAGTGTCATCCATCACCTCAAGAATCACAACATCCTCCTTCTCCTTTGGTAAGGAAGGGAGCTTCTAGTCAATAATCATCTGCATGAATCGAGGGTACATGCAGAAGCCCTCATTCCCTTTCCCCTCAATGTTCTCCACCAAGTAGGTGAAGATCATCCTGGAGAAGCTGAACGGGTGTTCAGCACCAACGCTGCATACGCGTTCTGGATCTGATCTGAGAGGTCATCAAATCCCATTCCAAGACGCTATGCACTTCAGCAGCACATGTGCAAGGTACTTGAACTGGGGACACAGGTTGCTCTTGTTAAGCACCCCTGCATTGATGTCCTAGAGTACTTAGCTCACATGAAACATCCTCGGATAGTAAGGGGGTTAATCTAGTGGGGCAGTCAACATCATCCCCAAACTGTAGCACCATCCTAAGATCATCGTCAGTGATCTCTATGGCCTCTCCAAATATAGTACTCCTGATACGATGAGGCTCTGAAGATCTATCAACTACTACGCCTTCCCAAAAGGCCTGCTGAATAGAGTGATACGGTGTACACGGAGTAGATATGGCATGAAAGATCCTCGATCTCCTCAGAAATGAGATAATGCCAGAAAATTTGAAGCATTTCTAGATGTCAGATCCAGATGATCACAAATGTTGTGCTTAGTGCTCATAGTCCACCGACTCGTCATCTGTTACACAATGAATATAAACGTTAGTATCCGTTGAGCAATGATATCTTGAATCACTTAGACTTGAAATTCTTTATGTTCTGTCGTGCGAATGAGACTGTGCGACTGAGTTTTAGTCGTGCGAATGAGTAGTGCGACTGAGATCTAGTCGTGTGAATTACCTCATACGTACGACTTGTCAAGCGACTGAGTTCATACGTATGTAAACTCATTCGTGTACATCAGTCGTCTGACTGAACTCATACGCATGGTCCAGTCGTAACGTTAAGCCATTCGCACTACTCAATCGTGCGACTGAAGTTCATCCACCTGTCCATTCGCATGACAGACTGCTGTTCAATTCAAATTCAAATTTTGACCAATTCTTATGATTAGACATCGTATTTTGGTTCATTGTACTTGCACTCATTATGCTTAACACCTAATAACCTTAATTTCAATTCTTTGCTCAGATTAGTTAGGTTATTTTGTCAAACAAGTCTCGGTTCTTGGTTTGGGCCGAACTTGTCGATTTAGGAGTCAAACTGAATGAAATATGATTGTATTGAGCCGCAATATACCTGTAAAGTTAGTGGAAATCATCAGTACACAAGAATTAGTGGAATAATAAGCTCAAATGAAATTTTGGTAGGGTAACGACGTGTCGTGCAACTTAGGGCGATTTTGGGGGTGATGAGTGACTGCGACCGACTGCCCCTCTATTTATACTAGGGTTCCTTTCAGTCGTGTGACTGAGCCCAGTCGCACAAGTTGTTCGTGCGACTGAAGATCAGTTGTGCGACTGGCACAGTCGATCACCTTCAGTCGTGCGACTAGGGTTCAGTCGTGCAACTGAGTCATTCAGTCACCTTCATTCATGCGGTTCGCCCATTTTAGGTGTCCAATTGTGTGATTTGAGTCGTACTGATGGTCCAATCGCATGTATGGCCCATACGTGTGGGTTAATCGTGCGATTGGGCACATTCGTATCCTTCAATCGTACAACTGGTCCATGCTCATGGGTCAGTCGTGCGAATGAATCACACTCATGGTTTTTGACTTTAAGATCATTTTACATTTTACATCCCTTTTAACTTATGAATAAACGTTATGAGCATTTGATCATCTCAAACATGATCATTTTACCTAGAAAAACCTTTGATCACCTCAGACGTGATCCTTTTAAAACATTTTGTCACCTCAGACGTGATCCTTTTAAAACATTTTGTCACCTCAGACGTGGCCCATTTTTTGTTTGAAAGCACGTGTGGTCACCTCAGACGTGACCTTTTAGATGATAAGGTTCCTTATCAACTTCCATGACATAGTCCGATACTAACATACTGAATTTGACAAACTTTGTACAGAAATAAAAGAAATAAAACTAAAAACTTAAAACTAAGACATGTTTTTGTGTTTTTGTGAGGGTTAACTCCTAAGATGTAGTTCTAAGGAATAATTTTTCTGAGAGAGCAGCTTCAATCATTTAAACAAGACATAGACCAATTCAATTTGGAATCATACAGGATACTCCGATCATTCAGGACAAGATATTTAAAAACTTTGATGCTCTATTCTTCTTTTTCATTTGGAGTCAGTTAGCAAATCTAGGAAATCATGCTAGTACTCTCAGGTTCCCACACTGATTTGAACTTTCAAGAATTGTAGCCACAATGATTGTCAGTATACTTGTCCTCTTAAATCCATACACAGACTTTCACCATAGTTTGGTGACAATTTAAGGTTTGTTTATTTCAACAAGCATTTGTGGATCCCATACTTATATGGTAATCAACATTCCTCAGGAGATTTTTGAGCGGTCTCAAGGTAGTGTTCAAGAAGAGACTATTCATAGAAATTTCAAAGAGAAGCCAATCCTCAGGTCAGTGCCACCGCATAGCAGAGAGGCGGCAAACAACAATGAGTTCTAGAATATATAGATTATGCTTATCCACAGGTCAGTGCCACCACACAACAGAGAGGCACATAACCTATCTTCTTGTTTGAGCATTTTCATTCTTTTTGCACAGATCTCACCGACAACATAAGTTATCAATTTGATTGCATTTGCATTGTTTTATGTGTTTTTGCTCATGCTTTAGTCTTACGCACACATTGGTGGCGTTTATTTTGCTCGTCACCCCTTATTGGAATCTTGTTGATTGTGTTAACCAGGGATAAGGTGTTACCCACAGTTAGTCAAACATTTTATTTAGTCTTCAGATCACCAAAAGGTCTAGTCATCTATTGTGTTGAATCTACCGACATATCATCTGTGGTCTAGCAACCTCTAGGTCTACTTTCTTTGTGTTACCTTAGTAGTAGCTAGCTTATCTATCGTATTTCCTTTTATATTGCTCACATTACATAGACTTATACTTGAGCTTTGCATCTTTTTCAATTTTGATTTTTAAAGTCCCAAATGGTTTGTACTCGTGTACTATCATATTCCAAAAATTGAATCAGTATCACACATACGATCTTATTATTATCAGCTTGTCTCTCCTTTTCTCTCGTCTTTTCTTTACTGCCTAAACCTATTCTCCCCCTAAAATTATAAAACCATCATGGATTAGCATTTTAGGATTTTAATAGGCAAGGAAATAAACCAATTGTAATTAAACTAATTAAAATTAAACAAAGATAATAGAATAAAATAAAATAAAATAAAAAATAGAAAAAATAAAAGAAATTAGACACGACGCATTGGACTATACATGGTCATCTTCAGGAAAGACCTCATTTTTCTTTTTAACTTCGTTGACCTCTAACAAATATAAAAAACGTGGTTTGTCAAATGTTTTTGTATAGAGGTCAGCGCGTTGAAAATCTGTATTTATTTTTACCATATCGATTAAGTTCTTTTCAAAGCAATCACGTATAAAGTGATATTAATACCGATGTGTTTGGTCTTAGGATGTTGGACCGGGTTCTTAGTGACTGTAATTGCAGCAGAGTTATCAACAAAGATAGGAGTAGAAGAGGAGTTCAAACTGTAATCCCGCATTTGCTGTTGAATCCATATGATTTGAGAACAGCAGCTTGCAGCAGCAACATATTCAGCTTTACAGGTTGACAATCTAACCCAGGTCTACTTCTTACATTGCCAAGTCACTAATATTCTCCCAAAGAACTGACACCCAGCTGAGGTAGACTTGTAGTTCATCTTGTAGTCATCGTAATCCGAGTCGCTATAAGCTGTAAGCTCAAAGTCATCATCATGAGGATACCACAACCCAAGTGTGGGTGTGCCCTTCAGATAACGAAAAATCCTTTTTACCCCAATTAGATGGTTCACCTTAGGCTTTGCATGATATCGTGAGCATAAACATGTAGCATACATGATATCAGGTCGTGAGGTAGTGAGATACATGAGAGATCCGATCATCCTCTATATATTGTGGCATCTACCAGATCACCATTCTCATCGGGTGCTACATCATGGTTTGTAGCAAGTGGAGTGCCAGCTGTAGAAGCATTCTCCATGTCAAACCGATTGAGAATATCCCCTACATACTTGGTATGATGTAGGAAAATACCATTTCGTGTCTGATCCACCTGTAATCCGAGAAAGAACTTCATCTCCCCCATTGCACTCATCTCAAACTCCGCCTTAAATACTGCTTCAAAATCTTTGCATAATTCTTCATTCTTGGAACCGAAGATTATGTCATCAACATAGATTTGTACCACAGTAAATCTCCATCCTTTTCTTTGATAAACAATGTACAGTCAATGACTCCCCTATGAAAACCGTGTTTCACAAGATGAGTCGAGAGTTTCTCATACCAGACCCTCGGAGCTTGATGAAGCCCATATAACGCCTTTTCGAGTTTGTACACTCTGTCCCAATGATATGGATCCTCAAATCCCTCGGGTTGACTCACGTGCACTGTTTCTCTAATCTCACCATGAAGGAACGCACTCTTCACATCTAGTGGATAAACTTTGATTTTCATATAAGATGCATAGGCAAGGAAGATGCGGATTGCTTCCATCCGTGCCACTGGTGCAAACACTTCATTGTAGTTGATACCCTAACTTGTCAAAAACCCTGAACAACAAGCCGAGCTTTGTTTCTAATGATCACTCTCTGATCATCTTTCTTGCATTTCAAGACCCATTTGGTACCGATGACTTTAGCACCTTTAGGTCTATCTACTAGAGTTCATACACCTAACTTCTTAAACTGAAGAAGTTCTTCTTGCATGGCACTCACCGAAGCTTCATCATTTAGTGCTTCACTAACATACTTTGGCTCAAACTGAGACACAAAGCAGTGGTAGGCACCACCGTGAAGGTATCCCTTTTCCATCATAGAGGCATAATCAGCCGAGTACAGCTGATTTCTTGTCTGAACCCCTGATCTCACATCTCCTATCATATTATCCAAAGGATGATAGACATTTAGACATGTGCGGGAGTAGTTGGAACAACTACCTCAGTATCAAGACTGTGAACATTTGGCTCTAGATCTGAGGCAATAGGAGTCTGAGGTTCCGAAGTCTCAGACGCATCACTATGAGATGCTTGTGGACTTGTGGTAGGCTGAACCTGTACATCCTGGTTGTTCTGATCATTTTCCATATTTTCTTCATCAGAGGAAGAGTCACTCACATCAAGTGCTCCCCCTGAGTTGGTAGATGATTGACTTTGTGAACTGGATGGTGTTGAGTCTTGAGACGGTGTATTCAAGAAATCATACATCATCTTGTTTGCCAACTCGTCTTCTGAAGCAGAAAGAGGAATGTTGAAGGATTTGAAGAATACATCATAGTCGAAGAAGTAAGCAGGCCCTTTTCCAGCAGGTGGTGTGATGTATCTCTAAACATCAACGTTACACCACACCTCTACTTGACCCGTTGAGTTGTTGTAAACCCTCTTGTTCGGTATGTTGTATCCTAGAAAATTCCCTTCATCAACCTTCTCACTAAATTTTCCCTCCTGAGTCTTCTTCAGCAGGGTGCACGGAGCGCCAAACGGCTCAAGATACTCTAAGTTAGGTTTACATCGTTGTAATAACTCGTAGCACGTTTTATCATGGCGTTTCACTACCAGAACTCGATTAAGTGTATAACACGCATTTGCTACTGCTTCATTCCAGAATTGAATATGCATTTTCGAGTCTGCCAGCATAGTACGTGCCATCTCTATCAAGCTGGGATTCTTCAGTTCAACAACCCCGTTCATCTGAGGAGAGTAGGCAGAGGTGAATTGATGCACAATTGCCTTTTCCTTGCAATAGGCCTCCATCCACTAATTCTTGAACTCGGTTCCATTGTCTGATCGCACCTGTCCTACCTTCAGCTTGTATAGGGATTCCAGTGTAGTTACCAATTCCTTGAAGGATTCAAATGTTTCTAATTTGGATTTCAGAAGCATTACCCAAGAGAATCTTGAGTAGTCATCAGTAACTACATAGCAATACAAGTCACCTACGATGCTTCTTGTACTGACCGGACCAAATAGATCCATGTGAAGGAGCTGAAAAGGAAGTTCTATAGAATGAACTTTAGTTTCCTTATGAGACTTCTTCATCTGTTTGCCCTTTTTGCATGCAATACAGAAATCCGGGAGTTGGAAGTTTTTGACATTTACTCCCCTCACTAGATCATTCTGGACCAAGTGATTCATCTTCCTCGGATTTATGTGTCCCATTCTCCGATGCCAGGAGATGGAGTCCTTCTCAGTAGCTTTGGACAAGAAGCACTGAACTTCATGATCCGCTGTAAAGGCCTTTGAGAGATCCAAGACATAAAGATCATTATATCTTGAAGCTGACATTAGGATTTGTTCCTCCGGGATTATGTAGTCCTTCTGTAGAACGTAGCACTTCTTGTTGTCAAAGACTACTTTGAATCCTTTATCACATATTTGAGAAACTGAAAGTAAGTTATTTTGCAATTGTTGGACGTAGTTTACTATATCAAACTTAATTTTTTCATTTCCCACTTCTCCTTGGGCTGTGATATACCCACCTTTTTTTCCAGCAAATGAAACATGCCATCCTTTAATTTTTCTGACATTTGATAAGAGAGCTTTGTTCCCTATCATGTGCCTGGATGCTCCATTATATATAATCCATGTGTTAGTCTCAGCACTGTAACGAACACCCTGCACATTTGTTGGACCAAAAGAACCAATGAGCCAGATCAGAAAAACCTTTAAGTCCCATAGAAATCATAACAACTAAAGTGGTCTACAACAGCTGAAGACAAAGTCTGAAGACAACAGCTGAAGACAAAGTCTGAAGACAAAGTCTGAAGACAAAGTCTGAAGACAAAGTCTGAAGACAAAGTCTGAAGACAAAGTCTGAAGACAAAGTCTGAAGACAAAGTCTAAAGACAAAGTCTGAAGACAACAGCTGAAGACAAAGTATGAAGACAAAGTCTGAAGACAACAGCAGAAGACAAAGTCTGAAGACAAAGTCTGAAGAAAACTGCTAAAGACAAAGTCTGAAGAAAACTGCTGAAGACAAAGTCTGAAGACCAAGTTCTCAGAATTTGTCACAACAGCTGAAGTACTTCTTTTTAGTAGTTGTGATGGTTTACTTTTCAGTAGTTTGTAATTAGCAGTTTTATTTTATGTAAAACATCTGAAGTTTTTACACTTCAGATGTTATATCTTCAGTATTTGTAATTTTAGCTTGTACTTAGCTTTTTATGAAGGTATCCTCAGTTATTGTGGACATCTTCAGTAGTTTAGTCTACTTTCAGTTGTTTGTATAAATCAGTTAGCTGTCACTATCAAGTGACATCAGCTGATGTCACATTCCTTTATAAAAGGAATGTTGACCTAATTTATTTGGAGCCGAAGCTTGTGCGTGAATGAAAATATTCTCTTTGCAGAAAACTGTCTCTCTCTATAACTGTCACTGTTGATTGAATATTCATATTATTCTTGCTTAAATTTCATCTAATTCTTGTTCTATTCCGCTGCAAATC
Organism: Flaveria trinervia; assembly: GCA_025506515.1. Lineage (NCBI taxonomy): Eukaryota > Viridiplantae > Streptophyta > Magnoliopsida > Asterales > Asteraceae > Flaveria > Flaveria trinervia. Next base: position 6,217,532 of record CM046455.1, on the reverse strand, counting down.
TTAATCTAATTGATCAAACTAGATCTCGATCCTTTCAAATGGTATCAGAGCAAGATTAATCATTGATCGATTTAACAATTGATCATTGAAACTGCTCTTTTGATATCTAAGTTTGATCGAATTAGCAAATTTGCAAGAATTGGTTATAGAGTTTGATTTTCTGTTGCTTTCGGTGAATTAAATTGAGATTCGTCTTGTTCAAACTGAGTTGTTGAGTTTTTGAGCTAGATCTATTAATATTCATTGAACCTGGTTGAATCGGTGAAAATGGCTACATCAATCAATGATCCTCACAATATTGGCTCCTCAACAAACCCTCCGATGCTTGTTAGGAGTGAGTATAACATATGGAAACGCCGAATGCTCCATCACCTGTCTGTCAACAGTTCAGGTTGTTGGAAATCTGTGGTTCATGGACCATATAAGCTATGGTGAGTAATCTGGAAACCAATGAGATGGTTCCAAAGAAGAAAGAGCAATACTTAGATGAAGATCTGAAACTGTTTGAAATTGATGCTAAAGCCCATGGAATTCTGGCCATGGCACTGCCTAATGAAATCTATTCTGGACTTATGCATCATGAAACTGCTCATGACCTCTGGGTTGCTCTGAAAGAACAATTGGAGGAACTGATGAGGTCTTGGAATAATAGAGAGATCCTTGCCCAGCAATATAAGACATTCTCTCATAGAAAGGGTGAGTCACTGACTCAACAGTTTGAGTGTTTTTCCTGTTTGATATTTGAGCTGAAAATGGTTAAACATGAATATACAAATAGTCAGATGAATAAAAGATTCCTCAGATCCCTTCCTGAGATATGGGACACATATACTATTGTCCTACGCTCCAGTGAAAATCTGGACAATCTATCTCTCACCCAACTTCATGGGAAACTGTTAACATTTGAAAAAGAGATAGAACAGAAAAGGAAACTGGCTTCATCCGGGAAGCTCACTGATGATTTTCTACCAGGGAATACTGCTCTGGTCAGTCATGAGTCAGAATATGCTGCATCAGAAAGTTCTTATGATGAGCATATAGATTTCTCCTCAAACAGTGGAGATCCTGCTTTTGTTGGTGTTGATAGTAATTCAGGGTGCAGTAGTGATAATTTGTGCTTTTTGATGGATGATTTGAAAGGAATTACTGATGATGATCTGGAAGAGATGGATATTTTAAGCCAAATGGCATTAATCAATATCAGATCTCAAAAATTTTACAAAAGGACAGGTAGAAAATTTCCTGGTCTCTCTGGAAAAACCAAAGTTGGTTTTGACAAGAGCAAGTTGAGGTGTCACAAGTGACATAGACTTGGACATTTTGTAAGAGAGTGTAAATCATCTTGATCTAACTCTTATGCACCCTTTGTGACCTTTTCATGCAATAGCTCACAAAACAAAGGGCAACATTCTACCAGTTCTGGTCATCATTCACAAATTCAATCATATCCTGCATATTTTGTCCCTCAAGGTCCAATGCCATATCCTTATCCCTGTATTTACATGCCTCAGTCCAGTCAGGTTCCAGTACCCATAGCTCAACAACCACATGCCCTACCTGAGCCTCAACCATCTTAATCAAATCAACAATCTCAATCACATCAAAGCTTTTTCACACCTGGAGTTGTTGACTGGAGTAGCTTACCAAATGATCTTTCGGGTTATCCTAAACAATTGTTTTCTGGTGCTGGTCAACATGGTGGGAAAATCCTTTTGGAAATCTTGCTCTTATGGCCCTGGAGTCAACTGATGGTTCATGCTCAAATGCTTCATCATCACAGGTACCACAGGTATCTTCTGAGGCTAAGGCCAAGTTGTGTTCTGAGTCATGCATAGTTGCTTTTGTCTCAATTAGAGAAGCAAATGTAGCTTTAATTAATCAAAATCTTGACCTGAGAAAGTTATTTCCAAAAGAAAATCTGAGTTTGAGTCTGTCTTAAATAAAAAAGATGATGAGATTTACAAATTAAAATGCCAAATCACCGATGAAAAGGCAAAAGTAGAGGTCATTTTAGAGAATCATAAGAATCTCAAAGAAACACTTGCAGCTACTCAAGTAGAGTGTGAACGCTGGATAACATCCTGCAAGGGGTTTGAAATGCTTCTCAGCAAGCAAACAACTTCAAATGTGAAGTTTGGGATTGGGTATAATCACACTGTACCTCCTATATATTTTACTTCCAAGATAGAAGTAAAATCTGAAGGTGAAAGCAATTCCCAAACCACATCATCATGTGTCTCATCCTCAAGTGATAATCCAAAATCAGAGGATGAAGTCAGTATTAGTACCTCAGCTAATCAATATGCTCATGGTCTCACTGCTGATAAACACATGATCAAGAAAAACTGAGCACTTCAGGTGTTGTCTCACAAAGTATTCAAAGTACTGAAGGGCAAGTAACAACACCTGAAGAGCATTTCAAACTAAATGAAAACAAACATGGTTTGACAACTGCTGAAGAGTCTATCAGGAAATCCAAAAGTACTGATAGAAAACTTATAAAGAACAAATCTTCAGTTGTTACAAATCCTTTAGTACTTAGCATAAGTACTGTGAGGAGAAAGTACTGAAGAACACACCTTCAGTAGTTTCATCTTCTTCAGCAGTTGAACAACAGAGGATGAAGAAAAAGCCATGTGAAATATGTGGTCTATTCAATCATCTCACTGATGAATGTTGGTAAAAAAAGGGTTCCAAATTCAACAAAGATAAAATCATTAAAAAGAAAATTAATAAAATGAAAGATGAATTTGAACCCAGTTTGTACCACAAACATTTCAAACTGATAACCCAAAGTTCTTACAAGAATCTAAAAGATGGAAGGGGTTATCATAAAACAGCTGAAAGTACTCCTCATGGATATCAAAACACCAAACTAATCTGTGTCTTTCAGAAAGGAGGACATAGTGAGTCACAAGAACCAATCAAAAACAAGTACTGATGTCTCTGCTGAACTGAAGGCTTTAACAACCAATCACACACAACTTGTTATTATGGTTCAACATCTGTTGGGGAGAGTTAACCAAATAGATGTACCTGTGATTAAACCACTGAAAAGGAAAACTAAGCCAAAATCAAAGGAATCCTTTTCAGCACCATCTCCACCTTCAAAGGCTGTTAATCATGACAAATCAATTAGTATAAAATCTATTGATGAGAACAGACCCAAAACCAAAATGGTTTGGGTCTCAAAAGCTAACTAGTTTCTTGTGACAAATGCAGGGTTCTTCAGCATGCCATAGAAGCATCTGGTATGTGGAGCAGTTCTCTTCTTCATGACTACTCTCAAGGAAAGAAGGGATTTGTATCTTTTGGTAATGATGCTAAGGGTTACATCATCGGCAAAGGCTTGTGTCAAATGGTGAGATAAGATTTGATGATGTTAACCATGTGGAGAATCTCAAGTACAACTTGTTGAGTGTCAGTCAAATGTGTGATAAAGGACATGTTGCACTTTTCACCAGCCATAACTGTCGGATTCTATCTTCCAATGTTTTAAGAATGATTGACAAGATATTGGATGAATATACTCTCCTGAAGGCCAACAGGATTGGAAGAGTATATGCCTTAGACTTATCAAAGAAAATTGATCTAAAAGGCCATCCATGTCTGTTCTCCAAGGCCTCTCCTTAGGAATCTAAACTATAGCACAGAAGGCTTGGTCATGTGAATCTTAAAAACATGAACCAGCTTATCCATCATGGTTTAGTGAGAGGTCTACCATTAAAGGAGTTCAAATGTGATGACAACTGTTCTGCTTGTTTAAAAGGAAAGCAACACAAAGTATCATTCCCTCCAATAGAAGAACCAAAGTCCACTGCCTGCTTGCAATTACTGCATATGGATCTTTTTGGTCCAGTAAGAGTGATGAGCATGGCAAAGAAAATATTGTCTGGTAATTGTGGATGATTATTCCAGATTTGTATGGACCTTCTTCTTACATTCAAAAGATGAGGCTGTTCAAATCATCATCTACTTTGTGTTGTATGTGGAAAAGCAGTACTCCCTTCCAGTCAGTGTGTGAGGAGTGATAATGGCACAGAATTTAGAAACCACACACTTGATGAATTCTATTATCTAAGGGAATCAAGAGGCAGTATAGCATTCCAAGAACTCCTGAACAAAATGGAGTGGTGGAGAGAAAGAACAGGACCCTTATTGAAGTCGCATGGTCAATGTTGGCTGATTCTGGTTTGCCACTAACCTTTTGGGCTGAAGCTGTCAACACAGCTTGCTATGTGCAAAATAGAGTGTTAGTAAATCAGAGGTTGATGAAGACTCCTTATGAAATGTTACATCATTTGGCCCCTCTGATTTCCTTTTTTAGAGCATTTGGGTGTCCCTGTTACATTCTTAACACAAAGAATCCACTTCAGAAGTTTGAATCAAAGGTGGATGCAGGGTACTTTGTTGGGTATTCATCTACTTGCAAGGCATACAGAGTTTTTAATTGCAGAACAAAGATAGTTGAAGAAACCTTGCATGTAAAGTTTAATGAATCTCCAAAGGACAAAATCCCATAAAACCCTGTGGAGTTATTTGATTTGGACATACTGGAATATGTTCCTATTAGTCTCCAGCTATTGCAGATTCTATGAATCCATCATCTCCTGCAACTAGTCATCCATCTGATGGTACAAATGCAAGGTTTAGTGATCACCTGCCTGAGTCTACTAAACTTGATGTTCCTGTAGCTTCAGCAGTTCCATCCACAACAAATGCTGATAAGATCTCTGAATCCTCTACTTCATTTGAATTGCCATCTCATTCTAGGTTTCAAGAGTCTAGATCAACATCTGTTGCTGCTGAATCTCCTACAAACACTTTCACAGATCTTATTGAGTACCAAGAACTGAAGAATCACCCCATGTCTCAGATCATTGGTGACATCAATGCTGGTGTTTCAACTAGACGTCAATTGTCCAATTTCTGCTTTTATGCTCTCTTCATCAGTCAGAAAGAGCCAAAGAACTATCTATTGCATTAAGAGACAATAGATGGGTTGAAGCCATGCAACTTGAGCTTCTTCAGTTTCAAAAGCAGCAAGTGTGGGAACTGGTTCCTCCACCCCAAGGTAAGTGTGTAATAGGCACTAAATGGGTGTTTAGGAATAAAACTGATGAGAAATGTCAAATTGTCAAGAACAAGGCCAGACTGGTTGTACAGGGGTTTTTACAAGAAGAAGGTATTGATTATGATGAAACCTTTGCCCCTGTAGCCAGACTGGAGGCAATCAGATTGTTCTTAGCTTATGCTGCTTTCCATAATCTTAAAGTTTTTCAAATGGATGTCAAAAGTGCATTCTTATATGGTAAAATAAAAGAAGAAGTTTATGAGTGTCAACCACCAGGTTTGAAGATCATAAACATCCAGATTGGGTGTATAAGCTTGATAAGGCTCTTTATGGGTTAAAACAAGCTCCTACAGCCTGGTATGAAACACTGTCTAACTTTCTTCTTCAAAACAATTTCACTAGAGGCTCTATAGATAAAAATTTATTCATTAAGAAAGTAGGCATGCATAAGCTCCTTGTTCAAATTTATGTAGATGATATTATTTTTGCATCCTCTGATCCACAGTTGTGTGATGCCTTTACTAAGTTGATGCAACAAAAGTTTGAAATGACTGCCATGGGAGATTACAGTTCTTTCTGGGTTTGCAAATCAAACAAATGGCTGATGGAACTTTCATTCATCAGTCAAAATATACAAAGGATATGTTGAAAAAGTTTGATTTACAAAATTGTAAGCCCTGTTCTACTCCCATGTGCAACACCACACAACTGGGTGCTGATCAGAAAGGTAAAGCAGTTGATGAAACTCTTTACAGATGTATGATTGGTTCCTTGATGTACCTTACAGCTTCTAGACCAGACATTATGTTTGCAACTTGTGTCTGTGCTAGATTTCAGGCTGCACCTAAAGTATCCCATATGATTGCAGTCAAAAGGATCTTTATATACTTGCAAGGAACTCAATCTCTAGGACTTTGGTATTCCACTGGGCACTCTTGCAAATTAGTTGCTTTCTCGATAGTGATTATGTAGGGTGTAAATTAACCAAAAAATCAACCTCTGGTGGATGCTAATTTCTTGGCATTGTTTAGTTTCTTGGCAGAGTAAGAAACAAACTTCAGTTGCTACATCCACTGCTGAAGCAGAGTACATTCCTGCTGGAAGTTTTACATCTCAGGTACTTTGGCTTCAGAATCAATTACTGGATTATGACATTACAGAGACTAAGACTCCTTTACTGATGGACAGTGCTTCAGCTCTTTGTATTGTTAAGAATCTCGTCCAGCATTCTAGGACCAAACATATTGAGATCAGACATCATTTTATCAGGGATTGTTATGAAAAAGGTCTGATTGATCCAAAGTTTTTTCCTAGTGCTGATGAGCTTGCAAATATATTTACTAAGCCTTTGGACAGTGCAACTTTCCAAAATCTAATGCTAAGGCTTGGTATGCTGCAGCTAGAATGATTTGCCAACTACTGATGATCTGAGTTCACAAGTACTGATGAGCATTAGTATACAGCCGTCAAAAATAAGTACTGATAAGTTATTTTATCTTCAGCAGTTTTTGTAACTACTAAAGACTAAATTACTTAAAAGTACTAAAGTACTTTATTTTTTGAAAAGTACTGATGTAGTTACAACTACTGATGTGGTTACAACTACTGATGTCTGTTCTAATAGATACATACTGATGACCAATGAAACATCTGAAAATCAGATAGTCTGCTGAGTAAGTGTTAAGGTCAATGAAACAACTGAGATCTATGAATTGACGACAAGAACTGATGAGAAATTTTACTCTTCAATTGTTTCAAACAACTGCTATTTCATTTCAAAACAACTGAAGCCAAAACCAAGTCTTCAGTAGTTTCAAACTACTAATGACTAACACCAAGTCTTCAGTTGTTTACAACATCTGAAAGTTAAAACCATGTCTTCAGTCGTTTTCTAACAACTGATGACTAACACCAAAACTTTCAGTTGTTTTCTTTCAGCCATTTCATAACCTATAAATACCTAACCCTAACTTCAAACTTTTCATAAGTCGTTTTCAGAACTTTCATCTTCCATTAATGGCGACCATGCAAATCAAACCACGACACAACTGTGTGCCTACTTCACAAAATCAGCCTTTTGGACTAAGTTTGATGTTGCCATTGATCTGATGGTTGATTCCCCGTATCAAACTCCTTTTCTTCTGAATCCAACCATCTATCCTGATACCCTTCGCCAATTCTGGACAAATGTCACTGTCCATACCGGTGAGAATGATGTCGCGATCACTCTCCAGTCGTTTGTAAACCAGAAGAAGGTGGACATCACACCTACTATCATTCGCCAAACCCTAGATCTGAATGATGCCACCTTTGTCACCAAATACCCGAAGAGCACCACTGATCTATCATTCATCAACCATGGGTATGAGGGCGACCTAAGTGCTACCACCATTCTGAAGAAGCACTTCCATGATGCTGAACGCCTAATCTTTCATATGATCAATGTCTGCCTTGCCCCCAAATCCTCTTCATGGTATCAAATGTCATCCAGGTGGCAGCAGGTATTGTATTCTATCCGTGAACGCCAAAGCTTAAATTTTTCTGAAGTTATATTTTTGGAATTAAAAGATTTGGCAATGAAACCTGTGGCTAACAGATGGATATTATATCCAAGGTTTCTTATGGCCATAATCATCAATCAATTAAAATCTGATGGCCCTATTGGCCTTGGAGTCCCTGTTGTGGTAGTTTTGCCGGATGTATACTCTAGGCACAACTCTGACCCACAACTCAAAGAGGCTGCCAAACTGCTAAAACCCATGCAGAGGGAACCCACAGCCTCATCCTCCAGATCCAAAGTCCCTTCCAAACCACAATCCAAACAAACCAAAAAGGCTACTCAGGGAGTTGAGTCCCCTGATGATGCCCCTACAACACAAAGGCAGGATGAAACTACTGGTAGTAATCCCCCTGTAGTTTCCAAGACTCTACCAGCTGAAACCGCTCAGGTATCCTCTCAACAGGATCCTGATGCAACCAAAAATGGGGAAACCACATTACTGGAATGTCTCTCACTTGAGAAGATTGCCATTGAAGAGCACCATTCACCCCAGGTGCAATCTTCTTCACACTTATCTCCACTAAAGCCACCCCTACAAGCCCAACTGTGGTTATTGCACAAGTGCGGACTCAACTACATTCCTCTAACCCTCCCCAGAAACCTATTACCACTGGGAAAACCTCAACAGTTGAGGGAGAGGATTATAATGTGGCTGATAACCCACAGCACAAGGATTACAGAGTTCAATCTCCCTGTGTAGAGGAGGAGATTTGAACATCTGGTGAGGCTGCCTCTTCTCCTGTTTCAGCACATGAACAGGATGAAGGTTGTATCATCTCTAAGACCTCACCAGAGGCAACTACCAATGAAGGACATAATCCTGAGGTAGGAAGTCCCCATTTCCAAGAAATAGGGGCACATGTGAATACTGATCTACACTCAGCACATGTTCATCCTGATTTAATCAGGAGGTCAGATGATTCAGCAAAGACTGATGATGACCTGGGCTTTTTCTTTGATGTTCTAGCCCACAACACCATTCTTGAGGCTGAGGTATGCAGACTACAAGAACTGCTTGCCAAATTGTCACAAGAATCAAGTCCATCTGCCCAAATTCACCCACAGATGGCAGCTTCTTCTGAAGGTCTCCCAAACACTGAGCCACTCCCAACAACTGTGCCACTAGCCTTTGATTCAGGCACCATTTCTTAGGGACAGAACCCCTCTGAGCAAATGGTTGTTGCCTTTCAATCCTCCTTACCTCTCATCATTTCCATCATCACTAACATTGTGCATCAAGCCATTGATGAGAGGTTTTCCTCAAATTTTCAAACCTTAGTTGATGATGTTGTTTCTAAGAGACTGTCTGACATTCAAACCCCAGAACCCAATGTAACCAAATAGGGGGAGTCTAAGTCAGTGAAAGTAGAAAAAAGAAAGAGAGTTGAAGAGGAAGAAGAAAAAGAGAAGAAAGAAAAGGAGATGATCACATACAAGTGAAAGAAGAGTGCTGAACAGACTGAAGATGAGAAAAAGTTGAAAGAAGCTGATGAGCAACATAGTAGATCTATGGATAAGATCATTGATCAACTCTTCAGACAAGGTTTTGACATAGCCAAACTTGACACTGAAATTAAAAGGCTAGAGATTCAAGAGATTGAGCATAGATGGGCAAGTTGTAATAAGAAAGAAAGGGAAAGGTTGGAAGCTATGATAAGATTCATATCAAAGCATTTGGGAAGATCAATCATTGAAGTGAAGTCATGGTCCAGAGATAGTATTTTGGAGATAACCACCAGAATCTGTTCTTCTAAAGTATTCAACAAAGGATTGATCATAGAAGCTCTTGATGAAGCTGGTGCTGGGAAAAGGTCTGATATGGCAAAGTTATCCAAAGCCTCACTCACAACCAAGATGCTTGAGCAGCCTGTACAATCTCCCACACCAAAACAACCAACTTCACAACCCTCAAAACCAACTCCTTTACCAAGAAACCTACTCAAACCACTACCAATGATGCACCTAAGAGGAAGAGAAGGGTGTTAAGGATGGAAGAAGAAGAAGATGATGATGAGGATGATAGTGTGCCAATCTCTGATGTTCTTAAAACAAAGATGCCTGAGCCCAGGAGTCAACCAACAACAATCACACCTGACTTCCAAAGGCAAATGGTAAAAGTCAAAATTAAAGAAGAAGAACAACACAAACAACATGATGAGCAGCTGTTAAGGATGGTTGATAAAGAGTTTCCTAAGTCTTCATCCATACAAGCTATGAAGAAACATGCTCAGAGGTTGTATGCTCTCAGATTCACATTTCAATATCAGAAAGAGAGAGTGAGAATTTGGCCTGACCCTAGAGTAAGTGACAGAATTCATAAAAAGAATATTCCAAGTCGATACAATGGCCAAGTAAAGAAGACTGTAGATGTTGTGATAATGCTGGCCATTGTAGTGTCACCTTGGGAAATCCTTGAAGACTTCAAGAGAGCTTACAAGTCTAAGATGACTCCACAAACTTTACTAGAAAACAAAATGGTGAAGAAGGGGTTGATCTACAAGAAGCTTGAAGAAATAAGAAGAAATGAGCTCCAGTTGTTACTTGAAGGTACTCATCCTGATGAGTTTGCATACAGAGAAATAACTACCGTGGAGCTAAAGAATGGAAAGAATGTTAAATACGTATCAGAGTATTATGGGCATGAGTTCTTCTTTGAAAGTGAAGCTGAAGAACTCACAATGGAAGAACAAGTTGTATTCCTTGAGGCCTATGTTAGAGAGTCTTACAGACTCATCATTGGGAAGTAGGTCTCATGGATGGGATAACAGCTCTGTGTCCAATTCCCCAAGACAGATTTCCCATTCATCCTTTGCCAATCAAACTTTCTGAAACCTCTTCCCTGGCCTGAGCTTAATTTGGTGATTTCTGAGCTGATCCAGAAAATGTTTCTGCCAATAAGTCGGACTTCAATAATCTTAAACGTTTTGGCTGCATTGGTTCAGGGGGAGTTTGTTGGACCAAAAGAACCAATAAGCCATATTAGAAAAACCTTTAAGTCCCACAGACATCATAACAACTGAAATGGTCTACAACAGCTGAAGACAAAGTCTGAAGACAACTACTGAAGACAAAGTCTGAAGACAACAGCTGAAGACAAAGTCTGAAGAGAAAGTCTGAAGACAAAGTCTAAAGACAAAGTCTGAAGACAACAGCTGAAGACAAAGTCTGAAGACAACAGCTGAAGACAAAGTCTGAAGACAACAGCTGAAGACAAAGTCTGAAGACAAAGTCTGAAAACAACTGCTGAAGACAAAGTCTGAAGACCAAGTTCTCAGAAGTTGTCATAACAGCTGAAGTAGTTCTTTTCAGTAGTTGGGATGGTTTACTTTTCAGTAGTTTGTAATCAATAGTTTTATTTTATGTAGAACATCTGAAGTTCTTACACTTCATATGTTATAACTTCAGTAGTTGTAATTTTAGCTTGTACTTAGCTTTTATGAAGGTGTCCTCAGTTGTTGTGGACATTTTTAGTAGTTTAGTCTACTTTCAGTTGTTTGTATAATTAGTTAGGTGTCACTATCAAGTGACATCAGCTGATGTCACATTCCTTTATAAAAGGAATGTTGACCTAATTTCTTTAGAGCCGAAGCTTGTGCGTGAATGAAAATATTCTCTTTGCAGAAAACTGTCTCTCTCTATAACCGTCACTGTTTGATTGAATATTCATATTATTCTTGCTTAAATTTCGTCTAATTCTTGTTCTATTCCGCTGCAAATCTTAATCTAATTGATCAAACTAGATCCCGATCCTTTCAAACAATGAAAACATTAGTTCCTGTTAGGAACCCAAGCCTTCACTGGCTTGGGTTTCCCGAGGCATCATACATCATAAACTCAACCCATTGACCCTTTGAGGTCGAGGGAGGCCTAGATTGCTGTTTGTTCTCATTTTTAGACACTGAGGCAAACTTTTCTTTCCATAGACCAGCTTTGTGTAGGGCCTGTTTGTGATAAACAGACGGCTGGCTGATGGATTGAATGTGGGTTCACTAGCCCTTTTTGGAGGCGAGATTGAGTTCCTCTTAAAAGAGCTAGGTGTAGGTGCTGAAAGTTCTACTTTCCTCCTCGATGTCTGATAATAAGGACAATAAAATGCTATGTGACCATACTTTCTACAATTATAGCAGGATCTGCTTTCAACTTTACAGTTTATAAATTTTGGTGGAGATCTAGATGTCACATAGTTGACCTTATTATGTTTGGATTGAGACACTTCTTTGTTAGATGTATGAGTTGGTTTTACAAACTTAATTGCTTTAACTGGTTTTACATCTTTTATTTCTTGTTTACCTGGACTTTGACATGAAGCTCGTGCTTGATTAGGTTTTATAGTCTTTTTGGGTTATGATTTGACTTTGTTTGACCCTGACTTTAACTTCACCTTTTCAAACTCATTTTCTAAGTTAACGCAAGGCATCTTTCCTTTTGCCTTAGAAGTGGCCTCCTTTTGTTTAGCGTCAGATGCATTTGATTTACTTACGGAATCTGGATCACTAACAAGAGGAGTGGACACCACGTGATCCTTGATGGGGTTATTGTTAATCGGTTTACTTTTGGTGTTCATCAAGGTCTCAAGTGGTGGTGGAACCACTTTTTATCCCAATCCCTCCCCATTGTTTCTCTCTCTTACTAAGTGTTGGACAATGTATGATGAGCTTGTCCAACTATGTAGTTTTTGTTTTAAAGAGTTGACTTCTACTTCTAAAACTTCTTTCTGCTTGTTAGTGTCCTCTAGGGAGTTCGGATAATACCTAATGTCATTTGCTTGGTTAAAGGCAACTACCTCTGTTTCCCTAAGCTGTTTATTCAATAGGTCTATCTTTTCCTTATAACTATGCTTGTTTTGTTTTAACACTCTATTAGCCTCAGTGCAAAGTTCCAGATCCTTTCCTAAGCTATCATTATGATCTAATAACCTAGCAAATTTCAAATCTATACTTTCTCTAAATTTATTGCAATCTAAACAAGCATGATTATTAAACAATTGGTCAGTAGTACTTACATGAGATGTTGAAGTGGAATCAGCCATGAGTGCAGAATCTCTTGTTTCTGGTTCTGGTGATTCTAACGATGATGCAGATTTTTCTTCTTCAGGCAGGTGGTTGACCACGGGTGCAGTGTCTTTAGAATTTGACATCGCGAGCTCTACTGTTATGTCTCCCTCACTAGCAGAATCATCATCAATGTCCTCCACATTAGCTACTGGTGAGACATAGCGGAAGCTCCAGTCTTATCCTTCATCCTCATTAGTAGTCAAGGCTTTGGGGTCCTTGCTTGATGAAGTAGAACTGCTAGATGTGGCATTGTCTTGAGGATTAAAGGATGAGAAGGGATTGCCATTACCAGTCTTCTTTGGCTTCACACACTCCCACTTGAAATGACCCTTCTCACCACAGTTGAAACAAGTTACCTTTGACTTGTCGAAGCCAAAGGTTGTGTCTTTGGTAGCAACCAAGTTCTGTCCAGTCTTTTTGACAAACTTTTTAGCTCGTCGGACAGCACTTGCCAAAGCCCACATTATGTCCATTCGTTCCAACTCCATTTCGTCCACCTGTTCATAATTTTCATCTGCCATGTGACAATTTCCTATCTTTCTAGCAACTAGTCCATCATAGGAGTGGACTACAACAGGTAAAAGGTCCATGTGTTCTTTGGTCACCTCAACAATCACATTACCGAAGTTATCCGTTTTCAATTTCGTTGCATTAACTTCAGGTATTGTATACTGGGTGCCAGATGACCCTGATGTTTTGGACCCTGAAGTTGACGATTGTGCTGAATTGTTGCGCTTGAGACGAAGGCAGTTTGCAGTGGTGCTCCAGATGTCTTGACCGGAGGAGTTGCATTGTAGAGTGCAGGATTCTAATCGTAGTTGGCCTTTTGGGCTCTGTACTTCATCCTAAGCTCCTCTTCTCTCAGTTTCAGAATGAAGTCATTTATATCTAACTTCGAGAGCATCCCATTCTGTCTGAGATTTGAAACAAAGGAAGCCCATTTCTTCGGTAGACCATCTGTAAAATTGGATACCTTATCCTCCATCGACGTAGTTACACCATGAGTGTGCATCTCACTCATCAAGTGGTAGAATCTGTCGATCACATCATCCAAACCTTCCTTTCCCATTGAAGAGAAGTTGTCAAACTCCTTCTTCAAAGCTTTGGCCTTAATGGCCTTGAGTGAGGCATTTCCGTCATACCTCTTCTCCAACACATCCCATAGTTTCTTTGCTTGTGTATACTTCGAGTACTGATGGAAGATATCCTTTGGAATAGACTGAGTGAGCAAAGCATAGACTTTCTTCTCAGTTTTGTGTTTTACCTTCTGAGCATCCGACATCCCACTTAGTGTAAGTTTAACTCCATCTGCTCTTACGGGCATGCTGTACCCCGACTCTATTACCTCCCATGGATTTGTATCTACTCCATTTAAGTAGATTTCAAAACGTTGCTTCCATTGTGGGTAGTCGTCTAACGTTATAAGCTTTAGGGGTTTATTGTGAATTCCCACTTCGTTCTCCAACAACAGTAGATTCTGAATACAAATACCTGTACTTGCTATGTATGCTGAAAACTGGTCCTCCATTACACTTAACTTTACTATCAAACAAACTGCTGATGTATGCGAATAGAGGTATGCGAATGGGTTATTCGGGCGATTGAACAAATGCGAATGGTTCAATCGTGCGACTGAACAAATACGGATGAGTCAGTCGGCCGAATGAACTGATGCGGTTGAACAGTCCGAATGGGGTTCTCAGTCCGAATGAAGATTGTGTTTTTGATGAAGAAACACAATTTTTGTATCAAAACTATTGAATCTACACGTAATCAAGAGCCAAAGCTCTAATACCACTTGTTAGGATTTGGTATTTGAACGAAACACCAACTGATTAACATGTTAAACCAAACCAAATAGTGTGGAATCCTATTTGATTGGTGATCCAATTAGTGAGAACGTACGTAGACACAATAATGTATTGAATCTAACGTCAAGAATTGATTAGGAATCGATCTACAACGTTCTATGAACTTGGAGTACGAACTTAGATGCTTCTGGACGGCTAAGGTACGTCTGGAGTTGAAGTGGATTGAATGCTTACGTTTTTCCACGAATTAAGTGGTATTTATAGGTTAGGGTTGCTCATTCGGACGACTAAACCATTAGCATGGTTCATTCATGCGATTGAGCCATGAGCTTGATCCATTCGCACGACTGAGTGTTCAGTTGTTCGACCGAGTCAGTCGCATGAAGTTGTTCAGGCGTATGGACTATTTAGACGCATGGACACTCAGTCGCATGTCCATTCGGACGCATGACCATTGTTTGGGCGCATGGTCAAGTCGGACGTATGTGAACTTCACTTAACCAAGTTTGAATGTATTCATTATTATAACATTATGTATATCAATTCAAACAATCACAAACCTATAATCTAGTCAATATGCGTGACCCAAATCATTAATGAAATATTAAGCATTATAAATCACAACTAAACATTATCATTTCATTTAGTACCCAATATTACATAAGTGCAAGACATTCAAGACATATTACATTGAGATCAGGATCTAGGTACATATGTGTATCAACACGAACCTGCAACTTAGTCGATCTTCGTCTTCTGGGCATTTTAAACCAAAATTGGTTGAGGGCTTTTACTTATCATCACCATTAGCAGCTTAATACAAAATTAATTTGATTATCAACAACGTTTGCATCTCAAACTGACTTCAACTTAGGTGCGACTATTCTTATCATCATCTGCATCGTAAGTTAAATATACATATGTGCTCAATTTCACATGGGGGAACAAAGCCCCATGTTTAATTTGATAATCAAATTCATCTCATGTTTAATTTGGATTAAAATCAAATTAGGGTTCATATGTATTTAGGGGAATTAATTAGATACTTTTTTAATAAAAACCGTTTGGACTTTAAACAGATATCGGGTTGTAGCCCAACTAGTAACTTGCACGGATTATTGTTAGGATCGTGTATCAAATGAAATACAAACTGAAATAGGTGTATACCGAATCAAATAGTGCGGAATTCTATTTGATTGGAGATCCAATCAGTGAGAACACACGTAGAAACAATTATGGATTGAATCTAAACGCTAAGAACGATTAGTAATCGATCTAGTGCAATCTATGAACTTGGAACAGGTTCTTAGAGGTCTCTGGATGGCAAGGGTATGATTTAGTACGTAGGTTTTCGAAGTGTTATGTTTTTCCATGATTTAAGTGATATTTATAGGTTAGG
This sequence comes from Flaveria trinervia, assembly GCA_025506515.1. NCBI lineage: Eukaryota > Viridiplantae > Streptophyta > Magnoliopsida > Asterales > Asteraceae > Flaveria > Flaveria trinervia. The sequence continues at coordinate 6,201,634 of CM046455.1, read as the reverse complement.
GTTTCTCATTCGGGCGATTAAACCATTAGTATGGTTCAGTCATGCGATTGAGTCATGCGGTTGATGAATTCAGTCGTGCGACTGAGCCAATCTCATGTTACAATCATGCGACTGATCCAGTCTCCTAGTTTAGTCGTGCGATTGGTTCATTAGCATGAAGTTGTTCAGGCGTATGGTCTATTAGCATGGGCCATTCGCATGAGAACTTCATATGAATAAGTTTGAATATGTTTCACAATCATTATTTGACTTAGATCTATTCAACAACCACAAACCTATATAGTTAGTTCAATAAGCGTTATTACATACTAAGCAATGAAATATTCAACATTATAAGCATAACCACACATTGTATTTCATTAAGTACCCATTCCATTACATATGCGTAAGACAATAAAGACATTTTACATTAAGCTCGGAAACTAGGTACACATGTATCTACAAACTCCCTCTTGGACCTAGTTTCATCTAGTGTCTTATATTCTTCATAAGCTCCTCATACTTCTTGTACTTCTCCTCTCTTGTGACCCTGCATGTATTTCAAAAGCAAAGCAGAGCCATATCACATTCTGGAATTGGAGAGCGTGTACAATATCCTGCGATTCATAGAACAGTGGCCACTTGTATAAGGTGTAAACATCATCAGCCGACAAGTTAGAGAGCCACATGGGGTCAAACACCCTGATAGTTTCCATACTATCATTTCTGTTCAACACTATGACTGCCTCACTTGTTCTCCAATCGTAGTACCACCACCTGAAGTATGGAATGAAGACCTGTGGCATTTCCCATAGAGGGATTCTAGACATCGTGCATGGAGGACTCCATTTTAGCACTATTTTTGGTTTCCCAGTTATGGCATCAACTTCAGATCTCCTGATATACCTTGTTGGTTATTGAGGCTTGAAGTTGACCCACGGGGTATGGTACTCTCTCTTTAAAGCTGTATCAAACCAGCCTGACATCTTACGAGGGTCAGCATATAGCAACTTCAATTTTGCTAACTGGTTAAGCTTAAAACCTGGAACAGTCTTCAGATCGTGTGGGAATCTGAAGTACTCGATCCCCTTCTCTCTTTTAACAGCATAAACATTAAGATCTTCAAAATAGGCCCACGCTATAATTTTGCCTGACACCTTGTGATGCTTCTTCACTTTATAGAGTTTGGTGTAGACATTTGACTTTGGAGCACTGCGTTGGGCTCTAATTTCAGCAAAACATGCAGCCCATTCAACCTTCTTGATATTGACATCAATGTCTGAGGCTTGGGCCTTGTCTTCCTTCTTTTTCGACTCTTGCTCCATCTTATCTAGAGTTTCAAAAGTATCACTAACAAGGGAGTCACCAAAATTGGGGACTACATTTCCCCCTTGTCAGCGTACTTTGGATAATGTTGGGCCGTGACATCTTCAATCTCTATCTCGTCTATGTCATTCAGCTCATCATCACTGCCTATGTCCACTGTAGGAGCATCCTTCACGATCTCATCAGGATTCAGTCTGAACATCTCAGCAAGTTGCTCATCAGTAAGGTCATGGATTATCTATCCTTCTTCAAGAGTGTAACTCATAGACCTTTTGACTATCCCTTGCGGATCAAGTATCATTGTGAGTTGAGACTTGATCTGTTGAAGGGGAGCAACGTCATACTCATCTTGCTGAGATGTGTGATCTACTTGATTTAAACATATAAACATATCATGCATCAGTAAATAACCAAAGCAGTAAACATCAAATATGTACATAGACATTAATTACATAACATTAATCCAAAATTTAATTACAAAGTTTTCAAGTACATAAATATCTAAACATTACTTTTCCCCTAAATAGTCGGCGCGTCAATAAGAGGGGCAGATGATGAGGCTCCTTGGCCTTGATTTCTCTTTGTACGTCTCTCTTAACCTTGAGCTGATGTAGATGCAGCTGCATCTCCTTCTTCATCATCATCACTATTCTGCCCTTCCTTGTCTCTTCCTTCTCACTAGCTTCATCATCATCACCTTCATCATCTTCACCATCATCATCATCATCATCATCACTTTCATCATCTTCACCATCATCATCATCATCTCCTTCTCTTATCTTGAGTGGCTCATCCTTTGTGCCCTTGAGCTTGAGCATGATGGTCTTGTTTGATGCCTCTAACACCTCTATCCTCTTTGATGAGTGGACATTTTGCTCTTGGAGTTGGGCAATCTGCTCAGCTTGCTGTGACATCTGTTGTGCTTGGTTAGCGTTTAGCTCCACAAGCTGACGTAGTTGTGCAGTCTTCTCCTCATCAGCATCTAACAGCTTCAGCACCATACGGTTGAGTGCTGACAACTATTCCTCTACCCCAATGGGGGGTAGAGATGATCCTGTGTGGTAGGTAGGTTGGGATGATGGTCCAGCTTGGTGGCTAGTGGTAGTGGTGGTGGCAGTGGTGAAGATTGGGGGTGGTATACATGTACGTGGTGGTGGATTTGCTATAGTGGTGGTGGATTGGATGTGGGTAAGTGGTGGAGTGGGTGTGGGAGTGGTGTGTGAGGTGGTAGAGGTTGTGGCAGGTGGTGTGGTAGCAGTGGTGGTGGTGGTAGTGGTGGAAGGTGCGGCTGAGGTAGTGGTTGTGGTAGTGGATGAGGTCAAGGTGAACTTCAATCTCTTCCTCTTCTTGCCATAGGGGTTAGCCATCCTCTTCTTCCATGTGCCTCTGGACACTAAGGCTCCCCCTTGGCTGTTGGGTGGGTCCGAGGCATATGTGGGATCTGGATCAGCAGCAGCATCCCCGGACTCCCCTGGGCGTCCACTAACCACCCTCAAACCTCTCTCTGTGGCAACCACCCTGCTGCCCATAGTCCTCGTGAGAGGCTCCTCATCACTCTCTGCCTCCTCATCTGGAGGAAAAAAATCCTGGTGAAAGCTGGCAGTGGTGGCATCTGTAGGAGATGGAGATGCAACATGGGTAGGGGGCCCTAGTAGAAGCAGACCCCTAGTAGAAGCGGGCCCAGAGTCTCCGCCGGTGTCACCTTCATCATCATCGGAGTCATCAGATGGGAGAGCAATCTGCTCAACATCTGAATCACTCTCCTCATGGTGCCACTTTTGCCTACCTAGCGCCATGTAATCAGCCTTCGCCAGATGCCCGAATAGTCTCTTCATAGGGGGCTTGACTTGCTTCCCCCTGTAGACCTTCATGCGGCCCAAGGTCGTGTCATCCATAATCTCCAATGATACAGCATCATATCTCTCCTTGGGCAAGGCAGGCAGCTTCTTATTGATAATCATCTGCAAGAATCTGGGGTACATGCAGAATCCCACCATGCCCTTTGCCTCTAGGTTCTCTATCAGATAGGCAAAAATCATACTGGAGAAACTGAAGGGGTTGTTGAGTACCAGTGCCACGTAGGCATTCTGGATCTGGTCTGAGAGGTCATCAAACCCACCACTCCTCGACGCCATGCACTTCAGTATCACATGCGCCAAGTACTTAAACTGGGGACACAGGTTGCTTTTGTTCAGCACACCTGCGTTTATGTCCCCAGCGTACTTCATCCTGAGGAAGCACCCTCTAACTGTTAAAGGGTGTAGCCTGGTCGGGTGATCTGCATCGTCACCTAGATCGAGTACTCGACGAATATCAGTTGCAGTCACCTCGATATCATGTACAAAAATGGTACTCCGGATGCTGTAGGGCTCTTGTGAATGATCAACCGATGCCCCCTCCCAGAAGGCCTGCTTTATAGACCGATAGGGAGTGCACGGTGTGGATATAGCTCTGCAAATCCGGGATCTCTTTAGGAATGCAATGATCCCTGCAAACTCGACATCGTTCCGAGTTGTGGCATCTAAATGGGCAAAATGTTATGCTTGGGGTTGATGGACCACCTGTCAGCCATAGATCTGTAATACAAGACACATATACTTTAGATCACCACACAACAAAGATCAGTTCAAATTAACCTGGTAGAACTTAGTCTGGTTCAATCATCCGATTGAACCATACGACAAAGTTCAGTCGGTTGACCTAACAGGCGAATGAATACATTCGGGTGACTGAACATGCGACTGAGTTCAATCGGGTGACTAAGCCTGCGATTGGTTCAGTCAGCCGACTGAGCTCATTCGGATTATCCATTCAGTCAACTGAGTTGTTCGGCCAGCTCAGTCGTGCGATTGGAGTTCATCCGGGTGTCCAGTCGCATGACCCACTGTTCGTTCAACTGAAATTCGAATTTGGACCAAATTCTAAAATTAGACGTTGTGTTTTGATTCATTAGACTCGCAATCACTCTATTAATAACCTAATAACCTTGATTTCAACATTTTACTTAGTTTAGCTAGGTTATTCGTCCAATAACAGTTTTGGTTCTTGTAAGGGCCGAAATTCATAAATTAGGGCTCAAATCAGCCGAACTTCGGTTAGATAGTACCGCATTGTACCTGTATAACAAGTAGAGATCATCAGAATATCGAAATTAGGTGTCAAATTCGGTCAGAAGATATTTCCGTAGAGTAACGGTACAGAATGCGATTTAGGGCGAATGGGGGGTGATAGTTTATGCGATCAACTATGGCCCTATTTATACTGAATCTGCTTTCAATCGGCCGATTGGACCAATTCGCTCGTTTCATTCGGGGGATTGGACTTCAGTCGTGCGATTGGTTCAGTCGATCACATTCAGTCGGCCGACTGGGTTTCAGTCGGGTGACTGACTCATTTGCACAGCTTCATTCGGGCGACTAGCTCAATCTAATATGCCATTCAGGTGAATGGTTCATACTCATGCTCCATTCGGCTATCTAGGGCATAAGTATGGTCCATTCGTACGGTTGGTCCATACTCATGGTCCAGTCGTGTGAGTGGATCATACTAATGATTTTGACTTTATGAACATTCCACACTTAATCTCTTTTAACTTTTAATTAACAGTTATGAGCATTCGATCATCTCAGACATGATCATTTTAATTTTGACAACCTTTGATTACCTCAGACGTGATCCTTTTAAAGCAATTTGTCGCCTCAGACGTGACTCATTTACATTTGAAAACACGTGTGGTCACCTCAGACGTGACCTCTTTAGTTGATTAAATCCCCAATTGAGTTCCATGGCATAGTCTGATGTTTAGCAAACTAAATTGATGAAATTTAAACAAAATAAAAGAACTAAAACTAAAATACAAAACTAAAACTTGTTTTTGTGGTTTTGTGTGAGGTGTAAATCCTAAGATGGAAATCTAATAGATTCATTTTCTGAAAAGGCAGCTTCAATTCATTTTGACCATAAATGGACCAATTCAATTTGGAATCATATAGGAAAGTCAAATCATTCGGGACATGTTATCAAAACTTTTTGATGCTCGAATCTATTCTTTCATCTAGAGTCGTTAGCAGATTTAGGAAATCATACTAGTACTCTTAGATCCCCACAATGATTTGGACTTTCAAGAATTTTAGCCACGATGATTGTCAGTATACTTGTCCTTTTAAATCCATACATAGACTTTTGACACAAATTGGTGACAGTTTAAGGTTTGATTATTTCAACAAGCATTTGTGGATCCCACACTTATCTGGTAATCAACATTCCTCAGGAGATTTTTGAGCGGTCTAAGGGTAGTATTTAAGAAGAAACTATTCTTAGAGCTTTCAAAGAGAAGCCAAGCCTCAGGTCAGTGCCTCCGCACAGCAGAGAGGCGGTAAACAACAATGAATTCTAGAATATATAGGTTATGCTTATCCTCAGGTCAGTGCCACTGCACAGCAGAGAGGCATATAACCTATCTTCTTGTTTGAGCAATTTTATTCTTTTTGCACAGATCTCACCAACAACATAGGTTATTAGTTTGATTGCTTTTGCATTTTTTCATCACGTGCTTTTGCTCATATTTTGGTCATACGCACACATTTGTGGTGTTTATTCTGCTTGTCACCCCTTATTGGAATTTTGTTGATTATGTTAACCAGGGATAAGATGATAACCCATAGCTTGTCGAACAACTTAGTAAATCTTGAGTTCACCAACAAGGTCTAATCATCTATTGTGTTGAATCTACCAACATATCATCAGTGGTCTAGCAACCTCTAGGTCTATTTTCTTTGTGTTACCTTGGTAGTAGCTAGCTTATCTTAAACATAGACATGTAGCATACATGATATCAGGTCTTGAGGCAGTGAGGTACATTAGAGATCTAATCATACCTCGGTACATGGTGGCATCTACCAGATCACCATTCTTGTCGGGTGCTACGTCATGGTTTGTAGCAAGTGGAGTCCCAGCTGCGGAAGCATTCTCCATGTCAAACCGACTGAGAATATCTCCTACATACTTGGTCTGATTTAGAAAAATTCCTTTAGGTGTCTGATCCACCTGTAACCCGAGAAAGAACTTCATCTCTCCCATGGCACTTATTTCAGATTCAGCCTCCATTACTGCTTCAAACTCTTTACATAATTCTTCGTTCTTAGAACCAAAGATTATGTCATCTACATAAATTTGGACAAGCAGTAAATCACCATCCTTTTCTTTGATGAACAGTGTGCAGTCAATAACACCTCTGCAAAACCATGTTTCACAAGGTGAGTGGAGAGTTTCTCATACCAGGCTCTAGGAGTTTGATGAAGCCCGTATAAAGCCTTGTCGAGTTTGTAAACTTTGTCCCGATGATATGGATCCTCAAATCCTTCGAGTTGACTGACATACACTGTTTCTTGGATTTCACCATGAAGAAATGCACTCTTGACATCCAATTGATAGACTTTCATCTTCATGTATGATGCATAGGCTAGGAAGACACGGATGGCTTCCATTCTCGCCACAGGTGCAAATACTTCATTGTAATTAATTCCCTCGACCTGTCGAAATCCTTGAACTACAAGTCGAGCCTTGTTCCGGATGATGACTCTTGATCATCTTTTTTACACTTCAAAACCCATTTGGTACCAATTACCTTAGCACCTTTAGGTCTATCTACCAAAGTCCATACACCTAACTTCTTGAACTAAAGAAGTTCTTCTTGCATGGCACTCACCCATGTCTCATCATTAGGGCTTCATTGACGTATTTTGGCTCAAATTGAGACACAAGACAACAATATGCACCATCGTGAAGGTATCCCTTTTCCATCACCAAGGCATAATAAGCTGAATAGAGCTGATTTCTGGTCTGAAAACCTGATCTGACATCCCCAGTGACATTGTCCAAAGGATGATAGACATTTAGGCGTGATCCCGGAGTGGTTGGAACAACTACCTCAGAATCAAGATTATGAATGTTAGGTTCCAGATCTGAGGCAGTAGGAGTGTGAGGTTTCGAAGACTCAGAGGCATCAATGTCAGATGCTTGTGGACTTGCAGTAGGAGGAACCTATTGCTCTTGAGTGTCCTGATCATTTTCCACGGCTTCGTCGTCAAAGGAGGAGTCACTTACCTCGAGTGCTCCCCCTGAGTTGGTAGATGAAGCACCTTGTGAGCCAGATGATGTAGATTCCTGAGATGGTATGTTTAGAACATCATATATCATCTTTGCTGCTAACTCATCATCAGACGTGGAGAGAGGGACGTTGAACGACTTGAAGAATCCATCATAGTTGAAAAAAGAAGGCGGGTCCTTTTCCAGCAGGTGGGGTATCTCTGAACGTCCACGTTACACCACACTTCTACTTGACCCGTCGAGTTGTTGTAAACTCTCTTGTTCGGTATGTTGTATCCTAGAAAGATACCTTCTTCAGCCATCTCGCTGAATTTTGCCTCCTGAGCCTTTTTCAGTAGAGTGCACGGTGTGCCAAACGGCTTAAGATAATCTAGATTATGTTTACGTCATTGTAGTAACTCGTAACACGTCTTGCCATGGCGTTTAACTACCAGAACTCAATTTAACTTATAACACACATTTGCAACTGCCTCATTCCAGAATTGGATAGGCAGTTTCGAGTCTGCTAGCATAGTCCGTGAAGTCTCTATCAAGCTCCGATCCTTTCTTTCAGCAACGCTGTTCATCTGAGAAGTGTAGGCAGAAGTGAATTGGTGCACAATTCCCTTTTCCTTGCAGTATGCCACCATCCATTGGCTCTTGAACTCGGTTACGTGGTCTGAGCGTACATGTCGTACCTTTAGCTTGTATAAGGACTCCAGTGTAGTTACTAATTCCTTGAATGACTCAAATGTTTCAGATTTGGATTTCAAAAACATTACCCAAGAGAATCTTGAGTAGTCATCAGTAACTACATAGCAGTACAAGTCGCCTGTAATGCTTCTTGTACTGACTGGACCAGACAGATCCATGTGAAGAAGTTCAAGAAGAAGTTCAATGGAATGAACTTTCTTTTTCTTATGATACTTCTTCATCTGTTTGTCCTTCTTGCATACAACACAAATCAGGAAGTTGGAAGTTTTTAACATTAACTCCTCTCACGAGATCATTCTGGATCAAGTGATTCATCTTCCGTGGAATAATGTGTCCCATTCTCCTATGCCAGGAGATGGAATCCTTCTCAGTAGCTTTTGACAAGAAGCACTAAACTTCACGATCCGTTGTGGAGGCCTTTGATAGATCCAAGACATAAAGGTCATTATATCTTGAGGCAGACATTAAGACTTGGTCCTCCGGGATCACATAGTCCTTTTTTAGGACATAGCACTTCTTGTTGTCAAATACTACCTTAAAACCTTTATCACAAATTTGGGATACAGAAAGCAAGTTATTTTGAAGTTGTTGAACATAGTTTACCTTGTCAAACTTCACTTTCTGATTTCCTACTTCCCCTTGAGCTGTGATATACCCTCCTTGTTTCCAGCAAATAAAATATGGCCTTTTTTATTTGTTTGATGTTGATAAGAGATCCTTGTTCCCTGTCATGTGCCTGGATGCTCCGCTATCTATAATCCACGTGTTGGTTTCAGCACTATAGCGAACACCCTGCACATTCAATTGAAAACATTAGTTCAGGTTAGGGATCCAAGCCTTTACTGGCTTGGGTGTCCCAGAGGCATCACACATCATAAATTCAACCCATTGACCATTAGAGGGTGAGGGAAGCTCAGTTGTCTTCTTGTTCTTATTATCAGCCATTGAGGTTGATTTTTCTTTCCATAAGCCCGCCTTGTGTAAGGCCTGTTTGTGATAAACAGATGACTGGATAATGGGTTGAACTTTAGGTTCACTAGCCCTTCTAGGTGGAGTCGCTGAGTTCCTCTTAGAAGAACTAGGTTTTGGGTCCTGAAGTTCAACTTTCCTCCTTGATGTCTGATAGTAAGGACAGTTAGACGCAATGTGTCCATACTCTCCACAGTTGTAGCATGATCTTCTTTCGACTTTTCGATTTAACTGTTTGTGTGGAGAAGTGTATGAAACATGTGTGACATTAACCTTTTAGGGTTGACACTCTTCTTGTTTAGATGTTGTATCTTGTTAAACAAAGTTAATTGTTTTAACATTTTTAACATCTTTTCCATTTTGTTTACCTGGACTTTGACATGAAACCCATGATTGGTTAACATTACTGGTCTTCTTAGGTTCAAATTTGACTGTGGTTGAACCAAGCTTTATATTAACCTTCTCAAACTCTTTTTCCAGATTAACACAAGGCATTTTACCTTTTGCCTTTGAAGTGGCCTCCTTTTGTTTAGTGCTAGATTCATTTGATTTACATGTGGAATCTGGATCACTTACAAGAGGAGTGGACACCACATGATCCTTGATTGGATTATTATTGATTGGATTACTTTTTGCATTCATCAAGATCTCATGTTGTGGTGGAACCACTTTATAACCCAATCCCTCCCTGTTGTTACGCTCTCTCATTAAGTGTTGAACAATATGAGATGAACTTGTCCAACTATGCAGTTTTTGCTTTAATGAATTAACTTCTACTTTTAAAACTGCCTTTTGTTTCTTAGTGTCTTCTAGGGAGTTAAATAGAACTTAATGTCATTTGATTGGTTAAAAGCTACAACTTTGGTTTCCCTAAGTTGTTTGTTCAATAGTTCTATCTTTTCTTTATAACTGTGCTCATTTTGTTTAAGAATTCTGTTAGCTTCAGTGCACAGTTGCAAGTCCTTTACTAAGCTATCATTATAATCTAATAACCTAGCAAATTTTAAATCTATGCTTTCCTAAATTTATTACAATTAGAACAAGAATGATTATTGAAAAGTTGGTCAGTAGTACTTACCTGAGAGGGTTCTGATGAATCAGCCATCAAAGCAGAGTCTGGTGTTTCTGGTTCTGGTGATTCTGATGTTGTTGTAGATTTCCCTTCTGCAGGCATGTAATTGACCACTGTTGTAGTCTCTTCGGTGCTTGATATTGTGAGTTCCATAGCAATCTCTCCTTCACTAGCTGAATCATCATCTAAATCTTCAACACTAGCGATGTTGGATTCTCCCGGTGAAACAAACCGAAAGCTCCAGTCCCGTCCTTCATCATCATGATCAGTCAAGGCTTTAGGATCCTTGCATGACGAAGTAGGACTGCTAGTTGGTTTATCCTGACGATTGAAGGATGAGAATGGATTCCTGTTTCCAGTTTTCTTGGGCTCCACACACTCACGTTTGAAGTGCCCCTTTTCGCTACAGTTGAAACAGGTCACCTTGCTCTTGTCGAAACCAAAGGTAGTGTCCTTAGTTGCAACCAAGTTCTATCCGGTTTTGTTGACAAACTTCTTAGCTCTCAGTTGAATAGCACTTGCTAATGCCCACATTATATCCATCCTCTCCAGCTCTGTCTCGTCCACCTACTCGTAGTCCTCATCTGCCAGATCACAGTTCCCATTTTTTCCCGCAATTAGTCCATCATAGGAGTGGACTACTGCTTCTAAGAGATCCATGTGCTCTTTAGCTACCTCAACTGTCACATTACCGAAATTCTCGGTTTTTAGTTTTGCAGCATTGGCTTCAGGTACTATGTATTGGGTACCAGACAACCCTGACGTTTATGACCCTGAAGTAGAGGCTTGAGAAAGACCAGCTGAACTTGACACAAGTCGTCTGAAGTGGTGCTCCAGATGTTTTGGCTTGTGGAGTCGTGTTGTATAGTGCCGGATTTTGATCATAAGAAGACTTTTGGGCTCTGTATTTCATCCTTAATTCTTCTTCTCTCAGCTTCAGAATGAAATCATTTATATCTAACTGCGTTAACATACCATTCTGTCTGAGATTGGAGACAAAGGAAACCCATTTCTCTAGCAAACCATCAGCAAAGTTCGACACCATGACTTCCATAGACTTTGTCACTCCATGAGTGTGCAGCTCACTCATCAAGTGGTAGAACCTGTCAATGATGTCATCCAAGCTTTCTTTACCCATCGATGAGAAGTTGTCAAACTTATTCTTTAAAGCTTTAGCCTTTATGGCCTTTAATGATGCGTTTCCGTCATATCGTTTCTCCAATGCATCCCACAGCTTCTTTGCTTGAGTGTACTTACAAAATTGATGGAAAATATCCTTAGGAATTGACTGAGCAAGCAGAGCATAAACATTCTTCTCAGCATTGTACTTGACCTTTTGTCCATTAGTCATTCCACCTAGTGTAAGTTTGACTCCATCAGCACCTACTGGCATACTATACCCCGTCTCTATTGATTCCCACATATTGGGATCTACTCCATTTAAGTAGATCTGGAACCAGTGCTTCCATTGTGGGTATTCATCTAACGTGATAAGCTTAGGGGGTTTGTTATGATTCCCCACTTCATTCTCCAGAAGTAGTAGGTTTTGAATCCGCAAATCTCTCGCTGCTGTGAATGCTGAGTATTGGTCCTTCATTACTATCAACTTTAATCTTTGGAACAAACTGTGTCACTTGTGCAAATGAAGGTGTGCGATTGGGCTATTCGTGCGATTGAACAATGTGGATGGTTAATCGTGCGACTAAACTAATGCGGATGGCTCAGTTGAGCGAATGAACAAGTGCGGTTGAACAATGCATGTAGACTGCTCAGTTGTACGAATGGAGGTACGAATGAGTCCAATCGTGCGTATGAGGGATGCGTATGTATTCAGTCGTGCGATTGAGTCAATCGTGCGACCGAAGCTGGTGGATTTCGAAGCTTCATAGGTTTAAGGTGTTTTGGACGCAAAAACACGAATTTTCACTAACCCTAATTGTCGTATGCCGGAAAAAGTTAAACTTTACGAACATGAGACGTCTAAGACACCGTTTGACACGAAAAGATTGCGTTTTAGTGAAAAAAACACAATTTTTGTATCAAAAACGATTGAATCACACGTAAATCAAGAGCCAAGGCTCTGATACCACTTGTTAGGATCGTGTATCGAATGAAATACTAACTGAAATACGTGTATACCGAATCAAATAGTGCGGAATCCTATTTGATTGGCGATCCAATCAGTGAGAACGCACGTAGAAACAATTATGGATTGAATCTAAACGTTAAGAACGATTGGTAATCGATCTAGTGCGATCTATGAACTTGGAACAGGTTCTAAGAGGTCTCTAGACGGCTAGGGTACGATTTAGTACGTAGGTTTTCGAAGTGTTATGTTTTTCCACGATTTAAGTGGTATTTATAGGTTAGGGTTTCTCATTCGGGCGACTAAACCATTAGTATGGTACAGTCGTGTGATTGAGTCATGCGGTTGATCCAATCGCATGACTGAGTGTTCAGTCGTGCGACTGAGCCAATCTCATGTTACAATCATGCAACTGATCCAGTCTCCTGGTTTAGTCGTGCGACTAGTTCATTAGCATGAAGTTGTTCATGTGTATGGTCCATTAGCATGGGCCATTCGCATGAGAACTTCATATGATTAAGTTTGAATATGTTTCACAATCATTATTTGACTTAGATCTATTCAAACAACCACAAACCTATATAGTTAGTTCAATAAGCGTTATTACATACTAAGCAATGAAATATTCAACATTATAAGCATAACCACACATTGTATTTCATTAAGTACCCATTCCATTACATATGCGTAAGACAATAAAGACATTTTACATTAAGCTCAGAAACTAGGTACACATGTATCTACAATTATGACCAAGAGGTCCCGGGTTTGAACCGGGCCTGCACCATCTTTTGTTTTAGTTAGGTTTTTTAACATTTTATAATTCAAAAAATTATTATCATATTATAAAATTAAAATAAAAATTATTTCGTTAAGTGAAATGTTTCAGAAATTATTGAATTAATTTTAAAAGTTTTAAAAACTTATGATTTTAATTATAATTACTTATTAACGAATAACAAAGATTATAGATGACATCATTAAGTCATTTATATGACTTAAATGTTATAACCTATTATGGTTCAATTGTAGGTTATTTTAAAACATTATAAATCTACATGTTAAATAAATAATTATTCAAGTAGTTATTTAAATAATTAATTATTCATCTAATCATTTAACCATGTTATATCATAATTAGTTAATAAATTTATTCCTTAAAACTAATAAAACAGTATAGTTTTCTATTATCTTTATTCTTATTTTAAGATTTTGATATTATAATACATTTATAAAATCATTTAAAAGATTAAAAACTTTATAAAATGATTTAAATAATTTTATGTTATCTTACAAGTCATTTAAATAAGTATTCAACTATCTTTATCAAATTTTAAATAATTAATTTTTAGGTTAATAATTTAATTCACACATTATATTTAATCTTTATTAAATCAATAAATTAGATTATTGAATCAATCATTATCGTTCTCAATCTTAATTAATTTGTTCAATCTTTATTGAACCAAATCAATTACATTATTTTATTTTATTCGATTTAATTATTAAAACCCCCAAATTCCAATTGAATCCCTAATTCATATTTAGTCGTTAATCTTAACTTTATTATAATCTTAAGACACCAAATCTTAGTTTGAGTCATGAAAAAATCATTGGAACCATCTAATTTTCTTCTTATTATCTAAAGTGCATCCTATATCTTGTGAGTTTTTCATGTGAGTTTTCCATGCCCCATTTTACTTTATTTCACACATTTTCTGGGTGAAACATGTTAACCTTATAAACTTACACTTGTAAACATCTTGATACTTGTAAATTCACACGGCATTTTTCTTTACTTAATATTGTTATGAGTGTTATATGAGATACATTATATGTTGATAATCATTACTATTGCTAGTCTGACCATAGTTCTATGGGCCTGACAAGCATATTTGGTGCTAAAGCCAATGTATTGCCAGCTCCTGATAATGTTTGACTTGTTAATCATGGGAACCAAGTACACTTAGCTAATCGTTATAACTTGTAATCTTAGTCTGGTCAAGGTTTGATTGTAGCTATATGTTATTTATAAACTTTCTTTATTCGTAACCATTGACATGAATTGCTACTTGTATATATATATATATATGTATGTATGTATGTATGTATGTATGTATGTATGTATGTATGTATGTAGTATGTATGTATGTGTATGTATGTATGTATGTATGTATGTATGTATGTATGTATGTATGTATGTATGTATGTATGTATGTATGTATGTATGTATGTATGTATGTATGTATGTATGTATGTATGTATGTAGTATGTATGTATGTATGTATGTATGTATGTATGTATGTATGTATGTATATGTATGTATGTATGTATGTATGTATGTATGTATGTATGTATGTATGTATGTATGTATGTATGTATGTATGTATGTATGTATGTATGTATGTATGTATGTATGTATGTAGTATGTATGTATGTATGTATGTTTAACCCATGAAAACTCACCAACCTTCAAAGTTGGCCCTTTATTTTAACATGTTTCAGGATTGCTACTTGAGGAATTATCTTGCATATATAGGACTAAGACTTAGTTTAATTAAATATTTTATGTTGTTTAATTCTTTGTGGTCTTGTAATGACTTAATTGTCTAGTAATATTTAATGAAAAATGGTCTTTAATATTACTTCAACTTATTTAATTCCATGAGCTATGAACAATCGTTTCACATTCGCCCGCGTCGATGATTCCGTCGTCGGTCGGTGTGTGATATCCCTTCAAAAGACCAATGAGCTTCAAAAATCTATCTTTCTTAGCCTCCAAGTTTCTCAGCATCACAATAACCTTTTGTCACACCTTCAAAATCTACATGCGGGTTTTTACCACAAGGCGAGTGAACAAATCAGGATCCCAATCATTAGTTACTCAAAACGACACTATATGCAACATTTAAAACAATTCAAAGTTTGAAACTTTAAAACATTTGTGGAAGATTTTTATAAATAATTCAAACACAACGTACTAATGTAAACTACGCAAAACACACACCCAAACCAAAGTATGTAAGTATGCAATAAGACAAAATTAGGTAAATGTTTGTTCAAAATATGCAAGACTCTTGCGTGCTCCTACGACATCTGCTAGTAACGACCTGAGAAAAGCATACTAAAAGTGTCAACACAATAGTTCGTGAGTTCAAGAACTTTTAATCGTAAAAAAAAGAGCGTTAGTAAAATATAAACAAGTGCATTGAAATAGATAGGTAGTCTAATTAATTAGTAATAAACAATAGTGATTTCACGATTGAAGCTGACTATGTTTGTCTCTTTGCCTCCTACCACGACATACCAAGTCATGACATTGTTAGTCATGTAGGACAATATTGCACTCGCTTGACCTTCAATCGTACGGCTGGGGCTTGTCAAACCCAATAGTACTACCCAAGAATTCCCGCTAAATTCCTTAATTAACGATCCAAAACTGTGAGGGCTTTCAATGATATAACACACTATGTCTTACTAAACACATGCTATAATAGTAAAGCATTTTAAAACAAAGTATGCTTTCTCCCCTAAAAAGAGAGTAAATAAAATGGGGCATTGAACTCACCTGATGCGCAAACGAACGATAGTAAAAGCTAACGATGAGTGTAAAGACAACCTGTCAAAGGTTACTAGTACACGCAAGTACATAAGTACGTGTAGATAGAAAGTTTAACAACCCTAAGTGCTCAATAAACACATTGACCCAACTCATTAGACCTAGTTGACCCGTTTGATCCGTTGGTGATAACTTAATTGAATTTTTGTTTGATAAGTTATAACAACTCATTACATATGATTATCACATGCCACCTCTTCACGTATGCCATATTAGAAACCCAAAGAGCTATAAAGCTCATCATACACCATAGTTTATCATACAACTCATAAGAATCTTAAGAAATCCACAATTATAATTTGAACTAATACATCATACATCATTATGATCTATCATAATTCAAAACATAGTTTCATAATGACCTAAAACAATTCATCATCATGTATATTCCATAAAAACGTAAATTTTCCCAAGTAGTGCATCAAGCATTCATACAACTCAATCAACACAATCTACTACATTAGACATCATCATTCTAACATGATCCTAACATCATGAACATGCCCAATTCACAATATCCAATATCCAATGATCTATATAAATAAAGTTTCCCTTTAGGGAAAGTAACACTGAAAATCCATCTAACACCCAATTCATTCATGAATTCATCAAATCATACCTAATCAATTCCATAACAATCATCTAGACATGACAAACATTATCAAATCATAATAATTCACAAATCTCATATCTAAAAGTTTTTACTTATAGCAAGGTACAAACAACACATAAATCTATAAATTTCTTGCATAATCAGTGTAAACTAACATAAATACAATACAACTAACATCATACTATCATCAAACAACATCAATTTCGTGTTTAATCATGTTAATTGAACTAGGGTTCTTCGTAAATCAAAAACTATGAAAAATCCATCAAAATATAACCTTTAATCACGTAGAAATCAAGAATTGGACTTGCTAACTAATTGGAATGCTTGAAACTAGACTAAAATTGAATGTTGGTGCTTGTTCTTGGTCAAATTCGACAGGGAGAGGGGGTGGGAGAAGGGTTACGATGCCACATGATTACCAGTTTGTTGGTCAAATTGACCTCAAAGTTAACTGGTGTTGTAACTATTGTTGTATGAAAACTCCACCAACGATAGATGAACTTCCCAATTATTCCCGAATCAATCACACACGCACGCTACATATCATCCAATGTTTGAATAGTACGCTTGCTTGGTCGATCGGTTTGCGGATGATAGGCAGTTCTCATATCCAGACGCGTACAAAAAGATTTCTGTAGCGACTGCCTAAAATGGGATGTAAAACGAGCATCACGATCATAGATAATCGAGAGCAGTACACCATGTCTCGAAACTATTTCCTTTAGATAAATTCGAGTTAACTTATCCATTTTATCAGTTCCTTCAAAAGGAAAAGAACTTATGAGAAGTCATCAACAAAGAACTAGTGCTAGGACTTGAAGCCACTCCCAAGATATCTGATAAAGAAAAAGCTTCACTATTGAGAGTGCTATTAGAAGGTGCAAAAGAGTTGAAGAAATCAACTACTTATGCAACTACTGATACAACCAGACAAAAGGCTTTTTCGACAAATGACTTAACAGGAAGAATGATAGTCGACACAAGAGGAATGTTGTAAGGCCCCATTCCCGGAAACCTCACAGTTGATCAATCATAGCAGTTAAAACATTAAACATTTCAATTAAACAAACTTAACCAACGGAAATAATTTATCAAAAACAATTCATTTCATGTAAAACACTGTTGTTAAGCCATACATCATCATTGATTGTTTACAAAAGACTTGTTTATATGCATTACACAACAACAGCAACACAGAGTACGAATGGATGTCAGACTTTTCCTACCGAGTAGCTTCACCCTCGTGCCATCCTCAGCAAAAACTACCTGCCAACTGAAAATGTATAAAAAGTCAGCGTTGATGAGTGAGCTCTAGTTTTATAAGTAATAAAATACTTTCTGTAGGTATACATATGAAAATACTCTGTTCATGAAAACTTTATCTCTTATACGTGAGCACGCATCAACTATACAGTCAGTAATGCTTTATCTCTTTACTGTATGCCTTGATTACTCTTCATTCTGTTATATTTATCTTTCACTGTCTATGGGGACCAATGAGCAATACCCCAACTATGTGCGCGATGGAAAACGGGTGATGGGCCATCTATATCCCTCGAAAGGGTCAACTGTATCCCCCGAAAGGGCTCTATGTACTGTGTACAAGGCCGACCCAATCACCCAGGATACGCTACAAGGGTCCTGCCAATCTCAATTGATTGGCCCTGTGTGCACAATAGGGTAGCTAACCCGCAGCACAGTTGAGCTAACGACAACACGGTCGTGTCCCTCCTATGAGATTGCAAGACTTGTTAACATTTTCATTAATGTTCCTCTTCTTTTTTTATTGCTCTTTCGCTTTATTATCACTAGATACTTTACGTTACGATAGTAACATGCCACGTAAAGTCACATACTATAAGTAATAATAATATCAATAATAAATGATAAGAAACATCATATGTAATCATAACATGCATGGAACATCATTATTACTAAGCCCTAGTCAACTCTGGTCAAAACCCTAAAGCACAGACTCCTAGAAAACTCTGTAAAATTTTCTAAATGTTAGGCTCATGGGAACTATTTGGGCGCATGAGCCCTGTTCAGGCGTGTCATCACTATGTAGGCGCATCAGCCAACACTTAAACATTTTCACTTTAGGCGCATGAACTATTCAGGTGCATGGGCACTTTTTGTGCGTATGAACACTTAGACGCATGAGTACTTCAGACGCATGGACACTTAGGCGCATGAGCCACTTGGGCGCATGGACACTATTGGGGCGTATGGCCCTACACTTAGTCGTCCGACTAATATTTCTAGGCGCATGGGCCACTGTTCAGGCGCATGGGCTACACTTAAATCTTTCGAAGGCATTTTCAGACGTATGAACCTTCTGTGTAACTTGTTCTTAGCATGTTTTCGTACACATTCATCAAACCCATCTGTTTTAAGCTGAACATGACTATTCTAAGCATGAACAACCTTTAAACATTCAATAATTTAACACGTAACAAGAACATTGCATGCGGGTAACATACATAAACTTTGCAAAAACATTTTAATACATTTTCAGCCCCAAAAATAGTTTACAACAAGTAAGAACCAGGGTCTAGAACTCACCTGGTGCAACTTGGGTGTTCTCTTCCTTTCTAACCTGCTTGCAATGAGTTCAAACACCTAAAAACACACCAAATACACACACACGAACACACACACAAACACATAAGCACATAAACATATAACCGGGATAAAACCCTTCATAAACATATGAAAACCTTGAATTCACTTCTATTCTTCTTCTTTCTTTAGCCGAGAGTTTCTCTGCTCTCTCTCTCTAAAACCGGGTGAAGATGATGATGTGAAGTGAGGGTGGGCGGCCATGCCCACCTTTACACCAACTTTTCAAAGATTTTTGTCCTTTTTACACCTTTAGTCCCTCCACTTGGACTGAATTTCCTTTCTTTCTTTTATTCTTTATTTCTTGTCTTTTAAAAATAACCAGATGTTACAAGTCCACCCCCCTTATATAGTTTTCGTCCCCGAAACCTGTTATTCCTCAAACAGACGAGGATACTGCTGCCTCATCTCCTCCTCAGTTTCCCACGTAGATTCGAATCCCTTCCTGTGCTTCCACTGTACACGCACAAGGGGAACCACTTTATTTCTCAGGCTCTTCTCTTTACGATCGATGATTGCCACTGGTTGCTCCTCATAATTGAACTTTCATCAACTTCAATGTCCTCCAATGGAACAATCATGTCTTCATCAGCTAAGCACTTCCTCAAATGAGATACATGGAATGTTAGGTGAATTCCACTTAACTCATCTGGCAACTCCAATCTATAGGCAACCTCTCCTACTCGAGCAATGATTCGGAAAGGGCCTATATATCTTGGGCTCAACTTGCCCCGCTTCCTAAATCTGATGATACCCTTCCAAGGTGAGACCTTCAACATAACCCGGTAACCCACCTGGAATTCAATTGGTCTACGTCATTTATCAGCATACGACTTCTGTCTATCTTTGGCTGCCTTCATGAAGGCTTTAATCTTTTCAAGCTTCTCTGTCGTAGCCTCGATTACCTCAACGCTTCCCAACTCTTTCTAACCCATGTCACCCCAACAACGGGTGTTCTGCATCTCCTACCATATAGCATCTCATATAGTGGCATACCAATGTTGTCATGATAGCTATTGTTGTATGAGAATTCGGCTAACGGTAAGTGATCATCCCAACATCCACCAAAACCGATTACATATGCCCGAAGCATGACCTCCAACGTCTGAATGGTCCTCTCAGACTGACCATCAGTTTGGGGATGATAAGCCGTGCTAATATGTAACCTCGTCCCCATAGCATCATGGAATTTCTTCCAGAATTTAGATGTAAACCGGGTGTCACGATCAGACACAATAGACACCGGCACACCATGATGAGTTATGATATCCTTGATGAACAGGTCAGCCAACCTCTCGGATGAATATGTCTCGCGGATCGGTAGGAAGTGAGAACTCTTCGTCAAGTGGTCAACAATCACCGATATGGCATCATATCCTTTCGGAGTACGGGGCAGTTTCGTAATGAAATCCATGGTGATGTGCTCCCACTTCCATTCCGGTATATCCAAAGGTTGGATCTTCCCATACGGCTTCTGGTGTTCCGCTTTCACCTGCAGGCAAGTAAGGCACTCACTCACATACTCCACCACGTCACGCTTCATACCCGACCATTAATAATCTTTCTTCATATCTTGATACATCTTTGTGGCGCCAGGATGAATGGAGTATCGAGTCTTGTGAGCTTCATCCATAATCCTCACACGTAGATCCCCAAAACAAGGAATCCACACCTGTCCAAATTGAGTTTTAACACCAATGTGTTTTCACCCAATTCCCTAACCAGACCTCTCATTCTTTCAGAGTTTAGATGAACTTCTCTTAATGCCTCATACTGAAACTCCTTGAGCTGCTTCATTACGTCAGAGGTCATGATTAGTTGGTATGCTTTCACCCGAATCGGCTCGGGCCTGTCCATCCGGCTAAGAGCATCGGCCACCACGTTGGCCTTGCCTGGATGGTAATGGATCTCGCAATCGTAATCCTTTATAAGCTTCAACCATCGCCTCTGCCTCATGTTCAAATATTTTTTCTCGAAGAAGTACTTCAAGCTCTTGTGGTTCGTGAAAATGGTGCACTTCATCCCGTATAGATAGTGCCTCCAAATCTCTAGTGCAAAGATCACGGCTGCTAGCTCCAGGTCATGAGTAGGGTAGTTAACCTCATGAACCTTCAACTGTCGAGATGCATAGGCTATAACCTTCACTCTTTGCATTAATACACACCCCAACCCCGAGTAAGAAGCATTAGAATATACCACCAAATCCTTGCTTCCTTCAAGTAATGACAAGACAGGAGCTTGAGTAAACCTCACCTTTAACTCCCCGAACGCCTGTTCTTGGGCTTGACCCCATACAAACTTTACATCCTTTTGGGTTAACTTGGTCAGGGGAGAAGCGATCTTGGAGAAGCCTGAATGAACCTTCGATAATAACCCGCCAACCCCAAGAAACTACGAATCTCGGATGGCGTCCTTGGAGACTTCCATTGCATCACCGCCTCAACCTTAGCAGGGTCTACCATAATCCCCCTCGGGATTTATCACGTGACCTAAGAACTGAACTTCGCGTAACCAGAACGTGCACTTGGAGAATTTGGCATACAACTTCTCCCTTCTTAAGGTCTCTAACACCTCCCGAATGTGATCGGCGTTCTCCTCCTTGCTCTTTGAATAAATTAGGATATCATCAATAAACACAATCACTAATTTATCTAACATTGGCCGACACACTCGATTCATCAAATCCATAAAAGCAGCTGGCACATTGGTCAGACCAAATGACATAACAAGGAATTCATAGTGACCGTAGCGCGTATGAGAAGTTGTTTTAGGGATATCCCGCCTCTTCACCTTTAGCTGATAGTAACCAGATTGAAGATCTATCCTTGAAAACTAACTGGCACCTTGGAGCTGATCAAACAGATCATCTATCTTTGGTAGGGGGTATCGGTTCTTCACCGTTAACTTGTTCAGCTCTCCGTAGTCAATACACATCCTCATACTACCGTCTTTCTTCTTCACAAACAGGACCGGAGCACCAAGGAGAGATACTCGGTCTAATGAACCCTTATCGAGCAGCTCTTGTAACTGTTCCATGAGTTCTTTCATTTCTGTGGGAGCTAATCAATACGGTGCTTTGGCAACGGGTTGAACACCGGGTATCAAGTCAATTTGGAACTCAATCTCGCGATCCGGTGACACGCCGGGTAAGTCTTCCGGGAATACGTCCGGAAAGTCAAACACAATTGGTACATAAGATAGTTGCGGTGTTGGCGCGTCCACATCCTTTACGTAGGCCAAGTAGGCACTACATCCAAGCCTCATGCACATTCTCGCCACCGCCATCGAAATTACTTTCGGGATCGTCGTGACGCGATCTCCGTAAATCGTAACCAAACTCCCATCGGACGCAACTAGTCGAATCATCTTCTTGCGACACACGATGTTTGCTTCATAGGTTGCTAACTAGCTCATCCCTAGTACTACATCAAATCCACCTAGGGGTATGACATGTAACCTAGCAGCAAACCTATGACCTTCTAGTTCTATGGCACAGTCCTCTAACACACCAGTAATTCTAATGGACTTACCAATAGCAGTTTCTACATCGAATGGTGCACTGACCTTTCTACTGATAACATGCAACTTAGCACTAAAAGTAGTAGAAATAAAACTCCTACTAGCACCAGAATCAAACAATATAGAGGCACAAGTTTGGTTTACCAGAAACATACCTCACACAACATCGGGATCAGCTCTGGCTTCCTCCCGGGTCATAGTGTAAGCTCTAGCACTTGCCCTCTGCCCTCCTTCTTCCGGCTTCTTATTCTCTGCCCCAGAGCTCTCCGCCCTCGTCTTCTTACAGTCTCTAACGATGTGGTCAGGCTGACCATACCTGAGCATACGTTCATCCCCATCCTGCACTCTCCAGCATGCTCCCTTCCACATTTACCACATTTCTTCCTCCCTACACCAGCTGTGACCACACGTCATCACTTACTTCGCCACCTTATTGTTTGGGGCGGCTCCACCACGTCCAAACCGTTTCCCATTCCAGTTTCTTCCATCCCCGCTCGTTTTCTTCACCTCAGCCACCACCACCACCTCGTGCTCATCATATAATCTACCAGCCAGATCAACTGCCGACCTAAAAGTGCTCGGTCGGGCAACGATCATATGCCTACAGATATCCGCTGGAAGCCCTAGGATGTATCTCTTATCTTTTGTGACAGTGGTGTCACTTGATCGGGCACCAGCCGCGCCATTTTATTGAATTTAGTAGTGTACTGCTGGTGTGTCATTGTTCCCGCCTCCAGCTGCAGGAACTCCCTTTCCACCTTATCCATCTCTCTGTGAGGACAGAATTCCTCAATCACTAATTTCTTCAGTTAGGCCATCTCATTCTTCCCACGGCCCTGCTATCCTCGGCTTGGACAATGTTGTCCCACCAGCACAAAGCCGAGTCCACAAAGGAGTGGGTAGCGAATTTCACCTTCTGATCCTCACGGCACTCACTGATATCGAGGACAACCTCCATCTCCCTTACCCAACAGTGAGCAGCTGCCGCAGTGCCGTTTCCATCGAAAGTAGGGGGCTTGCATCTCATAAACGCCCCATAGTTACAACCTCGAGTCGCCTCCGGCGCAGGCTCCTCTTCTTCCTCCTCCTCATCATCAGAGAGAATCGTTTTCGGCTCTGGTTGATCCCGTCCTCCCGGGGACCTTTTTCTTTCCTTTCTTTCCCCATCCCTTACGGCCTTGATCACTTCGGTCACCACAGATGGTAGAATCGTCTGCATGACCTGGTGAACCTCTTCCACCATAGCCTCCTTTACTGAGGCTCTCAGATGGGCACTCTCATCGTCACCCTCCGGATTAGGGGTCTCTGGTTTTTCATGAACCACTTTCTCGACTCTAGGTCTCTCTCTCTTGGGTCGCGGAGCAGCACCGTGACCTCCACCGCGAGAGGCCTTTGAAGATCTACCACCAGGCATCCTCTATAAGCACACTATAAGATTCAAACACTAACGCGGTCATTCAAGGTAATACTCAGTTTATGTCAAGTATAGTAAGTCCCTAATTATAGTGGCCAGTTGTGATTAGCCACTTACTTTACTCTTCATACCCCAAGCATCTCCTATCCTGACTTAATCAGTATCTAAATCTACTAAGAGCACATAATCAAATAGCATGCGCACATAATACCGGTTAACATTATGAAAATACATACCTGATGGCACGTAGTTACTCGGGCTGACATCCCTCCATTTGTCCCATTTTTAGTTTAGGTTTTAAAAGTTTATTTTAACCCAATTCACTTAAACTTTGGCTCTGATACCAACTTGTAAGGCCCCGTTCCCGGAAACCTCACAGTTGGTCAATCATAGTAGTTAAAACATTAAATATTTCAATTAAACAAACTTAAGCAGCAAAAATAATTTATCAAAAACCATTCATTTCATGTAAAACACTTTTGTTAAGCAATACATCATCATTGACTGTTTACAAAAGACTTGTTTATATACATTACACAACAACAGCAACACAGAGTACGAATGGATGTCAGACTTTCCCTGCCAAGTAGCTTCACCCTCGTGCCATCCTCAGCAAAAATTACCTGCCAACTGAAAATGTATAAAAAGTCAGCGTTGCTGAGTGAGATCTAGTTTTATAAGTAATAAAATACTTTTTGTAGGTATACATATGAAAATACTCTGTTCATGAAAACTTTATCTCTTTATACGTGAGCACGCATCAACTATACAGTCAGGTAATGCTTTATCTCTTTACTGTATGCCTTGATTACTCTTCATTCTGTTATATTTATCTTTCACTGTCTATGGGGACCAATGAGCAATACCCCAACTATGTGCGCGATGGAAAACGGGTGATGGGCCATCTATATCCCTCGAAAGGGTCAACTGTATCCCCCGAAAGGGCTCTATGTACTGTGTACAAGGCCGACCCAATCACCCAGGATACGCTACAAGGGTCCTGCCAATCTCAATTGATTGGCCCTGTGTGCACAATAGGGTAGCTAACCCGCAGCACAGTTGAGCTAACGACAACACGGTCGTGTCCCTCCTATGAGATTGCAAGACTTGTTAACATTTTCATTAATGTTCCTCTTCTTTTTTTTATTGCTCTTTCGCTTTATTATCACTAGATACTTTACGTTACGATAGTAACATGCCACGTAAAGTCACATACTATAAGTAATAATAATATCAATAATAAATGATAAGAAACATCATATGTAATCATAACATGCATGGAACATCATTATTACTAAGCCCTAGTCAACTCTGGTCAAAACCCTAAAGCACAGACTCCTAGAAAACTCTGTAAAATTTTCTAAGTGTTAGGCTCATGGGAACTATTTGGGCGCATGAGCCCTGTTCAGGCGTGTCATCACTATGTAGGCGCATCAGCCAACACTTAAACATTTTCACTTTAGGCGCATGAACTATTCAGGTGCATGGGCACTTTTTGTGCGTATGAACACTTAGACGCATGAGTACTTCAGACGCATGGACACTTAGGCGCATGAGCCACTTGGGCGCATGGACACTATTGGGGCGTATGGCCCTACACTTAGTCGTCCGACTAATATTTCTAGGCGCATGGGCCACTGTTCAGGCGCATGGGCTACACTTAAATCTTTCGAAGGCATTTTCAGACGTATGAACCTTCTGTGTAACTTGTTCTTAGCATGTTTTCGTACACATTCATCAAACCCATCTGTTCTAAGCTGAACATGACTATTCTAAGCATGAACAACCTTTAAACATTCAAGAATTTAACACGTAACAAGCACATTGCATGCGGGTAACATACATAAACTTTGCAAATTTCAGCCCCAAAAATAGTTTACAACAAGTAAGAACCAGGGTCTAGAACTCACCTGGTGCAACTTGGGTGTTCTCTTCCTTTCTAACCTGCTTGCAATGAGTTCAAACACCTAAAAACACACCAAATACACACACACGAACACACACACAAACACATAAGCACATAAACATATAACCGGGATAAAACCCTTCATAAACATATGAAAACCTTGAATTCTTACCTTGAATTCACTTCTCTTCTTCTTCTTTCTTTAGCCGAGAGTTTTTCTGCTCTCTCTCTCTAAAACCGGGTGAAGATGATGATGTGAAGTGAGGGTGGGCGGCCATGTCCACCTTTACACCAACTTTTCAAAGATTTTTGTCCATTTTACACCTTTAATCCCTCCACTTGGACTGAATTGCCTTTCTTTCTTTTATTCTTTATTTCTTTTCTTTTAAAAATAACCAGGTGTTACAAATGCACACCATGGAAGATGATACAAAAAGACATGGAGTGACTCTTGAAGAAGAAATAAGTCAACTTCATAAAGTTCACAAGGACATAACTGAGTGACTTTTAAAACTAAAACCCTAGTTAACTCTAAGGTCTATAAGAAACACATGGCACAAAAGTTGCCAAGGACGCTGAGAGAGTTAGAAAACTACTAGTAATCCCAAATCAGATGGTGAGGCATCAAGTATACATACTAAACCTTTAGCAATTAGAAACCTACTACAATTTCTATCTTAGATAAATTAAAAAGTCTATGACTGCTGAATAAAAAGTTGAGAATGAGTCTCTGGAAAAAAGGCATGATTTCTTATGACAAAAAGGATGAAGTTGTTCCCACAAAAGGTTTATAATAAACTTATAGAATTGCATGCGGATAGAGCTTAAAAATATTCTATAAAAAATAATACCGTTGCCTTAATTCAAAGTGCAAAAGAGTTTAGAGCTGAAAAAGAATAACCAAACCTATTGAAGAATTTAGTAAATCAAAATCAATAGCTTCATCTAAACCCAAAGCCAAAGTTGTCAAGAAAGTGCTATCAAAGTCATCTAAGCAAACTAACAAAGGGAATCCCCAAATGACAACCACTCAACAAGCTCCAATGTCCACATTTGATAAATCCATACAAAAGGCATTATCTTAGAAAAAGAAGGAGAAATATCAAGAAAAATGTCCTATAGCAACTCAACTTGAGTTGAAAGAATTCAACTTTGATGAGGTCATGCACTAGTGTCTTACTAAGATGAAATTAAAACTTATAGTTACAACACATGCTAAGTTGTAGAAATCAACAGAGTTGGCTAGAAGAAACAAGAATAAATTAGAGAGGAAACAAGCAGAGAGGGTCAGACAGGAGTATAGAGACAAACAAACAAATGAAGATGTACTATAAATACTATGGTTTCTCTTACAAACAAGTAGGACAAATGAGTTTGTCTACTCTTGATCTGAACATCAAAGAAATCAAAAAGAGGATTACAGGCGGAGAGTTGTTAAAGTATGAAGAAGCTAGAGAAAGCGCAATAAAAAATATAGCTAACAAGGACCAAGAAACTTGTTTAGGTCTTCCTATCTGCCAATTCAGCATCCAGCATCTCCTAATTCTGATTCCACTGCTTCTGATGATAATCAACCCATTTCATCAGCCCTTTCCAAGAAGATTCGTGTACTAAAAAGAATAGTAAAGGCAAGGGTGATTGACCTAGAGGTGGAAGACAAAATCCTTAAAGTAGCAAAGGTTTTAGGTGCTGAGTATGTAGCCTAAATGAAGAAATTTGCAGTTAAGAGGGAAAATGGAGAGATCATATACTATGATCATGAGAATAAGATACTTGATATGCCACTTGACATCTTTGAGCAATTTGCTAAATACCTTAGCATCTTTGGATGAAGAAATGAAGAGTTTAAGATGCTACTACAAAACATGTTATCCTTAGTTAAAGTTGAAGCTGGTGAAAAGATTCCTGAAACTCCATTATCAACATATGTTCCAATAGTGAGTGGGAATGCAATCAAAACAATGACATGTAATTATCACCATATCAGTAGCTTGAAAGATAGCTTACTCAAGAAAGCAACTTATCTAATTCAACAAATTTGAGATAGCTGGCCTAACCAGATTACGGCTAAGGAACATAAATAATGACTTTGAGGCAAATGAAGTAAAAAGGTGTTGATAAGGATTTACAAGTCACATCTAGAAAAGTCAAAGCAGACTTCAAATAAAAGAAAGATAAAATAGTTTAAAGTTGTTGACCACCCCATCTACCGATCTTACATCCAATACTCAATCATAATTATCTCCTACTATCACTCAAATTGCTAAAACTACTAAGCATGTATCTTTATCAGTCCAACAAGCTTCTCTAGCCATTTAATCTCCAACACAAACACAGTATGATAATTTAGAAGATAAAATGGTCACCACTATGGTTGTTGAAAGAATAAGAATAGATTGGAACAATCCTAAACATTATGATAAAGAAAAACTCTCAGAATCTAACCAAGATGAAAACTCAAAAGGTGATAATACAAACATTATCAACTGGGATATCATGTGACTGTTAAGAGGTACTTCATTGATCAAAGAAAGAACAAATTCAAGTCTTTTTTCTAGTTGAGTTAAAACTTCTGAACATCAACTCCGAATACCTATAGAATGTCTTCTCCTTAATAAAAGAATATTAAGGTATGTTTGACTAGTACAAATCAATACCATCTATTTTAAAGATAAAGATTAAGAACATAGTTGAAGCAGAATCAAGTGGAGATAAAGAAGAAGATGTTTTACATGTAACTCCATTGAGAATTCATGATCTAATCACCTATTGTAGTTATAATTCATCAACCAACACCCCTCAAGAGATAGAAGAGGATTCATGTATAAACTACCACTGTAAGGATACTTGAAGGATAAGAAAGAGCTTTGGTAACATCAACTTAGGGGGAATTTGTTGATCTATAAAGATAATGAAACTACCAAATATTCAAAGATTCAACAATGGCTGCCAACTGTCAAAATTTGACAAATGCTGAATTACTGCTAATTAGCACTCAACTTGATGAGCTGTTGATTGATTGTTGCCGATTGACACTCAACTTGAAGAGCTGTTGATCGACTGTAACACTAGACAAGACTATATGCACCAAAGTACATTGGCAACTACAATATTCTGCCTTGTGGAGATAACATTATACTGAAGCTACTGATCTCTGATGCGTGGATTGCCTATCTATGATGTACATATGTTATCATAAACGAGATTTGTGTTTATTAGTAAGATAGTTGACTTAGATTTCGTATTATCACTAGAAAATTTTTGTTAGTCCATAACCCGATCTAACAATTTTGATTTAAGCTCACCACATATTTAAGAGATTAAGTACAAGTTCCGTACATTAAATAATTACGTTGGTGGTTAGTCTTTTTATACCTGACAGAATATATTTGTTGGATGGGGTTAGATGCAAGATTAATGGGTTGTTTGATGGCATATTAATGAATATTAATAAGCTATCTATTAATATTCATAACCTCTTAAAGGTTAAAATATCACCCTAAAGTTGAATGATTAAATGATTAAAATTTAATTGTATCTTTTACCCATTAAAAAACAAAGAATCATTAAAAGACGATCAAATTGTACATAAAATGAACTTTTAAAGCCCGTTGAGTTAAGATAATAGTCAAATTGATCCACCAAAACCTTTTGGCCCCCTTTCTTTTAATAGTATAAATATAACACAAAAAATATAACATTGATCTAGTTATTGTAATGACTTATGAACTCATCTAAAAAGTTGTTACATATAAGTCAAATGGAAAATATAGAATATTTATTGTCAAATCTAGAGGACTAGACAAAATCGTGACATTCGAAATAAAATCAACGTTAATTATGTGTCTCTAAACTTCCCTTCTTAAGATCATATGGACCTCTTTGTGTTAGGCAAATTTTTTTCTTTGAAACTACACAAATTTTACTAGATATTTTGATTAAATCATTCTTTGTCATATTATTGTATGAAATTTAAAGTATTTTTAGTCGAATGTTATTAAAAGTCAAAACCAGATGAACGACTAGGTGTTCAATCAAGTTTCTATTTTATTAAAGATGCCATTGTTTGTTAGAAAGTATAAATTAGACATGTCATTGACAAAAGTCAAAATCAAACCTTTCGATTAATGTATTGATATTATTCAAGATTCCAAACGCAATTTGATCTTGACTTGCTTTATTTATATATATATATATAGAGAGAGAGAGAGAAAGGATTCAAATGAGAATTATCTTTTTTTGTAAAAACTGTAGAAACCAATTTTAACCACTAGTTTTCAATGGCAAACTGTAGAAACCAATTTCAACCACTAGTTTTCAATGGCAAAATTGTAATTACCAAAAATATATTTAAAAAATTATAAATCGAAAAATAACGTAGAAATAAAAAAAATAAAAACACAAAAATGTTTCCCTACTTTACCTCTTTCATAATAATAAAAATCCCGTTTTTTTTAATATGTAATGCGCATGCCTATTACCCAAGATGCTTCTGCCAGTGCGTTTCAAATCATGTCTTGTTTCTTACCGGATGAAAGGATGGCGAGGAAGACTAATCTCATTCAATCCGAAATTCGTTTTACATATGTGTAATATCGGATTTACACATGTGTAAATCCAGTACTACACATGTGTATAACTAGATTTACACATATGTAAACAAAAGATGTACGATTTTTTTTATAAAAGTATATCAATATGGTAGGCGTTGTAAAGATAAAAAATACTGAATTTTATGGTAAATCTTTTTTTGAAAAAATGATGTCGTGAAAAAAATTTATGAACGTTTTAAAAATGAGGGAAATGACATGTGATTTGCATGTGATAAAAAATAAGTGGCTGAGATTGGTTTCTAGAGTTCTCATAAAAAATTGTTTCTCATTTAAACCTCCCCTATATAGATATATATATATATATATATATATAATATATATAATATATATATATATATATATATTATATATATATATATACATACTAGGTTAGTACTCCGTGTATTACACGGGCTAAATAAATAAAATATTAAATAATTAGTAATGAAAATGTAATAATTATAAAACGATATGATTGAAATTGCATATGAGTAATAATATAAATAATAAAATAATGATATCATTATTTTAAACTTTTGTGTTTAAACCCTAATTGCATTTTTAATAAACATTTTTTCCAAACCAAACCGTTTTAGAAAATATCAATATTAAAAAAAATTATTATAACTTTTAATTTTAGTTATTTTGTTTTATGAAAAAGTCATTAAAAAACCATTTTAAAATACTTCATATTTTTAAACATGTTTGTTGTTTTAAAAAATTTTCTTATTTTATTTATTTGGAAGTTACATTTATAAAAGCATCTCTTTCTTATAAAAATAATTTTTAATCTCAAAATTTGTTAATAATATTATTAGTATTTAAGGTAATTGTTTAATAGGAGAGAGAGGCGGGAAATTAAAATTAGATGGTTTAAAATTATGCCAAGTGGCATCTTAAAGCCTTCTTTTATTAATATATATATAGGAGAGAGATCAAATAAAAACCATGTTTGTAATTAAAAACCGTGAAAACCACCACTACCCAATCACATAATATATAATTGATTTAACTTTCTAATTGTTTAAAGTATTTTAAAGTAAAATTCAACCATATTTTTCAATGTCATTATATATTTTTACATACAAACTCCAAGGAACGTCAATGATATCGAAACGAATTACGTATACGTAACTTGTAGGAGTTATATGTTCGTAACTCTTAGCTGTACATTTGGTAACACGTACTTACATATACATAACCCATACGTGTACATAACTTTTAGTTGTATAATTTGTAACATGTACTTACATATATGTAACCCTGGTTTTCATTTATAATATGGTTTTTAAGAGATCACTCCCCTATATATATATATTATATATATATATATATATATATATATATATAGGCGAGAGATCAAATGAGAACTAACATTTTGTGTGAGATTTCAAGGAACCAATCTCAACCATTAGCTTTTAATGTCAAATTATAATTAACAAAAACATATTTAAAAAAATTATAAATAAAAAATAGCATAGAAATAAAAAAATAAAAACGCAAAAATGTTTCCCTACTTTCCCTCTTTCACAAAAAAATAAAAAATTATAACAAATAAAAAAATTCTCGTTTTTTTCTAACAAAATTCGTTTTACACATGTGTAATATTGGATTTATACATATGTAAATCCAGTACTACACATGTGTATAACTAGATTTACACATATGTAAACAACGGATGGGTGTGTTTTTAGAAATGTATATGAATATGGTAGGCGTTGGAAAGATAAAAAATAGTGAATTATATGGTGATTTTTTTGGAAAAATAATGTCATGAAAAAAAGTTATGAACGTTTTAAAAAATAGAGAAAATGACATGTGATTTGCATGTGATAAAAAAAGTTATGAACGTTTTAGAGTTCTCACAAAAAATTGTGGTTCTCATTATATATATATATATATATATATATATATATATATATATACATATATATATACATATATATATAGGGGAGGGATCAAATGAGAACTAGCTATTTTTGTGAGAACTCTAGCAACCAATCTCAATCACTAGTTCTCAATCGTAAAATTGTAATTAACAAAAACATATTAAAAAAATTTATAAATCAAAAATAACATAAAAATAAAAATAATAAAAATAAAAAAATGTTTCCAACTTTCCCTCTTTCATAAAAAATATAAAAAAATTTATAAAAAATAAAAAAATTTCTCGTTTTTTTAACAAAATTCATTTTACACATGTGTAATATCGGATTTACACATGTGTAAATCCAGTATTACACATCTGTATAACTAGATTTACACATATGTAAACAACGGATGTACGATTTTTTTAGAAAAGTATATCAATATGGTAGGCGTTGGAAAGATAAAAATACTGAATTTTATGGTGAATTTTTTTTGAAAAAATAATGTCGTGAAAAAAGTTACGAACGTTTAAAAAAATGAGAAAATAACATGTGATTTGTATGTGATAAAAAATGAGTGGCTGAGATTGGTTCCTAGAGTTCTTACAAAAAAAGTGATTCTCATTTAAACCCTCCCCTATATATATATATATATATATAAAGTAATCATAAATACTAAAATAAAATAAAACCTACAAGGCTAGAATTAAAAATAAATAAATAAAAGAGGCCATGGAAAACAGGTGAAGAAAAAGAAAAACTAACCATGTAAACCAAAAATAGTTTTGGAGAAGCAGGGTGTTACGGTGGATCAAAGTCGCGCCAATTGGCTTAACATGAGGCGTGCTTACTACCAGAATACATTCATTAACATTTCTTAACTTAAACTAATTTAAAAAAGATTATAATAAAAAAATACTTAGAAAATGCCAGTTCAATACTAAAAAGAAGATTAAAAAACTTAGTTTAAGAAGCTGTAATATTATGTCACGTAACATTTTAGTTTTTTATTATATAGATCTAAAATAAGCTAATGAATAAATATTAAATCACACATATTTTACACCTTTATACCAACGAAAAAAACTTGACACCGGCACTCTTTTTCGCTTAAAGCTGGGTCTCCACTCTCCACTTCCTCCCTCTAAAATTATTGTTGCATGATTAGTATTGTCATGTTTTGCCATGCTTAAAGTGGGTCTCCACTTCCTCCTCCTTTCAAGTTCTACTTTGTTTTCTTAGGTTTTTAAATTTCTTTTCTTGTTACAAAGTCATTTTACTCAAGTTACATTTATTTCAAACAAATAAATTCTGAAAAACATTAATATGAGTTCAGAAGTAAGCGAGAAGCATCAATCAACAACAACTAGGGTTATTGCTGAAATGTTTGTCATTAGTATAACAAAACTACCGCTTAAGGATATCATGTTAAAGGTTTTTCAGTTGACAGTAATTACCATTGATGATGACTAAATAACTATGAGTTTTAACTGTCAATTGACGTACTCTTTCATGAAACATTGTTTTCTTTTGGTAATGTGTTGTGATGATTTTCCAACTAAAACACACGAATATTTGGTTTATTTATTGGGTAGACGTTTTCACCAAAATTTTCGTTATTTTTTATTTTATATTTATCCGATTGAATTTTCAGTGATACGCATACGTTTGAGAGAGATAATCCAAACTATTCCATATAAAAGATAAATCATTTATATGTGATCCAATAATTTGTAATCTAATTGCCTGACACTACTAGTTTCATGTTTCATCAATCGGATGATCCGTCTATCATATTTTTAGCATGTATTAGTATATATGATGAAAAATAGGACATTCCAATACATGTGTAATACTAAATACGATGTTCTTATTGTTGTTTTTATTGTTTTGCATTTACTTTTATAATTTTATGGTTATATACATCAAAACTTATATAGTTCAATAATAATTTAGGATAAATTATACACAATGCATTATGTTCTATCATTAGTACAATTGGTTAAGTTGAAATATCTTAAACAAAAAACAAAGAGATTTTGAGTTAAAGTCTTATTCAGAGTAAAGCCGGGTGGTTTTTATATGGATATTCTTCTAGATGGGTTGGAGGTGTTAAAAAACTAATAATCAAATTTAATTAAAATAACATTTATCATTTAAAACATATTCTTATATTTATTGTTAGAAAAAAATCATGTTCTCTCTAAATTTATAGTTTAAGAAAAACATTCAAACAAATCCCTTGAGTGTTTGTCTGGAAACCAATTCCAAATATTCGTACGCTATTTAGCTATTAGAATCATATTTTCTGATTACTAAATACAATATTATACATATGTATCTCCACTTACTTTAAAATATAATTTAAACAATGGAAAGGCGAATATGTTCCCCAAAAGAAAAACGGGTCATGTTCAAAGAAACTTACAATGGTCATAATATTATATGTTATCGTAACCTATATAATATTTTAGTTTTACTCTTCAGCTAAATTGTCAATTTTATCATATTAAGTTTTAAGAGAAATTCAACAATCATACTTGCATATTCGGTTATTTACATGTAAGATAGAAAGCCTTATAATCGACTTAAAAATGCTATAAATATTCCGTAGGAGTATTAATTTAATTAGTTGTTAGTGTGCTACGATTTTGATTAAATTGTTACACAACAGATTATATTTTATTTATCATGTACATATGTATTGTTGAGAATTTTGTTTGTATCCACATCTTCGTAAAACTGAAGACACTATGATCATCGGGTCTCCTATTCGACCATAGGCCTTGTAATTGTTATTTTTACTACCAAGTCACACCGTCTAACTTTTACAACATCAGGATGACTTTCGACACAAGAAACCAACGTTGATTCATTTGCTTCAATTAAGTCGTTCACATAATCTCATACTATTATGTTGGGATCATTCTTATAGAATATAGACTACACCTCATCAAGTGTAACATGTAGTGGTTTCATTTTATAACTAAATACGTACAAAAACTAGTTCATAAAGCTTGTATCTTATTAGTAAAATTATTGTTTATCAATATGAGATGGAGTTTACGCAAATTGTATATTGTATGATACGTATGCACATGAAGTATATGCGTTATGTGTATGTAGGTGTACTTTTTCAACCATCTTAATTGTATCATGAATATGCATAATGTGTGTATTTTGATTATATGTCACGTGTATTCATTAATTTAATTATGTGTGTATGATAGTAAGTATGTTCATGTATGTAATGTATAAAACAAAACTGCATATATGTAACTGTGTTAGCTTATCCTCACTTCATAACGAGGACAAATTAACTAGATTATCTTTTCAGAAATTTAACGTGATTGTAATTTAATAATAAGACATCACAACACATGGTGTGTAAATAAACATCTGAAAACCAATATTTATCATCCATAATTTATAAACACACATCATGTGATATTTAAATAAAGCATATATAGTAGTCAAACTGTTTTACATAAAATATAATATATATATATATATGTGTGTGTGTGTGTTTTATTTAAATCTTACACGTACTTAACAATGGTCATTGATAAACTAAAACAATTCTTAAGTGTATAAAATAAAATAAAATAAAAGTTGTAATTCATAATGGTTAATTATCATGAGAATTTTGTATTTTGTAATCATCATTGATAAACTTTAGGTGATGTGTAAATTATGTGGTTTTAGTTACAAGTAGTGACAGAAAACAAATGCAAGAATAGTTATGTATAAAAGACTCAAAATAATTACTTAAAAAGACTCAAAGTAATTACTTAACAAGTAGCTAGGATAGGATATATTACCAATCTCGTTTCTTTGTCTTGGCCAAGGTTTTGAGGATCGCTCCGAACCATCCAGTAGGAGAGATGAAGCGGTCAGCAGTTGAGATGGGTTTAGTAGGTTCAAGGGACGGCTGGGACAATGAGTTTGCTCAATTTTAATATTTTTAGGTTTACAAGTTTTGGATCCTTGGTCACTAGACTGAAAATTGCAGGCTTTTAACCGGTTGATATACAAACATAGTTAGTTAAGTGACTAAAAATTATGAATATCTTAATTTACTATCAACTCCCCTATCTATTTAAAAAGAATTAAGTTCGAATAAATAGTGATTTACTATTATCTATGTGTATGGTACGATAGATGGTGCAAGTTTCTTATGTTTTTAAGTTTTTTTTCTCTACACTTGGGTTTTATAGAGAGAGAGAAGGGAGGTAAGTATGTGGGTTACCGGAGCTCTAGTCTGTTACCGGCTTCATCGACGTGTAAGGATCCTCCCCTTATACCTTACTTCTTCTGATTCGATGTTTATGGTGGTTGTTGTGGCTTCGACCGATCAATCTTGCCTAAGATGGACACCCGCAGAGCGTGTGGAGCCTCACTGGCGGTGTCCTTTGCTTGGATGGGTTCCCTTGGCGGCGACGATAGCAGCCTTTCTTCCTCATCTACCTTTAGGGTTCTTGATCTCAAATCTGTTCTACGGTTTGCTATTGCGGTTATGCAATTGACGTAGGCTGTGGATGCCACATGTGACCATTTGGAAGTC
This sequence comes from Flaveria trinervia, assembly GCA_025506515.1. Taxonomy (NCBI): domain Eukaryota; kingdom Viridiplantae; phylum Streptophyta; class Magnoliopsida; order Asterales; family Asteraceae; genus Flaveria; species Flaveria trinervia. Next base: position 6,164,681 of record CM046455.1, on the reverse strand, counting down.
GCCATATGGCGAGGGTTAGGGAGCCCTAACGTCGTCGGACTTTTGCTTATGTGGGTTTCTTTGGCGGCGGCGATGAGGAGCCATTTCTTCTTATCCTATTCGATGGTCTTTGGTTCGATTGAATGTTGTTGGTGTTATGGAAGGGGTTTCGGAATTCGGACGTCTTTGTTTGTGTGATTGTTGATGATGATGAACCTTAGTACATCTAAGACTCTTCTGTTTATACGTTTTCCAAGTTTAGGCCTTTTTTGTTGTTAGAGATTTCAACTGTGGCCTCTTTCGAATTTACTCTTACAGAGACCTTTATAAGCCACCGACGAGGTGCCTGATCGGAGCTATTTTGGGTTGATGATGATGAATTTGAGTTCATCTGAGACTCGTTTGTTTATATGTTTTACGGAATTTGGCCTTTGTTGCTTTGGTTGTTAAGGTTTTCAAATGTGGGATTTGTTGGATTTTCTTTGTGGTCCAACGTTAACGATGATGAATATTTTATTCATCTAAGACTACTTTCGTTGGCTAACAATATTCCGGTACAGTTGATGATAGTCATGTGTTGTTCTGTGGAGCTCTTTTAGGGTCCTTTGGTCTATGATGATGAGCATATATTCATCCAAGACCAGTACGGCGTGACTCCGTTCAAGACAATATCATGATTTGGTCAATGATGCTTAACATATGTTCATCGAATGCTCATATGAGACCTATTTTGCTAGCAATTGGGTTCTATGGGATAAAAGCAGTCATGATGGGTTAGAAGCCAAGAAATATGCATCACATGTTGTATCATTACGCATAAAGAACAGTAAATCTTTGTATATTTAGTTAAATTGTTGTTCATTTCATTTGTTTTGGGATGATTTTCTTAGAGATCATTTATCGTGCTTGAATCCCATTCACAAACATTGTTGTTCCTTATTATATGTTCTGTTTTAATGATTGTTGTATGGATATAACATTTTGGCTTGACGTGACAGGATCGGAGGATGGTCGATGCTTGTCGGCACCCTCCTGGCAACCACGCGATGTGCATTTGCTTTTCAAACATTAGCGTGAATGCGTGTTGTATTGTGAAATGTTTTTTTGACCGTCACGACTATGATGATAGAAACGTCTCCAAGCGCGTTTATCTGAGCCTCCTTCATTTCTTTCAACGCTCAAAGCGCGTCATAGTATAACACTAGTTATTTTAAAAAGTTAATATTTATAACTAGTTTTATATACATAACTATAGACTATTTGTATAATATACTATATTCACTATTGAATATTGAGAAATTTAAATTGCAACAACAGTCCTTGTGGTTTGATCATATTGCAAGTTCGGTCCCTAGATTTTAAAAACTACAAATTTGTTCAAACATTTGGAAGTTTGTTGCAAGTTTAATCCCCCCGTTAGTATCCGTTAGTTTTTAACTATCTAGGAACTAAATATGCAATATGATCAAACGATAGGGACTAATTGTGCAATTTGCTTAAAAATTTAAAAAAATTTGAAAATCAAATAAAATTTAAAAGAATTAAAATCAAACATAAGAAATTCAAATAAACATCAATAATAAATTTTAATAATGTTTAAAAAAACAAATCAAATCAAATTCAAAACTGAAAGAAGTAAAAATAAAACGTATGTAAAAAAGAAAGCGTTAAGTATTGAAAAAATTATGAGATCAAAGTACAAAATTAAATAAAATTTAAAAATACAAACGAATAACCATTTTTAGAATTCAAAATAAATATTGAGAAAATCATATTATTGTTAAAAAATAAAAAAACGGTTTGATTTAATTTTTTATTTTTTTAAATTTATACTTTCACAAGGTTTTTGTATTCTTAGATTCAAACATGACACATGAACTTCATCAAAAATAAGCATAATAATTTTTTAGCATACTTCTCATTTTCTCTATTTCTATTTTTATATGTATTTTGTTGTTACTTTTATTTAATTTTTAAATTTGGTTAATTTTTTACCCTTAATTCTATTTTTTAATGATTATTGAATTTCTTTATTAACGTTTGTGAATCCAAGAATCGCAGTCAGGAATTATCAGTGTTGGTTGATGGCAAGTCAACGTTTGCGGAATCAACTTTAATTTCGTTTAATTGTTTGTAATAACTTTAATTGTCAATAAATATTCAAGAACACACTAACAGAAACCAATTAATGAATAATATGTATTTCATTAAAATATGTTGATGATTACAAAATAATAAATGAATGATATCAAAGTTTGTTATGATGTGACAGTTGTAGGGTTTGATTGACTGTGATTGTCGTATTGCAATTGTTGTTGTTGTTCAATCAATCGTCTAAAACAATCGTCCTTGAATCGAATCATAGGATCCATATATATAGACAATGATGTTTTAGTTATAGAAAACACCGGATCTCTTGGGATTTGATTTGTTTCAGTTAAGGAATCATCGGATTTCTGTGGATTCGCATAACTGCCTTGTTGACTTGTTGACTTGTAACACTTGTATTATACAAGTGTTTGGACTCCGCAGGAATAGTGTATTCCGTAGGAATTTGTTCTTCCGTAGAAGTCTTGTTCTTCCGTAGATGATTTGTTCTTCCGTAGAAGTCTTGTTCTTCCGAAGGAAACTTATTCTTTAGTTCTGGTTGTTCATCCGCAAAGGCTCTTCGGATGTAAGGTTACTTGTAAGAAACATATCTACGGAAGAACAAAATGTTCATCCGTAGATGTTTCTTACACTTGGTCAATTTCATAAATTGGCCAAGAATAATGTTTGTACCTGCAATTATCTATAACACACATATATGGGTAGCATATATAATTAATGCATGCATAATAAATGACAATTACAAATAGTTATTACAAAAATTGATTAAAGTTCTAAGCCTATACAATTTGATCTAGACCTATAAGTCCTAGATCTAACAATACTCCCCCTTAGGCTTAGATCCTTGTAATCAATCCTTCAAGACAGAAAGCTCCTTGACTCTTGTAATGATCTTGTTGTAAAAGTAAGACACAACAGTCTTCTGATCATCATACTTGTAGTTGATCTTCATCTTGCTGAACTTCTTCAGAGTCTCAAAGCTTATCCCCAGAACATCTTCCTCCGTAGTGAGTGTGTCTAACACATTGTTGTTATTCACCACTTCTAGCTCATCTTGCTCTGAAATTCTGAGTTCTGTGAATTCATCAAAAGTTATTCCCTTCAGCAGTCCAGTATTGAATCTTCTTCTTTTGTAGGCTTTGGCATGTAATTTGTCAATCACTTGTATTACATGGACATGCAGGAATAAATCATTTTGTGCTTTTTCATTAGCCAGCTTGGGAAAGAATTTGTCATTAAGGTACGAGGTGTAGCTGGGATGAAGTAATTTGATTTCCACAGGATCGAAGATCCTGATCCGGTCAGCTTTCTTGTTTTCAGTATTTCTTATCAGGACCAACTCCTTTGTTTTCTCAACATAACCCCATTCAGTTATAGGGTATGTGAATTGAGTCCCTTCAATGCATTTGATTGCTGCTGTAGTTCTACTTTTGTAGACAATCCTTTTCAAGAATTCATCATCTACAGATTCTGAGGCATTGGACTTGTATCTTTTAAGCCCTTTGATTCTCTTCTAATGCTCTGCATCTTCTCTTTTAGCTTCTCTGAGTACATCATCTTTAAATTTAGTCTTGAGCTTTCCCAGTAGAGTTGAGAAGTCTCTTCCTCTAGAGTGAATTAGATAATTGCAGATGATCAGGCTTTAAAGATCTTTGATGTCATTCTCTGGCAGACTCACCACTGAAAATACATCATGGAAGTATTCAACTCTTTCATATGTTCTTTTAATAATAGCACAATCCCAGTCTGGATCATATTTCCAGGCCATGATCATGTTCTCTTCCATAGAACTAAGAGTTGTGAGGTGGTCTATTAGTTGTATCAGAGTGGATTTCTGTTCGGTTATCTCCCTCACTGTAGTGCCAAGTGGCCATACTTTGCCCAATATTACTTCTCTTGGCTCTCTGGTCAATTGTCCTTCCCTTTGTGTTGATCTTTAGGTTCAACTGTTATAGGTTCAGCAGGAAGATTGCTTTGTTGCTCATAGGAGGATGTGGAGCCTCAATTTTGAATTTTACACCAGTATCCAGCTCAACTTTCAGCACATGCTCCATCATCCTTCTAAGTTCTCCTACTGACCTTCCCTTAAGCTCATGAGGTTTGTAGTTATGGCCTTGTAACCAGCAAGTCATGTTGTATTTACTCAGCTTAGCTGTGTCACAATGTCCCAATTCCTTCTTTATCTTCTGAATGGATTGAAAGGTGCTGAAGGCTTCATAGTCACAATTTGGAATCATAAAGCACTCAAGTCAAATTCTTTCAACAAATTCTTCATCTCAGTCATGTTTAGCCTCTCAACCATGTCATAAGGGAAACCATGGTTTATGAGTGTCATGAACATGGTTGATTCAGGCCTCTCTTCTAATATGTCTTTTGAAGACAGAAGATCATCAGCCTTTGAGACTTTCTGATCCATTGTGGAGTCTTCCTTGATCAGCTCTTTCCACTCTTCATCACTGTCATTATCCTGGTGAGAGATAGACTTCACAGTAGATAAATCTACTGAAGGTGTGTGTTTAGGAGATGTGAGCTTTTGTTTCTTGGAAGAACTTTCATTAGTTGTCATCTTCTTCACTGTAGCACCAAGATACTTTCTCTTCCTTGAGTACTGAATTAGCTCTTTTGATGCCTCAGCAGATTGTTTTGTTTGAACAGTTAAAACATCAGCATTTGACTCTAATGCACAGATCTTCATTTTGAGCTATTCAATCTCTTCTTCTTTTCTTTTTATCACATTTGATTGAGCAGACATAGAGTTATTTGCTTGTTCAAGCTTCATCATCATCCTTTCTTTTTCTTCCTTTTTAGTTTCTACTGACTCTTTAAGCTCAGACTCCTGATCAAGTAGAGCATCAATGACTTCATTGTTGCATTGAGCATCTTCTCTCAACCTTTTTATTCTAGCTTCTTGTTTCATCAGCTCTTTATCTTTTTCTTTGATCACTCCCTTCAGCTCCCGTATTCTTTGCTTTCTTTTGTTCAATTTCAGCACTAGCTTGTTGTCCTCAGCAACCAGATAACTCTTGCTGACAGGGATATCATTATCACTTAGATCATCTACATTGTATGCAATCACATTGACATACTTTGCCTCTTCTTCTCTTTCCTCGTGTTGAGAATCAAGATTATCATCTGTTACTTCTTTATGTGCTTCACCTGCCGAGCTTGAACTGATTTCAATAACTTGAACTTTTGGTTCTTGATGTGGTTGTTGTTGTTGTTGATGATCAGTGATCGGAGAGACTGGTTCAGTTTTATTTGAGAGTACAGGGGATTCAGTTTTGGATAATGACAGTTTAACTGTACTTGCTTATGAGGCTAACTCTGTCTCCCCAGTGTAAATGCTCTCAGGGGTTGAATTTTCTAGATTTGGAGGTTGTTGATAAAGTTTCATTTGAAGCTGATTTGGTGATGGAGGGTGGATTGGAGAGATTGGCTCTGTGTTTGGCTAGGTGGTGATTGTGGCTGGGATGTTTGTTGTTGATTTGGTGATTGATGATGGATGGGAGAGATTAGTTTTGTGTTTTGGCTATTTTGTGAGGGTGAAAGGGAGAGTTTTGTTCAGTGTTTTGGCTAGCTAGTGAATTTGGTAGGGATGATTGAGCTTGATGATGTATGGGTGATATAGCAGGTGAATGAGTGTCTTGAACCGAATCGGCTGGAGAGTCCTCTTGTTGATCTTCCCACACAAACTCTTGAGGAATATTGGTAGCAACATCAACCACATGTGCAAACATGTCCATGTCACCTCCTTCATATTTCCTAGAAATTTTGTAACATATTTGCCAAGGTGTGCTTGAACAAACACACCACTATCCACAGAAATTCCAGGCAGATCTGCATTAATGATTAGTTGAAGAAACATTGGATCTAGAAAGACTGGTGCAACCAAAACCAAGTCACTTAGAAGATTTTGGTACAACAAACAAAGGACTTCCGAAGCCAAGAGTGGAACTTCCGAAGGAAAAAGGAGATCTTCCGAAGACAAAGTGTAAAGCTTACTTCCGAAGGAAACGTTCCAACTTCAGAAGATAAAGAACCTACTTCCGAAGTTCAAGATTTAGAAAGAAAGATGGAGTCAACTTCCGAGCACAGAAGTCTCAAGCCTCGGAAGTATAGAAGCCACTTCCGAAGTATAAGTGGGTTAGGAAGAACTTGTTCTTCCGAAGCCAACTTTGTTAGGATCAGTGATCTACGTTTGATTGATTAGAGAGTATAGCAGCGGAATTCTAACAATGAATTAGCCAATTCACAAGAACAAAAAGATATTCAATGAAGAACAAAAACGGTTATAGATAGAGAGAATTCTACAGATATATTTCATTCAATATTCGCTTTTGTTCTAACGGAATGTCACACTTACAATTAGGTCGACACCTCTTATATAAGAGATGTGACGTCTGCTGATGTCATTTGAGTGACATCTAACAGAATTATTCCAACTGAAACACAACTACTGAAGATGTCAAAACAGCTGACATCTTCTTACAAAAATACTAAGTGTTATCAGTTACTACAACTACTGAAAAACATAAAACTACTGACACTACAACGACTGAAGAACAAGCTCTTCAGCCGTTTTACAAAACTGCTGAAAGTAAAAACATAAAACTACTGATATCACAACTACTGAAGAAGTACTCTTCAGCTGTTGTGACAAACTACTGAAACTTCAGTACTTGGTCTTCAGACTTGAACTTCAGACGTTTCATTAGCTGATGACTTCAGTAGATGTCATCAGCTGATGTCTTTAGTCTTTGTCTTCAGACTTTGTACACCAGTTGTTGATCTTCAGCACTTGTAGACTCTTCAGCTGTTGTACTTCAATACTTTGGTTCTTCAGCTTCAGCACTTGTGTTCTTCAGCTGTTGAGCTTCAGCACTTTAGTCTTCAGCTGTTGAAGTCTTCAGTACTTGATCTTCAGCTGTTGAAGTCTTCAGCACTTGTCGAACTGCTGATGAAGCCTTCAGCAGTTGTTGTGATATCATGTGGGACTTAGAGGTTTTCTGATCTTGGCTCATTGGTTCTTTTGGTCCAACAAACTCCCCCTGAACCAATGCAGCCAAAACCTCTAATTGATTTATTTTCCCACTTATTATTGGCAGAATGGTTGGTCTTTTTCCTTCTTGATCAGTTGAGAAGATGACCCATATAAGCACTGGCCTGGGAAGAAATCTCAGAGATCTGTTTGGCAAGGTATGAATAGGAACTCTGTTTTGGGGAACTGGACACAGAGTTGTTACCCCATTCATGAGATCTATTTCCCCATGATGAGTCTATATGACTCTCGAACATAGGCCTCAAGGAGAACAACATGTTCCTCTTTGGAGAGTTCTTCTACTCCTCCTTCAAAGAAGAACTCTGGACCATAGTACTCAGATAAGTACTTTATAGTCCTGCCATTCTTCAACTCCACAGTAGTTATCTCCCTATAGACAAATTCATCAGGATGAGTGCCCTCAAGAAGTAACTGGAGCTCATTCTTCTTGATGTCTTCAAGCTTCTTATATAATAACCCCTTTTTGATCATCTTGTTTTCCAGTAAGGCTTGAGGGGTCATTTTTGATTGATGAGCCTTCTTGAATTCATCGATTATTTCCCATGGTGAGACTACAATGGCCAACATGATTGTAGAGTCTATTGTTTTTCTAATCTGGCCATTGTATCTATGTGGAATGGATCTTTTGTTGATTCTAGAACTCACCTTGGGGTCTGGCCATACTCTCACTCCTCCTTTTGATACTGAAATGTGTGTCTGAGAGTGTACAGCCTCTGAGCATGCCCTTTCATGGCTTGTATAGATGATGACTGAGGAAATTCCTTGTCAACCATCTTCAGTAGTTGCTCATCATGCTGCTTCTGTTGTTCTTCATCTTCTATTTTGACTCTTACCGTTTCCCTTTGTAAGTCAGGTGTGATCATGAGTTGACTCCTGGGTTCTGGTAGCTTTAGAACAGCAGAGAGTGGCAGACTATCTCTTCATCCTCTTCTTCTTCATTTCTTCTATCCTCAGCACCCTTCTCCTCCTTCTAGGTGCATCACTGGATGATGGTTGGGTTGGTTTTTGTGGTAAAGGAATTGGTTTTTAAGGTTGAGGATGTTTGGATTTGGGTTTTGAGATTGGTTTGGAGATTTGAGGGGTAGGCTGTTTTTGAGTGGGTGATTGAGAAGGTTGTTCAAGCATTTTGGTTGTGAGTTTGGCTTTTGTGAGTCTTGCCATTTCAAACCTTTTCCCAGCCCCAGCCTCATCAAGTGCTTCAATGATTATCCCCTTATGAAATTGCTCAGACAAACAGATTCTGGTGGCTATAGCCAGAATGTTGTCTCTGGTCCATGAACGAATCTCCATCAGTGATCTTCCTAAGTATTTGCTATGAATCGAATCATGATCTCCAATCTCTCTTTCTCCAGCACATCATACCCAGCCCATCTGTTTTGAATTTCCTCTACTTCCAACCTCCTGATCTCACTGTCTAGTGTGGCTGTATCAAAGCCTTGCTTGAAGAGTTGCTCAATGATTTTGTCCATGGATCGGCTGTGTGTTTCATCTGCATCTTTTACCAGCTCTTCCAAGGATTTTTATTCAGCATTCGATTGATCACCAGCACTTTTCTTTCTTTTCTAAGTGATCAGTTGTTGTTCCTTTTCCTTTTCTAACTCCTTGGTTTTCTCTTGTGCCTTCTCATCCTCAGTTCTTTTTCTTTTCTTTTCTTTCACTGCAGTACTCTCCCCTTTTTGGATGCATTGGTGGCAGGGGGTTGTACGCAGAAAGTTTCTTGTGCACAGCATCATCAATGAGTGGTTGTAGACTTGAGGAGATCCTCTCATCAATGGCTTTATAAACAATGTCATTGATGATGGGAGTGATGAGAGGTACGGATTGTTGGAATACAGCAACCATCTGCTCAGTGGGGTTCTGTCCCGGAGAGATAGTGCCAAAAGCAGAAGCTGGAGGTTCAGTGAAGTGAGAGGGTAAAGTGTTTGTGGGACCTTCAAATGAAGGTGCCATCTGTGGGTTGGTGGGGGCAGATGGACTTACATCCTGAGACTTCTTGGAAAGCAGTTCTTGTAGTTGCTTACCTCAGCCTCCAGGATGGTGTTGTGGGCTAGAACGTCATAGAAAAAGCCCAGGTCATCATCAGCAGATGCTGAATCACCTGACCTCCTGCTTGTAGCAGGATGTACATGCACTGGGTGTAGACCAGTTTTAGCATGTGCCCCTTTGTCTTGGAAATAGGGACTTCCAGCCTCAGGACTGTGTCCTTCATCAGCTGTTGCCTCTAGTGAGGTCTTAGCTATGTTACCAGCCTCATTCTGATCATGTGCTGATTCAGAAGAGTTGGCAGCCTCACTAGATGTTCTAATCTCCCTATCTACACCAGGAGATAGAATTGTAAACCCCGGTGCTGTGGGTTGTCAGAAGCATGGGGATCCTCTTCCTCAATATCTGTGGTTCTCCCCTTTGTTGTGGTTGTTGGGGAGGAGGAGAGGCATGCAACTGATTCAGCACATTGCAATGAGTATGGTTGGACTTTAGGGGGCGGTTGCATGGGGCGATGGGGTAAAAGCAGTGTGCACCTGGGGAGGATGGTGCTCTTCAATGGCAATCTCCTCAAGTGAGGAAGATCCCAGATGTGTGGGTACCCCTGCTGTGGTGGTTGCAGGCTCCTTTTGAGAGGAATCCTGAGCGGCTGTGGCTGGTAGAGTCTCTGATACTGCTGGGGGGTTTAAGCCAGCAAGTATATCCTGCCTTGGTGGTACAGGAGCATCTTCAGGGGACTCATCTCCCTGAATAGCTGTTTTGGGGTTTTGGTTTTGGTTTAGTGGGGACTTTGGTTCTGGTGGTGGAAGCTATGGGTTCTCTGTGCTTGGGCTTTAGCATTCGGGCAGCTTCTTTGAGAGTAAGGTCTGAGTTGTGCCTGGAGTATACCTCAGCCAAAACAGCTGGTGCAGGGACTCCAAGGCCAACAAGGCCATCAGATTTTAAATCATCTAAAATAATGGCCATCAGAAACCTGGGATATAATGGCCATCGGTTTGCCGCAGGTTTCTGAGCCAAGTTCTTTATTTCTCGAAACACGATTTCAGAAAAATTTAGCGGTTGGTGTTCTAGAATAGAATACAATACCTGTTGCCATTGGGATGACATTTGATCCCAAGAGATGTCTTGGAGGCTAAGCAGACATTTACCATGTGAAAAATAAATTTCTCAGCGTCATGGAAATGTTTCTTTAGAATGGTTGTAGCCCGAAGATCACCTTCATACCCATGATTGATAAAGACATATCTGTTGTGCCCTTTGGGTATTCAGTCACAGCGGTGGAGTCGTGTAAGTGTAATGCCTGACGAATGATGTCGGCTGTACGACCACTGGTTTCTGGTTGACAAGGGACCGAACAGAGATTTGACCGGTAGACTCATCAGTATGAACAAAAGAATTTGACCAGAATTGACTGAGGGATTCAGGGTAGATGGTCGGATTCAAGAGAAAGGCTGTGCGATATGGGGAATCCACCATTAAGTCAATGGCAATATCATATTTGTTCCAGAAAGCCGACTTGGTAAGGTAAGCAACGCAGTTATGTCGTGGTTTCAGACTCATGGTCGCCATGTTTGAGAGAGAGAAGCTCAGAAATAACGGCTAATGAAACATTAGAGAAGAGGATAGGTATTTATAGGGTAGGGGTGAGAAAGAAACTGAAGGTTTGTGTTTAGTCATCAGTAGTTTTAAACCGACTGTTGACATGGTATTACCCTTTCAGACGTTGAAACAGCTGAAGTCGTGGGTTTAGGCATCAGCAGTTAGAAAACTACTGAAGACCATGGTTTTGACTTCAGATGATGAAACAACTGAGGACTTGGTGTTTGTCATCCGTAGTTGCGAAACTACTGAAGACAGTGGTTTTGTCATCAGTTGTTGTAAACAGCTGAAGACTTGGTGTTAGTCATCAGTAGTTATAAAAATACTGAAGACATGGTTTTGCTTCAGTTGTTTAGAATGAAACAGCAGTTGTAGAAACAACTGAAGAGAAAGTTCTCTTCAGTAGTTTTCGTCAATTCATAGCCTTTCAGCTGTTTCATACTGTCCTCAACACTTACTCATCAGACTTTGCATCTGCTTTTCAGGGTTTCATAGGACTTCAGTACTTATCTGTTAGTACTGATTTCAGTAGTTGTAACTACATCAGTAGTTGTAACTACATCAGAGTTTAGAACAGATAAAGTACTTCAGTACTTGTGAGGCATTTAGCCGTCAGTAGTTATAAAAACTACTGAAGGTGAAAGAACTCATCAGTACTTATATGTGATGGTTACCAATGATCACCAGTATGTTTACTGAAATCATCAGTAGTTGTCACTTATTCTCGCTGCAGCATACCAAGCCTTAACACAAGGTTTTGGAAACTAGAACTATCCAAAGGCTTAGTAAAAATATCTGCAAGCTCATCAGCATTAGGCACAAACTTAGGATCAATCAGACCTTTTTCAAAACAATCCCGAATAAAGTGATGTCTGATCTCTATATGTTTGGTCCTAGAGTGCTGGACTGGATTTTTGACAATACACAGAACTGAAGCATTATCCATTAATAATGGAGTCTTAGTCTCTGTAATGCCATAATCCAGAAGTTGGTTCTGAAGCCAGAGTACCTGAGAAGTGCAACTTGCAGCAGCAATGTACTCGGCTTCAGCAGTTGATGTGTAGCAACAGATGTTTGTTTCTTACTCTGCCAAGAAATCAAACAGTTGCCTAGGAATTGACAACCACCAGAAGTTGACTTTCTAGTTAACTTGCACCCTGCATAGTCACTATCTGAAAAGAGAACTAATTTGCAAGAGTGTCCAGTGGAATACCATAAACCCAGAGATTGTGTACCTTGCAAATATCTAAAGATTCTCTTGACTGCAATCAAATGAGACTCTTTAGGAGCAGCCTGAAATCTAGCACAAACACATGTAGCAAACATAATATCTGGTCTAGAAGCTGTTAAATACATCAAGGACCCAATCATACATCTGTAAAGTGTTTCATCAACGCTTTACCTTTCTGATTAGCATCCAGTTTGTGGTGTTGCACATGGGAGTAGAACAGGGCTTACAATTTTGTAAATCAAACTTATTCAAAAGATCTTTTGTATATTTTGACTGATGAATAAAGGTTCCATCAGCCTTTGTTTAATTTGCAAGCCTAGAAAGAACTGTAATTCTCCCATTGCATTCATTTCAAACCTCTTTTTCATTAATGTTGTAAAATCATCACACAACTGGGGATCAGAGGATGCAAAAAGATATCATCAACATAAATCTGAACAAGTAGCTTATGCTGATCCACCTTCTTAATAAACAAAGTTTTATCAATGGAGCCTCTAGTGAAATTATTCTTAAGAAGAAAAGTGGAAAGTGTCTCATACCAGGCTCTAGGAGCTTGTTTCAACCCATAAAGAGCCTTATCAAGTTTATACACCCATTCAGGATGTTTATTATCCTCCAAACCTGGTGGTTGACACACATAAACTTCTTCCTTTATTTTACCATACAGAAATGCACTTTTGACATCCATTTGAAAAACTTTAAGATTGTGGAATGCAGCATAGACTAAAAACAATCTGATTGCCTCTAGTCTGGCTACAGGGGCAAAGGTTTCATCATAGTCAATACCTTCTTCTTGTGAAAACCCCTGTACAACCAGTCTAGCCTTGTTCTTAACAATAGCCCATTTTCATCAGTTTTATTCCTAAACACCCATTTAGTGCCTATTGCACACTTACCTGGGGGAAGAGGAACCAGTTCCCACACTTGCTGTTTCTTGAACTGAAGTAGCTCAAGCTGCATGGCTTCAACCCATCCATTGTCTCTCAAAGCAACATGGTAGTTCTTTGGCTCTAGCTGACTGATGAAGAGAGCATAGAAGCAGAAGTTAGACAATTGACTTCTTGTTGAAACACAGAATTGATATCACAATAATCTGAGACATTGGGTGATTCTTCAGTTCTTGATAAACAATGAGATCTGTGCAAGTGTTTGTAGACCTTCAGCAGCAGCAGATGTTGATGCAGACTCTTGAAACCAAGAATTAGATGGTAACTCAAAAGATGTAGAGGAATCAGAGATCTCATCAGCATTTGTTGTGGATGGAACTGCTGAAGCTACAGGAACAAAATTTAGCAGACACAGGCAGTTGGTCACTAAACTTGAATAGGTGAGTATTGATATTATCATCATCATCATCAATACCACCAGGTGGAAGACATGCCGCAGAAGATGATTATCCACAGGATCTGCAACAGCTGGAGGTTGATAAGGAACATATTGCAGTATGTCCAAATCAAACAACTCCATAGGGTTTTGTGGAATCTTGTCCATAGGAGATTCATTAAACTTCACATGCAAAGTCTCTTCAACTATCTTTGTTCTGCAGTTGAAGACTCTGTATGCCTTGCAAGTAGATGAATAACCACAACAAAATACCCTGCATCCACCTTAGGATCAAATTTTTGGAGTTGATCCTTTGTGTTGAGAATAAACAGGGACACCCAAATGCTTTGAAAAATGAAATTAGAGGAGCCAAGTGATGGAGAACTTCTATGGAGTCTTCATCAACCTCTGATTTACTAAGACTCTATTCTGCACATAGCAAGTTGTGTTAACAGCTTCAGCCCAAAAGGTCAGTGGCAAACCAGAGTCAGCCAGCATGGACCTTGCAGCTTCAATTAGGGTTTTGTTCTTCCTCTCCACTACTCCATTTTGTTCTGGAGTCTTTGGTATGCTAAACTGCCTTTTGATTCCCTTGAAAGATAGAAGTCATCAAGTGTATGGTTTCTGAATTCAGTTCCATTGTCACTCCTAATACACTTGACTGGAAGGGAATACTGCTTCTCAACATACAACACAAAGTGAATAATCTTCTGAGCAACCTCATCCTTTGAATGTAGAAAGAAAGTCCATACAAATCTGGAGTAATCATCCATAATTACCAGACAGTATTTCTTCTTTGCCATGCTCATCACTCTCACAGGACCAAATAGATCCATATGCAGTAATTGCAAGCAGGACAGTGGACTTAAGCTCTTCATAGGAGGGAATGAGACTTTGTGTGTTTTTTCCTTTTAAACAAGCAGTGCAGGTTTCATCACAGTGGAACTCCTTTATTGGTAAGCCTCTAACTAAACTATTGTGGATTAGCTGATTCATGGTTTTGAAATTAACATGACCCAGTCCTTCTGTGCCACAGTTTAGATTCTTGAGAAGAGGCTTTGGAAAATAGGCAGGATTGCCTCTTGAGATCTATTTTTCTTGGAAAGATCTAAGGCATACACTCTTCCTGTCCTGTTGGCTCTCAGGAGATTGTGATCATCCAGCACTTATCAATCAAATGCAGAACTTTGGATGACAGAATCCTACAGTTCTAACTGGTGAAAGAGCAACATGGCCTTTATCACACATTTGACTGACACTCAAGAGATTGTACTTGAGATTTTCACAATGATTAACATCATCAAACTTTATTTCTCCACTGGAGACAAAGCCATTGCAATGATGTAACCCCTAGCATCATTGCCAAAAGAAACAAACCCCTTCTTTCCTTGAGAGTAGTCATGAAGAAGAGAGCTGTTCCCAGATCATGTGCATAGATCCCCACTGTCTACATACAGATGCTACTATGGCATGTTGAAGAACCCTGCAATATAAACAATCAGTTAGTTTTGGAGACCCAAACCTTTTGGTTTGGGCCTGGTCTCATCAACAGATGGTAAACTAACAGGTTTGTTGGAAACAACAGCCTGAGAGGAAGAAGATGGTGAAGAAGAGGAATCCTTTGGCTTGGACCTCCTTTTCTGTGGTTTCAACATAGGAGCACTAATTGGTTACTTTCCCAATAGATGTTGAACCATCATAACCAGCTGTGTCTGATTTTGTGATAAAGCTTTCAGCTCATCAGACACATTGCCATTGGAGTTTGATAAGTTCCTATGTTGACCTTCTTCTTTTGAGCAATCTCAGCTGGTACCTGTTTAACCCTTCCTTTTTGGATTTCTTTAGGACTTAAGGGTTACAGGATTGGATGTTGCTGATACAAATGTGGTCTCAAACTCAGTTTTCATTTTAACCATTTTCTCTTTATTTCCTCTTTATGTTTGAGTTTGGATCCTCTTTGTACCAGCAATCTTCTGTAAGATGATTGAACAAACCACATACTTCACATGGTTTCTTCTTCATCTTATGTTGATCATCAACTAAAGAGGATGAAAAAACTGAAGACTTGCTCTTCAGTGCTTTGGAAGCATTGTTTTCTTTCTTGACTTCCTCTTTAGTAGTCTTCAAACTCTTTCTACTGACAGTGTTCTTCTTTTCAGTACTGACAGTAGTTGGAGTTTGAACTCAGGTGTTAATCTTGCTCTCCAGTCCTTTCAGGATTCAGAATTAACTCCTGAGTTGATCAACTCATTGCTCATGTGAGTGTCAGCAGTGGAACCATCAAATCAGCTGATAGGTTCTGAGAGGGCTTAGTGCTGACTTCTACTTTGATAGTGCTGAATCAGAAAGTAGATCACATGATGAAATGGATTGGTTATTACTCAACATCAGATTCTACCTCTGCTCTGGGAGTAAAATCTGTAGGTGGAGCAGTGTGATTGTAACCAATGCCAAACTTCACATTGGAAGCAGATTGCTACTAAGAAGCATTTCAAAACCTTTGCATGATTGTACCCATTGATCACACTCTACTTGGGTGACTGCAAGGGGTTTCTTTGAGATCTTTGTACTTCTCTAGAAGTACCTCTTCCCTAGCCTTATATTTGTGATTTGGCATTTAAGTTTGTAAATCTCATCATTCTTTTCATTAAGCACAGACTCAAATTCAGCTTTTCTTTTGGAAATTGTTTGTTCTAGCTCAATGTTCTTGTTAATCAAAGCTACATTTGCTTCTCTAATAGATGCAAATGCTGCTATGCATGTTTCAGAACATAATTTGGCTTTTGCCTCAGAGGATACCTGTGATACTTTTGATGTAGAAGGCATTAGTGGATGAAGTCTCAGCAGAATCCAAAGCCATAAGAGCTAGATTTCCAAAGGGACTGTCACCACCATGTTGACCAGCACCAGTGAACAGTTGTTCATGACCAGACAAATCATCTGGTAAACTGCTCCAGTCAACAACTCCTGGGGTGAAGAAGCTGTGTTGTTAAGGTTGAGTTTGTTGATGAGATTGGGAAGGTTGTGGTTCAGGCAATGCTTGTGGTTGTTGTGCAATTGGAGCTTGAACAGGATTTGGTTGCAGCATAAATAGCAGGGATAAGGATATGACATTTGACCCTGGGAACAAAGTATGCAGGAGACCTAGGATGTGAATGATGACCAGAACCAGCAGGATGTTGCCCTCTGTTTTGTGGACTAGTACTAGGAAAAGTCACAAAGGGTGCAGAAGAGTTAGATCCAGTGATCTACTAACTCTCTTGCAAAGTGTCCCAGCCTTTGGCATTGTGACACCTCAACTTACTCTTGTCAAAACCAACTTTGGTTTTGCCAGAGAGTCCAGGAAATTTCTGCCAGTTCTCTTATAGAACTTCTGAGATTGATATTAATCAATGCCATTTGGCTCAGATATCCATCTCTTCTAGATCATCATCAGCTATTCCTTTCAATCATCCTGATGAAGCATAGATTGTCACTATTACTGCCAGAATGACTCTCAATACCAACAAATGCATGATCAGAACTATTTGAAGAGAAATCAATATGCTCATCATAATTGCTTTCAGATGCAGCATATTCTGACTCATGACCAACCAAGGCAGTATTCCCTGGTACAAAGTCATCAGTGAGCTTTCCTGATGAGGACAGTTTCCTCTTCTGCTCTATCTCTTTCAATGTAAGCAGTTTCCCATGAAGTTGGGTGAGAGATAGGCTATCCAGATTTGCACTGGAGCGTAGGACAATAGTGCATGTGTCCATCTCTTAGGCAGTGATCTGAGGAACCTGTTATTCATCTGGCTATTGGTGTATTCCTGTTTCACCATTTTTAGCTCAGAGATAAGCAGGAAAACACTCAAACTTGAGTCAGTGTCTCACCTTTCTATGAGAGAATGTCTCATATTGTTGGACAAGGATTTCTCTGTTGTTTGCTAAGACCTCATCTGTGCCACCGAATTGTTCCTTCAGGGCATTCCAGAGATTATTAGCAGTTTCATGATGCATAAGCCTTGAATAGATTTCATTAGGCAATGCCATGGCCAGAATTCCATGGGCTTTAGCATCAATCTCAAACAGTTTCCGATCTTCATCAGAGTATTGTTCCTTCTTCTTCGAAACCATTTGATTGGTTCTGGATTGTTCACCATAGGCTTATGTGGTCCATGTACCATAGATGTCCAACAACCTGAACTATTAACAGACAGGTGATGAAGCATTCTTCGCTGCCATATGTATACTCGGTCCTAACCAGCATCGGGGGCTTGGTTGAGGAACCAGTATTGTGAGGATCATTAGAAGGAGTAGTCATCTCAGATTCAATCAATTCAAATAAGCTATAACAGATTTAGAACAAAACACAACAACCAATTGAACCAAGAGAGATCTCAGAATAAATGAACGAAAGCGTCAGAAATTCAATAATCTATAACCAGTTCTTGCGAATATGCTAATTCAATCAAACATAGATATCAATTAGCAGTTTCAATGATCAATTGTTAGATCGATCAATGATTAACCTGCTCTGATACCACTTGTTAGGATCAGTGATCTATGTTTGATTGATTAGAGAGTATAGCAGCAGAATTCTAACAATGAATTAGCCAATTCACAAGAACAAAAAGATATTCAATGAAGACCAAAACGGTTATAGATAGAGAGAATTCTGCAGATATATTTCATTCAATATTCGCTTTTGTGGTAACGGAATGTCACACTTACAATAGGTCGACACCTCTTATATAAGAGATGTGACGTCTGCTGATGTCATTTGATAGTGACATCTAACAGAATTATTCCAACTGAAACACAACTACTGAAGATGTCAAAACAGCTGACATCTTCTTACAAAAATACTAAGTGTTATCAGTTACTACAACTACTGAAAAACATAAAACTACTGACACTACAACGACTGAAGAACAAGCTCTTCAGTCGTTTTACAAAACTGCTGAAAGTAAAAACATAAAACTACTGATATCACAACTACTGAAGAAGTACTCTTCAGCTGTTGTGACAACTACTGAAACTTCAGTACTTGGTCTTCAGCCTTGAACTTCAGACGTTTCATCAGCTGATGACTTCAGTAGATGTCATCAACTGATGTCTTCAGTCTTTGTCTTCAGACTTTGTACACCAGTTGTTGATCTTCAGCACTTGTAGACTCTTCAGCTGTTGTACTTCAGTACTTTGGTCTTCAGCTTCAGCACTTGTGTTCTTCAGCTGTTGAGCTTCAGCACTTTAGTCTTCAGCTGTTGAAGTCTTCAGTACTTGATCTTCAGCTGTTGAAGTCTTCAGCACTTGTCAAACTGCTGATGAAGCCTTCAGCAGTTGTTGTGATATCATGTGGGACTTAGGGGTTTTCTGATCTTGGCTCATTGGTTCTTTTGGTCCAACACTTACCTTCGGAATTCACTGCTATTATCCAGTGGACATAAGTATGGCCTGCCTGACACTCCGCTGCAAATCTCTGAGATACTGCATGGCGTTTTCTCAAAAGGCATGCAGTTGACCATACTTTAATCCACTGTTTACCATTTATGTTAGTACAGTTGCCATCTTTAGTTGGTGACAAAAGGTAAGTCATGGACATGTCATGACTACCATATCTTAGATAATACTTTATCTAAGATACCTTAACTTTAACATTGTAGTATATGCTTTGGTCTTAGGTTTCTAGCTGGTATCAAAGTATATTCGGCTGTAGGATCTAGTATATATAGTCTCTCATTGTAACTCATATATCATGCTTGTAAGAGTCTTGTAATATCTTGAGTTGAGAAGTAATATACAAGTGCCTTGAAATTTTATTTCTGTGTGTTTCTTTATTACTTATTATATTATTATCAACTCTTGAAAAAGACTTTACTTCGTCTGAATTGAGTGTTTCTATAAGTGAGTTTGAGAGAAATCCAAGTGTTTGAGTGACAAACCCGATCCTGCAATTAGTATCAGAGCTTTTTAGGCTCTTGATTGTGAGATCTTACCATCCTAATCAACCTTTTTTTCACTCCTCCTTATACCTCACTCAAAATGGCCTCAACAAATCTAAAGTAGAGATAGGGACGATGACCAAAGCACCCATCATCACCCTTAAAAACCTCAGGTCCTGGAGCAGAAGAATGGAGGGATTCATCAGATATCAAGACAGCAAAATGTGGCAATCCATTGTCAATGGCCCGTATAAGCCAAAAGTAGTTGGTGGAAACGGTGCCATGATCAAGAAAGCTGTTGAAGATTATTCTGATGAAGACAGGAAGAAGCTTGACATTGACAGCAATGCCATGACTGTTCTCATGACTGGGATTCCAAACTCTATCATGGTGGGGTTTGAGCACTGCAAGTCTGCTAAAGAACTGTTTGATGCGCTTGCCCAAATGTACTCAAGCTCAAATGACTCCAAGAAGGACTCACTGAAGCAGCAGTTCGAGAACTTCACCCATGTTGCTGGAGAGACTCTTAGCCAGCAATATTTTAGGTACATGGATCTCATTTCTTCCCTTCAATCTGTGGGAATTGCTCATAAACTCAGAGACCTTACAAGAAAGTTCATGAGTGCATTACCCAATGAGTGGACATTTTACTGTGTCTCTATCAAAAGAACAGAAAATCTGAATACACTAACCATGACCAAACTCTATGGGATCCTTGATGGTTACCATTTGGAAATGGAAAGTAAGAGGGGTCATCAGACAAGCAGACCCTTAACCCTTCCTGCTAGCAACGCCTTAATGGTTGTTGAAGGCTCAGGAATCTCCCAACCTCAACATTACTTGACTTACACCCAGCCAGCCATCTTGTTCTTCTGGGCCATACATCATATTTCCTAAGACTCCAAGGTCTCAACAAGCTCAGCAAAGCTCCTTTCAGGACAGCTGTGCTTTTGTCTCAGGAAGTGGACACTCAAGTGATTATCAATACTGCCTTGATGATCTTGAGTGTTTTAGCCCGGATGATGTGGAATACGTGGACATAGTCCAACAAATGGCTCTTCTAACCTACAGATCAAAGAAGTTCTTTAAGAGAATCGGAAGGCAATTTCCCCAGAACCCAATCAACAGCAAATTTGGGTTTGACAAAACCAAGGCCAAATGTTACAACTGTAACCACTTGGTCATTTTGCAAGGGAATGCAAGGCTCCTAAGTCCAACCCGGGAACCCCACAGGCCTCCCACACATCCCTCTACACCAAAGCCCACCGGAAAGTCAACTGAAACAGCTGCAATGGCTCAAGAAGTTCACTGGAGCTTCATGGTACAGGATGTGACTCCTGCTCAAGCACTCATGGCCGGAACAGATGAAAATAAGGTATATGAACATCTCTGTACTCCTGCTTGTATTGCTAAGGTTAAATTGTATCAGGACTACAATATGGAGATTAAATCTGATATTGAGTCTTTAAATGTTTTGAAATCTGACTTTAAAAGGGCTGAATTTGACTACCAAAGAAAAATTGAGGAGTTAGAGAAAACTGCATCCCTATTAAAATATGAACACACAAACTATAAGACTCAGATAAAGAATTTAATATCCAAAATGACTGAGGCTCAAGCCTAGCTTGTCACTGCTGAGGCTCAAGCCAGGAAGTATGCTATTTCCGAGCAAAACTTCCAAGCCATCCTTGCATCATCCTCTCACTCAAAACTGTGATACCAAAACAAAGGAGGGTTGGGAACCAATGAAATTGCTCCACCACACTCTTATGAGTCTATAAGACAACCTAGGTGTGGTACTGAAGAGCAAGAGGTTCCATCTGCTGACCCACCTTCTTATGAGTTAAAGAATGATGCAACTATGGAGACCATCACAGGGAAGAACCAGGTAACTGAGACCTCCCCTACCAATGATGATCAAACCCTGACCACCAAAGCCAGAAGAAGTAGAGCTAAGGCAGCCAGAAAAACTGCCAAGAAAGTGGCTGATTCCAAGCTTAAGATAGACCCAAAGCAAAAGGGTATATTCATCTCAGCTGGATTCCAGGTGGTTGGAAACTCTGATTCAAGAAAGGGGTGTAATACCAGCACTCATGTCCTACCAAAGGATCAGAAGTTAAAGGGAAAAGTTGTTGATGAAGATAAAAGAACAAGAAACAGCAATCCTCAAATTCCCAAAAGACTAACATTGCATGCATAATGTGTGGTCTGCAAAACCACATGGCCAAAGATTGTTACTACAATCCTGCTAGCACACATTATGCAAATAATTTTAAAAAGGAAGGAGTCAGGAAAGTTTCTCATTTGGACCATATCAAATGGTTCAAAGTGATGAAAAGGGAAAGCTTGTTTCCGAAGCAAGGCTGCTTTCGAAGGAAGATTCTTCTTCCGAAAGGAAAAAGGCTTCGGAAGCTAAAGCTGTCAAGAATCAGAAGAACAAAAGAGTGCCCTTGAAACCATCCCAGAAGAAGACTGCTTCGGAAGAAAAGGTGGTGAAGGCTTCTTCCGAAAAGAAAGAAGCTTCGGAAGAATGCCAAGTTACAAAAGCTTCAACAAGCTCATCCTCCATGATCAACCAAGGGATGGAATGGAAGATCAAGGAAGATGCTATAACCCAAATCTATTCTTCAAAGACATCCATTGAACCCCCATGCATAATTTGGTTCAATTATGTCATTATCTTTGGAAGAACCCAAGACCAATAAAGCTTGGGTTTCCAATCAAAACTAATCATCTCATCTTATGTGCAGGGACATCCATATGACAAAAATAACAACATTTGGATTGTAGATAGTGGATGCTCCAGGCACATGACAGGGAACAGACATCTCCTTCAACAATTTCAACATTATGATGGAGGTCCTGTCCAGTTTGGAGGTGAGACCGGAGGATATATTTCTGGCAGAAGGAGTATATCCAATGGTATGTTAACAGTTGACAAAGTTAACTTTGTCAAATAGCTTGAACACAATCTGCTAAGTGTTTCTCAATTCTGTGATCAAAAACACCAAATGCTTTTCACAGAACATGAGTGCATTATCCTTAAACCAGGGATGACAATTCCTCCGGCATTGGTGCTTCTTAGATCTCCAGGAAAGGGGATATGTAAAGCTTCATATGAACAATGCTTCCCCATGGGTGAAGTATCATGCTTTCTTTCCAAAGCTGATAGTGATGAGTCAACACTATGGCATAAACGTATGTGTCATGTAAATTAAGACAATGAACAAATCGGCTAAAATAACTTGGTACATGGTCTACATAAAAAGGAGTTTTTCTGCAAAGACAACTGTGTTGCATGCCTGAAAGGGAAACAACACAGGACATCTCATAAATCCAATGTGTTAACTCCATCTCATAAAAAGGAAGGGTTTTCATTAATCAATCTAAATATGTCTTTGACATCTTAGAAAGATTTGAGATGAAGGATTGCAAGCCTGCCAAGACACCCATACCAGAAACCATAATCTTTGTCCTGACCTTGAGGGGGAGGATACTGATCAACATCAGTATAGGGCAATTATTGGTTCTCTGATGTATCTAACAGCAAGTAGACCTGATATCATGTTTGCTACTTGCATTTGTGCAAGATATCAGGCTGCTCCTAAGGTGTCTCACCTGGCTGCTGTTAAGAGAATCCTCAGATACCTCAAAGGAGCACCTAAACTAGGTCTCTAGTATCCCAGAAACAAGGATTTCAATCTTTATGGATACTCTGATAGTGACTATGGAGGCTGCAATATTGACAAGAAATCCACATCAGGAGGATGTCAATTTCTTGGTGGAAGGATCATCTCATGGCAATGCAAGAAACAATCTTGTGTCTCTACATCAACTGCTGAAGCTGAATACATTGCTGCTGCTAGCTGCTGTGCTCAACTGCTATGGATTCAAAATCAGATGTTAGACTATGGATTCAACTTTATGAGTACTCCTATCCATATTGACAACAACAGTGCTATCTCCATTACTGAAAATCCGGTGAAGCACTCCAAGACTAAGCACATTGACATCAGGTATCATTTCATTAGAGACATTCATGAGAAAATCTTATCAAGTTAATCAAAGTTGACTCAAATGAACAGTATGCTGATCTATTGACCAAAGCTTTTGATGAACAAAGGTCTAAGTATCTCATAACAGCTATTGGGATGATAAACATTGATAATCTGATCTCTTTTTGAAAACCTTTTTAATATGTAAGTCTTGTGTCAATACAATTTAAGCCTGTTACAGGAAATTCTCTCTGAAATTTTGTAAGTGTAAATTCCTTCCGTAGAGAAATTAACCTTCGAAAGGCACTCTCATATCTTCCGAAGCATAATTTCTCAAAGGATAACTTTCCTCTCGGAAGAATTTATGATCTCGGAAGAAGCGATTGATTTCATGTCAGATCTACTTCCAAAACTTACAATTCTTTATTCGGAAGCAACTCTAACCTTCGGAAGCAAAGATTGGCTTCGGAAGATAAGTTACCTTCGGAAATGTTTTACACTCGGAAGAGAGATTTCACGTGTAACATAAATTTCTTGGGCCCCACACTGTAAAAAGCAAAGATTTTGTAAATGATGTCGGATTATTTAACTGATTTATCCTTACCACACTGTCATTTCATCCACTAAACCATCACATCACTTATCTTAACCCCCATTACCGCCATTCCACAATATTTTAAATAATCCTGACTATTCACTTTCACTCACTTACTTGCAAATTTTACAGCCCTTTACCCAGCTCAAATCATCCCAAATTCAACTTTCCAAATGGCCTTCAACTCTCAGCACAACCAAGTCGCACTTCTTGATTCATCAAGAAATGCTGACTTCTCAGATATCATCTCCTTTCTAATCCAATCTTCTTACTACACCGCTCGGACTGTTAACCCCACAATTTACTCAAACCATATGTCTGAATTTTGGGCAAATGGTCAGATTGAAACCCTAAACGGGGTTCATGTCATTCGATCGAGCATCTGTGGCCAGGAGTTGGTCATTTCTGAACAGCTCATCAGGGAGCATTTAGAGCTTCATGATGAGGGCGCTCCAACAGAATTCCCCAAAGCAGACTTGGATGATTCTTATCTTCAAATGGGATATGGAGGAGACATTAGCATGTCAACTGTCTACAAATTTAACTTCTCGTACAAATGGAAGTTCCTACTACACGTGGTCCTTCATTGCTTGTCGAATAAGTCCGGGGGATGGGATCAAATCCCATATGAACTTGGGTGCCTTGTTCATGGGTTGGTAAAAAGTCTCCGCTTCAACTATTCAAGATTTATGCTGACCAACCTCATGGGAAATCTTCAGAAGGACACATTCTTCATGTATCCCAGGTTTCTCCAGCACATAATCAACTGCGAGCTAGACTAGAGCACGCTTGTCTATGCAGCTGCTCTGTCTGCTTCTCAAATGAGGCCTTCCATCTTCAAGACTTTGAAGAGAGTGTCTACCAACTTCACAGGAAGAGATACTGCACTTCTTCCAGGTATGACTGAGCCAACGGCTCCTGGTGACATCCCTGTTAACCCCACAGGTGATGAACCCCCACCAGCAACTACCCCCATAATGCCAACACTACCTTCTCCTCCCATCACCATCACTTATCAGAGACGACCCAAACGAACCCTTGTTCAATCTACTCTGATTGAACAAGCCCCTCCTGTTCAACCCAAAAAGGCTAGAGTGGAACAAAGGGCTCCCACTCAGCCTGAAGTCCAACCATCCTTCACAATTGACCTTAATATGGGTCCTGAGTCTCCTCAGTCTCAGACCCATGAGCCCACAACCCAAGCTGAAAGCCCTCAGGGTGAGTCTCTATACTCCCCTGAGCAACCAAAAAGGGACAGCCCTATCACAGGCTCAATACCTTTAGATATTGATCAACGTCCCGGGTCATTAAGTTTCACTTCCATATCTTTTACTGACCTTTTAATTAGAACTGATGAAGAGATTATGTCTCTTAAGGGCAATGAAGTTGATCCACAACACCCTCTCAAGGATCAATAGAGCCCAGAGAGACCCTTATCTCTAGCCCACATCAGCAAAGCCCTACTGAGATGAGTCCCACTGATGTGGAGGGACTCATGTAGATTCAGCTGCCACTACTAGAGGATTCTCAGTGGATCCTCAGGTAGTGGTAACATCACTAAGACTGAATCTATGGCAACCATGCCCTTTGATGACTCTGAAAGAGACATCCTTGAGCAAGGGAAACAGGGTGCCCAGAAACCATATCTGGTGGTGAGGATGAACATACAATGTATGTTACTCATCTCCCGTGATTCTTCACAAGAAGATGAGGGAAGAATGCAAATTACCATCCAAGACCTACTTTCTAAAGTCTCAAATCTTGAATCCAAGGTTAAGACTTTAGAGGATAGGTCTGCCACTCAGCAACTTGAGATTGAAACTCTCAAGGCCAAACTAGCTGAGAAACAGATTGAGAGGTCTGTTAGGCACGTACCAATTCAGGTCTCCTGACCTCTTCCTCTAGATCATCAAGCTCTTAGGATGATGCTACCAAAAAGAGGAGAGTGTTCAGAGACAAAGTCAAGACAAGAGGAAACCCAAAGTCAAGCTCTCACTTCTTGAGATCAAAATATCCAGTACAACAAGCTTCAATCTTCCCTGAGCCTCCTCCAGTTGTTATTCAAATGGATCAAAGGATGCTCCAAGATCTCAATAGGTTCTTTAACAAGTTCCAATTGGAATCTCTCATAGAACAGCCAAGCCCTGATATGTCTGTGATCTACTTCGGAGCTCAAGAGCTTCGGAGGTTAAATGCACCTTCTACCACTTTTGAGGAAGTTGGTTAACCTAAGGTCCAAGTGGAACCTAAGATTAACTTAGAAGGGGAAAAAGGACTGATGGCCGAGCAACTGAAACTGTTGGAACAGATAGTGCATCTTCACAGACTTCCGAAGCACAATTCAAAGCCTCGGAAGTAAAAGTTCAAACTTTCGAAGCTGAGATTGCTGCTGCGGAAGGACTATTTTCTTTATCCGATGATCTAATAGTCACAGATGCAATCCTAGAACTCGCATCTGAGGTTAATAGAGAGGATTTTCTCACTCAACCTTTAGCTCCAACATCCGCATTAACTCCAGCTCCCATCTCTACTACTCAACCTGAACCTTCTATCCAAGAACCCCCAAAGTCTAGCACTTCCGAAAACATCAAAGGAAAGAGGAAGATGACTTCGGAAGAGCTTCAGGAGGAAGAAAGGTTGAATAAACTCAAAAGAAAAGGTGGGCTGACGACCGGAAAACTGTTAGCTGCAAGTACCAAAGCAGCTGCAGCCAACCAGGAGGCAGTCAACAACCGAAAAAGGTAGAGATTATCGATAGACTTGTCAGTCTAGAAGCTGCAACTGAGGATGCACTCTGCTACCATTAGAGGAGTTAATAGAGCTGGAAAAGGCAACAACCTTGCTCCTAAAACATCAAAAGAAGAAGCTGCAAGGTTGGCCCTGGAAGAAGAAAGGGAGAGAAAGAAAAAAAAAGCTGATCTACAGCTCAGGAGGGACAGGATAACTTTCCTAACCTCCAGAGGTTTCTCTCAAGAAGAGAATATCTCCACATAACAATGATACGATCTTATGGCTCTTCAACAAAAAGCGAGATCAAATGGAAAAAGAGAGAAAGAGAGCTGAAAGGGAAAAAGCTCGTGAAAAAGAGGAAGAAGGAAGAGGAAGCAGGACTGACTGCTGCCAAGAAAATAGGTGAGAAAGCTTGGATGAAAAGTTATCTCAGAGCTCATGGATTCTCTGGCAGGCAGGTGGGTCCTATGTTAGAGAAGACTCTCCAGCGACATGTTAGTGACATTAAGGCTGACATTCGCATGGGGAAGAGGAAGGAGATGTACAGAAGGGGACAGGGGATAACCTTCAAAGCAACCACTCAACCCAAACTCCAAACCCAACCACAACCTGAAACCATACCCTTCTGACTCCCCATCAAAACCGAACCAACCACTGAACCATTCACCCCCTGAATCTACACCATCACTTCTACTAACTCCTTCACCTCAACCACCTAAACTTCCCATCATCCAACCAAAACTCTAGTCAGAACCCAAACACCTCAACCTACCCATCAACTCATTAGACCATCCCTTCAGCCTTCTAAATATCTCTCCTTAGAAGAATTCAAAACAGTCAAGACAAAGCTCATAAAATGTACAACTCTGAGCAATATCTCCTATGAGGAGGATTCTGTCAAATTGACCTATGTTGATGGATCCTCAAGTTCCCTCACTAGAGATCAATTTCTTGATCTGCCCAGAGGAACTTTGGACCAAGCTGCAAATCTCCTTGGCCTCAATTCAGACACTTTGAATGAGGAAGAAAAGAAGTTAAGGAGAAGGCTGGTGACTCTACTGGATATGAAGAAAATTGACAAGGTGCCAAGACAACCTCTTGCACCTAGAAAGAAGATCATCCGGTGGAGGTTCGAAGACTCATCTCATAACTTTATTGTTGAAAGAGAGAATAGAGAGCTCAACAGGCTGAGTGCCTTATCTCTGCTACACTTAAGCAGATTTGATATTGCTGAGTTAGCAAAGAAGACATTCTCCAACCCTTTAAACTCTGAGATAACTGCCCATATCAGAAGTCATCTAGGCAGCCTTCATATGGTCAAGCTAACTGCTAGAAGCAAGGCTGAAGTAGAGTTGAAACTCAGAGAAGGGGAGGAAAGGAAGGGATCAGCAACCCAAGGCAAAGCCTTTTTACAAATGGTTGAAGGCCCTGAACTAGAATCCATAGTTAGATGGGAATATGACTATAACTCTTGTCAATTAACTCTTTTCAGGGGGGCACAACAAAGGGTGCATCTCATTTAGAGTGATAGACTGGATCTCCTATCCACCAATGACTTGTACAAGCTTCTCAGCACCACTTCCGGGAAGAACAAAGAGACTGAAAAATATCTTATGTCCCTAGTGTTGAAAGCTTTGAGAAGCAGGAATAAGTGAGGTTTTGGTAGCATCAGCCTATGGGGAGTTTGTTGGATCTAGAAAGGCTGGTGCAACCAAAACCAAGTCACTTAGAAGATTTTGGTACAACAAACAAAGGACTTCCGAAGCCAAGTGTGGAACTTCCGAAGGAAAAAGGAGATCTTCCGAAAACAAAGTGTAAAGCTTACTTCCGAAGGAAAAGTTCCAACTTCCGAAGATAAAGAACCTACTTCCGAAGTTCAAGACTTAGAAAGAAAGATGTGAAGTCAACTTCCGAAGCACAGAAGTCCTCAAGCCTTGGAAGTGTAGAAGCCACTTCCGAAGTGTAAATGGGTTAGGAAAACTTGTTCTTCCGAAGCCAACTTACCTTCAAAAAATCATTGCTATTATCCAGTGGACATAAGTATGGCCTGCCTGACACTCCGCTGCAAATCTCTGAGATACTACATGGCGTTTTCTCAAAAGACATGCAATTGACCATACTTTAATCCACCGTTTACCTTTTATGTTAGTACAGTTGCCATCTTTAGTTGGTGACAAAGGTAAGTCATGGACATGTCATGACTACCATATCTTAGATAATACTTTATCTAAGATACCTTAACTTTAGCATTGTAGTATATGCTTTAGTCTTAGGTTTCCAGCTGGTATCAAAGTATATTCGGCTGTAGGATCTAGTATATATAGTCTCTCATTGTAACTCATATATCATGCTTGTAAGAGTCTTGTAATATCTTGAGTTGAGAAGTAATATATACAAGTGCCTTGAAAAATTTTTTTGTGTGTTCCTTTATTACTTATTATATTATTATCAACTCTGAAAAAGACTTTACTTCTTTATCTGAAGTCTGATTGAGTGTTTCTATAAGTGAGTTTGAGAGAAATCCAAGTGTTTGAGTGACAAACCCGATCCTGCAGCTTCACATTCATTGACAAAGATTTTGTCCTCCGTTTGCAAGTCAAATCATCACTTTTTCACACTTAAGAACTGTGTACTTTAAGTTATAAGATCTATCTTGAGATGCATTTGGCATCTCATTAATGCAATGATGTAAAAGCTCAAGATAATATACAATTGATCACATAGGATTCTTTTGAGAGCTTAGATATGATCATCATCAGGTCACCAGGTCTTTACTCACGTAAAACAGAGGTGCCTTTAACCCAGGTCTTTGTTTACACAAAACAAAGGGATGATGAGGATCATGATTTGTTCATCGTTTGTAACTGAATTTCAGTATGGTGATCATACACCCAGGTCTTTGTTTACACAAAACAGAGGGAGTATGATTTGCAAAGATAGCTATTATAAAGTGTTGGTACATAGTGTGTTTAGATGAGTGATTTGGTCACATCAGAAAAAGACTTACCTTGTATTCTCAAAATGAAGTTTCCCACAAACAATCACTTTAGCATTATGTTTGGCATGCACTCAGTTCAGTTTCCACTCAAGATGAATCTACTCACATATCAAGAAACTTACTGAGATTTATTGTTATTTATGAATTCAGGAATAAGCAAAGCTATAGTGTACTATTATTTCACATGTATATGTCATGCTTAAGTATCATTACACATAATATTTTTTGTTTAGTTTGATTAATCTAAGTTAATCATGCCTAGAGACTCAACCAGAAAATTAAATCTGACTGAGTCAAAGGCTTTAGTGAATAAATCAGCAAGCTGATTTGTGTATCCACTTTGACTAACTAATCAAATCCTTTCTGAGCAATCTCTCAAAAATGATGATATCTTATCTCAATATGTTTTGTTTTACTATGTTGCACAGGATTAGCAGTTATAAACATAGCAGTAGAATTGTCTACATAAATTGAAGTTTGAAGGAAGTTGTAACCATAGTCAAGCAATTAGTTTTGCAACCAAAGAACTTGAGAGCAACCAGCTGAAGCAGCTATGTACTCAGCCTTAGCTGTGGATACAGAACATTGGTTTTTGTTTCTTGCACTGCCATGACACTAGCCTTGGTCCAATGAATTGACATCCACCGATTGTTGATTTTCTGTTACTGTTACATCCACCATAGTCACTGTCTAAGTATGAGCAGAGTGTAAAGTCTCCATCCTTTGGATACTAAAGACCAAGTCCTGGTTTTCCATTGAAGTATCTGAAAATTCTTTTACAGCATTGAGATGAGACTCCTTGGGATCAAATTGGTACCTAGCACATACACACACAGCAAACATAATATCAGGTCTACTGGTAGTTAAATACGTAAGTGAACCTATCATTGATCTATATAATTTTTATCAATAGATTTTCCAGAAGGATCAGGAATAATCTTATCAATTGTTGATGCTAGTGTTTTGCATGAGGATACTTCAGCAAGATTGTATTTCTTCGAATTTGATGTATGTATTTTTCTTGATTGATGAAGATCCCATCGGATTTTTTGATGAACTTGAAGGCCAAGAAAGGAGGTTGATTCACCCATTGAACTCATCTGAAATTCAGATTTCATCAACTCTTCAAAATTCACACATAATCTCTTATTAGTTAAACCAAATATAATGTCATCAACATATATTTGAACTACTAAGAGATCTTGATGTTCTTGTTTGAGAAAGAGTGTTGGTCAATAGTTCCTTTTTTGTAGCCATACTTGAGCAAGAAAGATGATAGTGTTTCATACCGTTTTCTTGGTGCTTGATGAAGACCATACAAGGCTTTATCTAGTTTGTATACCCTGTGGGGATAATGAGATCTTCAAAACCAGGGGGTTGTGACACATAAACCTCCTCATCAACCTTCCCACATAAGAATGCACACTTGACATCCATCTGATACACAGTGAACTTCTTATATGATGCATAAGCCAGAAACACTCTTATTGCCTCAATTCTTGCAACTGGTGCAAAAACTTCATCATAGTCTATTCCTTCTTCTTGAGTGTATCCTTGTGCAATCAACCTTGCTTTGTTTCTTACAATAATCCCTCTATCATCCAGTTTGTTTTTGTATAGCCATCTTGTTCCAATAGGATGTTGACCTTCAGGCAAATCAACTAAAGACCATACCTTTTGCTTTCTGAACTGTTGAAGCTCTTCTTGCATAGCTTCAATCCAACTATTGTATTTTAAAGCAGTAGTGAGTTTGGAGGGACCACTTGAGAAAGAAAACAACTGAAGAGACAAAGGTTGGCAGTACCACTTTGGCTCCTTATAGTTCTCTTTACAGGATTTCCAATGATGTTGTTGATTGGATGAGACTTATGCATTCTCATTGAAGGAGTTGATTCAACAGGTATAGATGATTCTAGGTTAGACATTTCCATTGCCTCACACTGATCCAACTCAGGTTGAGAATCTAAGAAATAGTCAAAATGTTCAACATGAGTTGAAGGATCATGAGAATCTTCAGTATGGGCTGTAGGAGCATCTCCAGTTTTTATTTGCTCTTCTGTAAACTTCTCCGGATACATTTTGCTTTTCCCCAGGAACTTCTCCAGATACATTTGCTCTTCCGTAGGAACTTCTCCGAATACATTTTTCTCTTCCGTAGGACTTCTCCGGAATCATTTTGCTCTTCCGTAGGAACTTCTCCTGAAGCATTTTGCTCTTCTATAGGAACTTCTCCGGAAGCATTTTGCTCTTTTGTAGGAACCTCTTCGAAGCATTTTGCTCTTCCGCAGGAACCTCTCTAGAAGATAAGTAAGGACATGAATCATTTCCAATGTTTGTTGTATTATCTTGAGAGCTTGGTTCTGTTGAAGGGACAACATGCACATCTCCGGATGTACCATGTTCATTTCCAAATGTAGTATCTGCTGCTACTGATGTGTTTTCACCCGAGGATGGGGGTATCCTTGGAGGATCAGCAGATAAGGTTGCTTCAGTCATATGAGGTGGAACAAATGGCTAACATACTGCATCAGATCTTGCATTATTCAAATGATCATAGTTAAATGATTTAGATAAAGCATCTATATCAAACAACCATGATGAACCTTTAACTGACTTTGTAAATATAGTTTCATCAAAAGATACATTAGGAGTCTCTTCCATAATGTTATTTTGTGGAACATAAACCCAATATGATTTAGATGTTGAAGAGTATCCAACAAAGAAACCATCATATGCTTTTTCTGAAAATTTTCCCAATGACTCTTTTATGTTCAAAACAGTTACATGACATCCAAAGACTTTAAGATATCCTATGTATGGTTTTCTTTTAAATAAGAGCTTATAAGGAGTTTTGTTATGTTCTTTGACAATTAATGTTCTGTTTTGAATATTGCATGCAGTATTCACAGCCTCAGCCCAAAAAGTGATAGACAATTGTGAATCAGCTAGCATTGTTCTGGCTGCTTCAATGAGAGTTCTATTTCTTCTTTCAGCAACCCTATTTTGTTGTGGAGTTTTTGGTGCACTAAATTTCCTTGCAATACCTTTGTTCCTGCAAAAGGAATCCAGTTCAAAATTGACAAATTCAGTCACATTGTCACTCCTAAAAATTTTAACTTTTGTATCAAGTTGATTCTCGGTCTTGATCACAAAGTCCATTAATGTTTCTAATGTTTCACTCTTTTGTTTTAAGAAAAAGACCCATGTGAATCTTGTGAAATCATCAACTATCACCAAACAATATTGCCTTTTTTCAATGCTCATCACATTGGTAGGACCAAACAGATCCATGTGAAGCAATTTGAGTGGTGTAGTATTAGTATTGATAATTTTGGATTTATGTGACACTCTATGTTGTTTTCCTTTGTAACAAGAAGAACAGTGAGTTGAGCAATAAAACTTTTTGTTTGGCAATCCAATGACCAGGTCATTTTTTACCAATTTATTCATGTTCTTCATGTTACAATGGAAAAGCCTTCTAAGCCATAATTGAGACAAGTCTTCTGATAGTTTAGATATAAGGCATGCTTCATGTTTTGTGAGAGAAGTGTTGTTCATATCCAAAACATAAGTGTTTTCTTTTCTTGATGCTTTGAGGAGGATCCATTCTTCTGGAACAATAAATCCTGACTTAAGAATGTAACAGTTAGTATTATCAAACAATGTGGTATAATTTTGATCACAAATTTGAGACACACTAAGTAGATTATACTGTAAATTTTCACAATAATTTACTTTCTCAAACTTGAGTACACCATTTGTTATCATCCCTTCACCAACAATTTTACCTCCCATTTTATCCCTACCAAATGCCACATAAGAAGCATTTTTATGTTTGAAATCATGGAGAAGTGAACAGTTTCCTGTCATATGCCTGGAACAACCACTGTCAACATACCACTTGTTGTCAGCTCTCCAATATTGTTCCTACATTCAGAAATAAATCAGTTAGAAGTGACAACCCAAGTCTGAATGTTCTTGGGTTTGTCAACAGTGTCTAAAATTTTTACTCCTTCATGACTTAATCCTGAAGTTTCAGTATTAATTTCATATCTAGTTGATTCATTTTGATTTGATGATGGTGAGGATGATTCTGTTGAAGCAGATGTAGAAGCTTTGGAGTCTTCATTCTTAATTGATTCTTCCTTCATCTTATCTTTCTTTGGTTGATATTTTGATTTAGATGACGAACCTATACTTTTGAAGGTTTCATCATCTTTTGCTTTTGATTGAGACACATGTGATCGCTTTTTAAAATGATCAAAGAAATTATCACTGATGATTGACTTCTTCTCAGCCAAGTCCACCTTTTTATGAGGTGTTTTGGATTGGTTTGATGTTGTTTTCTTCACAGATTTAGCATCTTCAGAAGATTTCTGCTTTGGTTTTGACTTTTGCTTTTGATTTACCTTCTTTTGCTTTGAATCATCTTGACTTTTAGCAGATTGAGAGTCTGATTCTGTCAGATTAGTTTTTGACTTCTTTGTGCTTATGCTTTTGCTTTTGTTTTTTTTGTTAAAATAGCATTCCTGAGTTGAATAATTATTTTTGTTGCAATAGCATAGAATTTGTTGAAGTAACACTCTGAAGTCATATGATTGTTCATATTGCATATGGAACAGTAACTGCTGAAGTAGTAGTCTTTTGTATTGTGATTTGTCATATCACACCACTTGCAATACATTTCTTCAGATTCCTCTTCATGCTCATCTTTCTTCTTTTTCTTTTTTAGTTTGGGAGCTTTTGTTTCCTCTTTTGAAGAGCTTGATTTGTTCTTGTTGTTCCTTGAAATATCAGCAATTGAATCTTTCTTGTCCTTTGATGACTTTTGTTGCTTCAGATTCAACCTCTTTTGTTTGTTAACAGCTACTCTTTTTGGTACCTCATCCATAGATTCGGCTTTCTTCTTCCGCAGAAGTTCTACGGATTCAGCAAACTTTGCTTTCCGTAAATCTTCTACTGAATCATTTTTCTTTTGTTTAGTTGATACTTGTTTCTTCTTACCTTTATCTGCATGGGATAAAAGTACTTCTTCAGTTGATCCGCAGCTATCAACTTCTTTTTGAAGATTCAGTTCTTGAAGTCCTTCATTGAGTTCAGCAATCCTCTTACAGATAGTCTTCAGCATATTTCTCTCTTTGGAGGATATTGCAGCTTTGATTCTTCAAGCACTCTTGGAATATCAGTTTTAATGTGAACATTCTTACCAATGGTCATTTGATCAACATCAGGTTCATCAAAATCATCCAAGTCATCATAATTATCATAATCAAATTCTAAATCATTTTGATTTAAAGATTCTGATTCAGATGATTCAGTTTTACTCACCTCAGCTTCATTGTTAATGTTGATTTGAGTTGATTCTGTTTCAAACTTGGTGCTAGGCACAAAATGATTTGACAGGGTGTTGGTCATTATTGTGGGTAAAGATGTGTAATTACCATTCACAGGTGGTGCAACACCATTATAACCCAACCCAGACCTTTTCTTTGATTTAATATGAGAATTTAGTAATTTCTCATATTTCTGAGATGATAATTAAAACTTCTGAAGTTTCACTTCAGTTGAAGCATGATCAGCCATAGATTTTGTTAAGGAAGTGGTCAGATGCTCAACTTGGGCTTTTAGGCTATAGTTTTAAAAAGCAATTTTTTTTAAATCCTTTTGTAAAGAGTTAATTTTGATTTGATACAATTTATGTTCTCTAGCATATGATTCATTCAAATCATAGTTTCTTTTACTTCGTCAGCCAACTGTTGAGCATGGACTCTATAACGTTCAACTTCCTCAACACATGTTGATGAACACAACCTTTCTTTTACCTCTCTGGCCATTGGAGGAACTTTGTGTTCCATATGAGCCATCAATGCATGATTCTCTTCCAAGACTTCTTTTTCATACATACTCCAGTCACACGTTCCATCTTGAAGTATGATCAGCCCTGACTCTTTTGAATTGCTTGGTCCAGCTGATTCATTGGTGGCTGGTGAGGATGTATTGATCAGTTGAGATTGTCTGCGTAGAGATATTTGAGAGTTTGATTGTTGATGAGGTTCAGTCTGATGTTGCTGATGTTGCTGATGTTGTCTCATCTCTGGATATGACTGTTGATTGCATTCTCTGGAGAAATGTCCATAGAGATTGCACTTGAAGCATCTTACCTTTGATTTGTCAACACCAATCTTTGATGTTTTACTGGTTGCTGCCAAGTTCTTGTTTCTTCTGAGATATTGCTTTGCTTTATAAGTAATCATTGTCATCTACCATTGTAGGTCCATTTCATCCACTATATCATGATGTAGTTCTTCTAAGTCTTGTTGGCAGATATTTGCTGAAGTTAGAGAGCTTCCAGATATGCTTGAAAACTAGAACTAAAAGCTGCAAAGGCTGCTTTTTGTTCTTCAGAATCCAATATCTCAGTGATTGGTTCTAACTGATTGTTTGAATGTGAAGACTTGGCTGTTGCTACAGTTGTATCTTTTCTCTTAGTAGTTCTTCCTTTATCCTTTTGATTTTTATCTTGAGATGATTTCTTTGAGGGTTTAGAAGCATAAAAGCTAACTTCCTTCTTATTATCACTCCAAGCACAAGAGTTATCACTTTCATTGTTTGAAATAAATGCACTTCCAACATTATTTGTTTCTTTGAAGTGATAGGGTCAGACATGAGTTCTCACACTTTTGTTTCTTGATTTTTCATTCATTTCAAGAGCTTCCACTTTTGCAACTAGAGTATCTAGACCAGTTGACTTTAGATCTATTGTGTTCTTGAACATGTATATTGTTTGCTTCCAACTTTCTGGCAAAGTGTGGAGCATTTTCTTGTTTAATTCCTCATTGGTATATTTCAACTCCAAAATATTCATCTCAGTTACCAACTGCATGAATCTATGAAGTTATTGAGAAATTGATTCACCCTTAATATGATGAAATGTTTCATATTGTGACCTGAGGGTGTCTCTCCTTATGCTTCTGACCTCATCACTCCCTTCGCAGAGAGTATGAAGTATCTTCCATAAGGAGTTTGTTGTTTTGTAGTTCTCACACCTGATCAATATCTCTTCAGGTAAAGCCATACTAAGCAGACTATATGCTTTGATATCAACTTTGACCTTTTTGACATCATCAGGTGACAAATCTTTGGTACTGATTGGTTGATTTTTGTCGTTATAATCCGGCCCAAGGGTGGGTGGAATATAAGGACCTTCAGTGATGGAGACCTATAAGTCAGAATCAGTATAGTTTACATGATTCCTAAACTTGATTTTCCATGACTTGAAGTCTGCTTTTGTTTCCAACTTCGGTGGTTGGTAAGATGATCCACTGAAGTTGCTCATGATGTTAATTGATGAGAATGATCAACTAGATCTGCTATTCAATTGATTTGAATATAGATACAAGTTAATGCAGTTGAACGACAAACAAGTTTCACACAAAATTCTTTTAAAAATAGTAGATCTAATACAGCAAAAAATTGACAAATCTACAGAATTCAAAGCAATTAAACACAACTAACACTGATAGATCAATTGATCTAAATCAATGAGCACTTGGCTCTGATACCACTTGTGAATCCAAGGATCACAGTCAGAATTATCAGTGTTGGTTGATGGCAAGTCAATGGTTGCGGAATCAACGTTAATTTGGTTTAATTGTTTGTAATAACTTTAATTATCAATAATATTCAAGAACACACTAACAGAAACACAATTAATGAATAATATGTATTTCATTAAAATATGTGATGATTACAAAATAATGAATGAATGATATCAAAGTTTGTTATGATGTGACGGCTGCTAGGGTTTGATTATTACTCGGGTTATATTAATAATTACGCAAGTAATATTTTCATGCGGAGTGTATGAAGTATTTAGAGCGTGACACGTGTTTTTTAGGTAGAGGGGTAGTTTTATCTTCGTCATAATTGCGCATATAAGATATATAATTACTCGGGTTATATTATAATTACGCAAGTTATATTTATTATTACGCAAAGAAAAATTATAGATGTTATGAAATATAATTACACAAGTTATATAATAATTACGCGAGTTATATTTATAATTGCGCAGTTAATAATAATGTACGTTATGCGCATA
Source organism: Flaveria trinervia (assembly GCA_025506515.1). Lineage (NCBI taxonomy): Eukaryota > Viridiplantae > Streptophyta > Magnoliopsida > Asterales > Asteraceae > Flaveria > Flaveria trinervia. Next base: position 6,127,052 of record CM046455.1, on the reverse strand, counting down.
ACATATAGACGTTTTTAAGAACGATGTTGATTATAAAAAAGAAATATAGTAATACTATACTCATATTAAAGATAATAAATACTTGATTGTATGATGTATTATTTAATCAAATAAGGTCGTATAAGAAAATTATATGCATTTAAAAAAACAGAAGAATTTTAAAAAAGTAAATTATCGTAAATTATTTTCAAATCTAACCCTTTAGACACATTACTTGCGTGATTATTTATTTTTAATCTGAATCGTACATTATGTTGCAAGACTCATATTTCCTATTGATTTACCAAAAAACACTAAAAAAGTATATTTTTTTACTTTTTATTTCTCTTATTACTTAAATCAAGTTTTTCCAATTAATTATTTTTCATATATTCATCACGTTAATGACGACATCATCTGATTTTTATAATCGTGTTGAAGACTAAGAATAAACCGATTAGCAGCTGACTCGTGTTGTTGCTACACTATCCAAACTAGGAAAAATTCAAAGTCAATGACCATACGAGTAAATTAGAACCAAGTATTACATTTGGATTTATCATCTAAACAGGTCAATTCATGACTATTTTTGCCATCAAAGGGACCTCATAAGGAAATCGAACTTTTTTGACTTGTTAAAATACCATCTTATTTGACAAATTCAATGGCTTAACGAATGATGATATGTGTATAAATCAATAAAAATACTTTAAAAACGACTAAGATCCAGCTTTGAAAATATATTTATGGATATTCATTAATCATTTTTATTTTTATTATAGTTATTATAGTATAAAAATGTCATAAAAATAGAAAAACACTAAAATATTCCTAAATTCGATCTTATAATAGGTCATAACATCTGTAATGAAGCGCATCGAGCTTTATAGTTGTTAGAGTATTCACAGTGGAGTCTTTAAAATTATGTGAGTGTGTTTGGTATATTATATAAAATGATTTTAAGTGGTTGTGAGTGAAGTAGATAAAAAATATTATTATGAATTGATATATTTGAAGAATCATTGTTCAATCCTTATAATTTTGTTTATATTTTTAAAGTGCTTGTGAGTGAAATAGAGAGAAAAAAGTAATAATAAGGGTATAAAATGTATTATTTAATTAAAAAATAGAAAATATAATGATTTTTAATGTAATTATATGAATAAAGATGAAAAACATACTATGAATCGTTTGCGAATGTGAGAGAGATAATAAGAAAGATACAGGCTATTAACATGACAAAGATAGGGAGCTAGCGTGAGAATCGTTTGCCTATGTACACGGATGGTTTGCAGGAGAAATACCAAGTTTTATGAAAAAGCAACAAGAGAAAAATTGTCTGCAAACATATGGAGAAGACAAAACAAGATGTTAGGCTTGCGAACAAATTGAATTTTTAGTGAAATGTTAATGAATGTTTCATTTGGAACCTCGTTTATGTTTGTTTTTTTATTAAACAAACGAACATGAAACAAAGTTTATTTATTAATCAAACAAAAGAACTTGAGCATGTCGTTGTTCATACACATACGTTTGTTTATCTGTATTTCTCCATTTACGTTCATTTATTTTTGTTTATGCACCTTTGATTACATTTGATTAAATATCCATTCATCAAAAGTGACGGCAATACCCATGGCCAGCACAGTCTGGCGGCCTAATATCTGTGGCGGGGCGTTACTCGTCTATCGCGCAAGTAGCGTATCGATGTAATCTCTAAACGGAGACAATGACGGTGATATACGCACTGCAAACTATAGGGCTATCCATCTGTAAACAGTAAATTAAGAAAAAAATATATTAATTCGTAACAATTAATAATTAAATAATAATTAAAAATAAGCTAAATGATATATTATTTTCCCCATAACAACGGAAAGTAGATAAGCCGCCATACAGTGAGCAAGATTAACCTTCCTAGGGCTAATCAAAACTCGCAAAAAGAAGATGTCATCGAGCGAAACCTGCTTAGTGTTCTGGTCGCGCCCGACAATGGTGTCGGCAGTGCACCAATAAAGATATCGGTGCAAAGGATCTCTGATCGAACTAGCGCGAATAGCGCCCTCCCATCGTTGATCTGAGATAGACGGCTACCACCAGGCCAGAGGACCAGGCTCAGATCGAACCTTACAAAAAATATGATTTCGACAGGTTCTATATCAAGTTCACAATCGATTACATCACAACACCAAAATCCTTTGAATGACGAAGAATAGGTCACTTTAGTAAGATCTTGTCTAGAAAAATCGAGTACTATTTTCAGAGACTGTTCAATTTATTGGAACCATATATCAAAGCGTTTTCATCAAATTCTAGAACGTGATGACTATCGAAGCACTAAAGAACTTAGCAGCAAATGGTTCAATTTGAGGAGAAATATATCGATATTTCACTCAATATACGATAATATTTACGACAAACGAAACACTTTATGGAATGAAGCAGATATTATGAAAAGGGCTCAAGAACAATACCGGCGAAGAATCAGAACAACTTTTAATCATGTTGCCGTTTGGAACTTTTATAAAAGTCAACAATATTAAAGATTGTATTTTGAGGAACTGTTATGTTATTTTATTATATTGTCCGAATATTATTATTAATAAACAAATAAAAATATTATTTATTAAATAATTACATTATTCGTATTGAATACAGTTCATCTGTCATAAATCGTGTGAATCTAATACAAGCATCTTGTAAATTATTTTCATGCCACTCTAAAGATCTATTTTGAACCAGTCTACGTAATAACATACAAAGACCAAACAGTTTCACCTGACACTAACAATTCTTTAATTTATTCTTGCCCAGATTGCTGCTAATAATGTATACGTCCAAGAAAAATAAAGGAAATACGATTCAAATTGTACAATAATCGACCCAACATTACGATGAATGCACCACGAATCATCACACGTATTTGGACGGCATTCATAAGGAAACAATATATGAACTTGAAGTGACTCTATAGAAATTTTAAAAAGATACCAATTTTCATCATCATTAGTGATCGGTACGTACACCTATAAAAAATAATGTCACAATTTATACATTTTTTATAAAATTTAATCACAACTATAACACGAAAATAATATTATCGTATCAACTTCCCATAACGCAGGATATGGATCTTTACTCCAGTCTACATATTCATTACCATCAACGGATTCCATGTATATTAAGTTAAACCACTCAAATGGAAGAATTTTCCAACGATCATTACCCGACAACTCTTCTGTTCTACTTATTTCTTCAAATCGCCAGATAATCAATCTATTTGTCCACGACCGAATATGTTATAAATAACAATAAAATATATATTAAAACAATTATTTTAGGGTAAAACAAATTATAATTTAAAATCTTACATCTGAACACAAAGCTGTGTTTCCAAGAATCCCTCGCCAAAATGGTGAACGGAGATACACAACACTCATGTAATATATCATACATAATTTAACATCTTCGTTTCGTAAAAACTGCATAATATTCCGAGACCAATTTCTGGTATTCCACCGGTTATTGTTATCAATTGGTTCCGGAATATTTTCAACAACTACACATGAGTTATAACCAATTTTATTTGCACGCCTTATATTATTTTTCCGATTTAACATTTTACTTATCTCGATCAATATTGTTTCATAAAAAATTGAAATTTATCTCTATATATATCGATGAATATAGAATATTACATCAAATCAAATAATTGATACATGTTTTACGAGAAATAATACGTCACGTCAAATAATTATAAAAAATGAATAATCACGAAAACCAATAAATAATTTAAAAACAGAAAATACGTCGGCAGCCTTCACGGCCCGTGAAGAGGTTAACAGGTCGTGAATAAATTCCTTTACGGACCGTGAACGCTCTCACGAATGGAGTGTTACGGCCCGTTACATTCTTCACGGTCGTGATTTGCTAATTCAAAATTTTAAACCGTTACAACACTCTCACGGCCCGTAAGAGTCTTCACGGGCCGTGAAGAAAAGTCAAAGGGCGTCCGAATATCCCTGACAGGGTGTCCGATATCCCTGCCCTTTTTGATTATTTTCTTTTTAAATCACTCTAGTTTGAAAGTAAAGTTAGAAGAATTTTTTTTTTCTTTTTTACACCCTTGTACCATATATTTTAAAAATTCATTCGATTTACTTATATTTTTGTTCTTCCTTAAAAATAACTTGAAAACACAATGCAATTAGTTATAATTCAAATTCAAACATTGAGGCTTACTATTAACTGGTGTTTGGTTATGTTCATTTATGTATAAACATAAATATGTTAATTTTGTTTAAGTGAAAATTGCATAAATGATTTTGTGGTTTGATTAGATTGTATGTTTGATTTCTAGACTTTAGAATTTTTAAAATTAGTCTAATTTTTTGTGTAATCATTGTAAGTATGATCCTAAATTTAAAAAATTACAAAAGTTCGTTTAAATTTTTGTATGGATGTTGCACTTTCGGTCCCTAAAGTTATTTTTAAAAATTAGTTCAAAGTTTATAAAAAACTTAGAAATTGAAATCTATTACCTATAATAAAAAAGGATTTTAAGATGTCACATGTCAACATATTAAGCATTTTCATTTTCATTTTCCCGTATCTCTCCTAATAAATGATAAAAGTATATATAGTAATTATATAATTTAAAATGATTTTAAATAAAAGAATAGATAATTTTGTAAGTATTTCAATAAGTCTGATGCAGTCAAAACATTCAAAGCATCCAAAGTCTCTCTGCATGCATGCACTAAAGTACTGAAGTAGAAATGCTTCGAAAGTTTTACATCTTACACAAAAAATATTCTAAGTGTAAAATCTTTCGAAGCCAAAATCAACATCTTCCGAAGCCAAATATGAAGTCTTCCGAAATTTAAAGACAAAGTCTTCCGAAACCAGTTTATGAAGACATATTTTTCCAAAAACTTTTATGTACATGCTATTATCTGATGTACTTTTTCGTAAAACTGAACCACATTTTCGGTGCAACTCTGTTTGACTTGCCAACTTTCACAAGTTGGTGAAAATGTTCATGCTTTTGGTAAACTGTACATTGAGGTTTTGAGTCTGAGCTTTTTACTTTATGTACTTAATCATTTTTGTAATATATTAGAATGTGAGCTATAGTATATCATAGTCACAAAGTCAAAAGACAATCTGCCTTTTGATTTTACATTTGATTTTGTTGTCTAGTTATATATATTCAGGTGGCTTTCAAAGTATGACCGTCTGTATGATTTAGTATATGTAAGGAACCCATTCAGATATTTGCTCGTGAAACAAATAGTCTGAACCATTAAATGTTGAACCATTCAGACATCTGAACCATTAAAAGTTGATTCAGATGCTAACGAACAACCCTAAATGTTTAACATATGTATAGGAGCTTTTTTAGAAATATATAATATAATTTTTTTACATTTCGTGGCACTAAGAAAATCAAACTTTAAGCGGTCATCAACCCCCACCCCATGACAAGGGCCTTTATAACATACACAAAATTTACACACGTATATAAAAGTCTTGGAGTTCTTTAGAAAATAAGATAGGGTTTAATCAAGATGACCCAATTCAAAAAAAATTCCAAATACAATCATTTATAAAAACTAGAGTTAGTTACATAAATCATCCCTGTGGTTTATATAAAATAACAGGTTTGGGTATTAAGCAAAAAAGTAACAAGTATGAGTATTCATTTTTAATTTTGTAACAAGTTGAATATTAACACTAACAACGTTAGATTTTCTGTTAAGTTTAAGGGCATTTTAGTCTTTTCACGTTATAAGGTTATATATGTAATTAGAGGGACTAGTTGTGTAATTAAATTAAAGTAATATATATATATATACACATGCATATATAATATATATATATATATATATATATTATATATATATATATATATATATATATAATATATATATATATATATTATATATATATTATATATATATATATATATATAATATACACCACACACACATATATACATATATACATTGAATTATATCACCTAGACAACAATAATCGCCACCATCATCCCTGACCATCTCCACTGCCACCACCGTCCCTAACCATCACCACCGCCACCACAGGACCATCACCACCGCCACCACAGTCCCTGACCATCACCACCCCCATCACACCAGGCTATGAACATTCCCTCACACACCATACCCTCACACCCACCGTCGTCCGACCATCACACCACCGTCGCCGCCATCACACCGCTGGTAACCTCATTGTCGTCGTCAGCCGTCACCACCGGCCATCACACCATCACCATTCATTTCGGTATCCTTATCATCATCGCCATCAACCATCATCACCGGATCCCCTTTCCCTTTCCCCCTATAAAACCCTAATCGCTACCACCCACCACAAAGACATTGCCACCATCTCCACTATCTCTTATTTAACAAACCTAGATCAAGCGAGGCTCCAAATCAAAGCTCCAACAGGGCAAACCACATCTAATTTCACCCCCCATCATTCATATCTCGTTTTTAGGTGGTTTTTGGTGATTATTTTAAGGTTTTGAATGGTCGGTGGTGATAGGAGTTCATCGATGGTATTCAGGCAACAATGATGGTGGTGGCGACTGGTGGTCGTCGTTGGTGAGTCGCTGGTAGTAGTGGGGGTTAGCGATTGTAATTGTGAGATGATTTTTAGGTGGCACTGATGGTGGCGGCGACTGGTGGTTGTCGTTGGTTAGTGGTGGGGGTCGTCAGTGGTGGTGGTGGGGGGGGGGGGTTGTCGGTGGTGGTGGGGGTCGACGGTGGTGGTGGGGGTCGACGGTGATGGACTGATGGTGGTGAGATCTTCAGCAACTTATATATATGTATATGTATATAATGTGTGTGTAAAGACAAACACACAAACAGTCCCTTAGATATGTTAAATTACATAAATATCCCTTTATGATAAAAAAACTAAAATGCCTTTAAATTTAACAGAAAAATTACATTCGTTAGTGTTAATACTTTAACTCGTTACAAATAAAAGTACGAACCCCAAACTTGTTACAAAAAACTCTTAGTATCCAAACTTGTTACTTTAAATAAATCACAAAGACCATTTATATAATTAACTCTAAAAACTAAATTCGTTTATTGTAATAATCTGTTTGGTTTTCGGAT